>CM077160.1:175528938-175686349 GCA_039583875.1 Platanthera guangdongensis | reverse complement strand
CCCCCCCCCCCCCCCCCCCCACCCAGACTAGATGGGACTGGGACCAACATGATTTGCAAACTCAACAAGTCTTTGCACAGATTAAAGCAAGCAAAACGACAGTAGAACACTAAACTCACAGAGGTTTTATTTGCTTTGGGATATAAGCAGTCAAAAGCGGATTACTCCTATTCACTAAAGCTTCTGATAATAAATTCATAGCTATATTAATATATGTAGATGATTTGGTAATAGCAGGTAATGATATCACTGAAATTGATAACATTAAGCAACTATTGAATACCAATTCAGCATAAAAGATTTGGGAGCTCTTAAATTTTTCTTGGGATTTGAGATTGCCTGCACTAGCAAAGGAATAGCTTATCTATCAACGAAAATACTCTTTGGAGTTGCTTCAAGATGCTGGTTTGCTTGGTGCTAAGCCCTGTTATACACCCATGGACAACAATGTTAAGCTTCATAAGAACTCAGGAGCTTTACTAGATAATAATTGTGTATACAAACACTTATTAGGACAACTGTTTTATCTAGCACATACTCGTCTAGACATCAGCTATGATGTTAGTCATCTGAGTCGGTCCTTAGATTCACCAACAAAGGTTCATTTTCAGGCAGCCCTAAAAGTTTGAGATATATCAAACTTGCTCCTGTTAAAGGACTCTTCTTCCCAGCTAAATTAGACACAAAATTAAGAGCATTTAGTGATTAAGACTGGGCATGATGTATTGATACAAGAAGATCCATCACTCGCTATTGCTTCTTCTTGAGATCGTCTTTAGTATCATGGAAATCCAAGAAACAATTAGTTGTTTCATAAAGTTGCACAAACAAACACAAAAAAACACCGCTAACATTAGAAATAGAGCTTTCCGATCTGCTCAAGTTGTCCCAAACAAAAATAATTTTTGGGAGTGCTACTCGCTCCCAAAGGAAGAGCGCGGGTAGCAATCTTGCCGTCCAATTGGACTTCACTATTTGTGTTTTTTTTTTCTTTGTTTTTCTTTTTTTATTTCGGCGAGAACATCGATATGCGAAATCAACAGATTAAATTTCACCCGCTCTCACTGGAAAAAAGTGTTACAGTATGCAATTATTATTCCCCAAACAGACCCTACCTTGCAAGTTGCAATAATTCAAGCTTCAAAAGCCTGCCTTGGCAGGCCCGCCCGATGAACAGTTGACCCGGTGGCTGGAGCAAGCAGCGGAGAACAAAGCGGAAGCAGAATGAACAGTCCATTCCGAAGACGAAAGAGAAATCTGCCCCAGCGATTCGCAATTCTTCTTTGCGAGGTTCTACATCTCCGAGTTTACTGAATTTTTCATCTCCTGAATCATTTCCCGTTCTTCGTTCTGCGCAAAAGTGGGGAACTCCACGCTTTTGATTCCGTTTTTTTTACTGATTCGCAATTTTAAGATTACTTTGGCACCTTTGTCGTGGGGTTTCTGCAGCATAGTTTGGTTGTTCTTAGATGTCAGGAAGAGGAGCCTTTCATTATGATCTTCTGAAGAAGTACCGAAATGCGATTCTTCAATGCGCCTGGTTTTGAACATGTTATGATGATACGACGAATGGCGCGCCTAGGGTTCTAGCGAGACGTAATCTTTGGATTCTCTCACGCGAATTTTCTTTTGTTCTATGTTTTTCAGAGTCCAATGAAGATAATTTGCCGTTCATTCTTTCTCGCATCTGTTTCGCGTTTGAGAATCTAGATCTCCCTTTGTGAATTTGTTTTTAAGCATTCGGATGGTAGAACTTTGGCTGATGTATCTATGTTTCTATCAATTCAGCATGAGTTGACCATGCTTAAATTGTCAATTCTTTGTAGTTTTAGAAAATGAAACAACCTAGAATTCTTAAAAATTTAGGTTTTAGTGAAATTTATTGCCATGTAATATACTAGATTTGATGTTTTTTGCATATGATGCTGACAGTAAATATTCATATTTGGTACAGGTTTTCTCTGATTCCCCAGTCAGTTGCAAAACTGTAAATTTAAGCTGAATGGTCAGTCTTGGAAATTTCGTATTAGATCCTTGAAGAAATTTCTCTAGTGGAGCTCAGAACCATCTTTGCCATGGTTTACTTGTTTTCATTCTCATTCTAGTAGACCAGCTCAACAGAGTCACAAGACTCTCAACAGGTTCAACAAGGTCAGCTTAGGATGATTAAAGAGTTGAGAGTTTAACAGTGGTTGACGGCTTGCTGCTTTTTCTAAGTTGGTGCTTGATCTCATTTTGTTTTGAGGTATTTTTTCTTTCTAAAATGGTTACATCTTACCATTTTCGTTAGAATTTTTATTCAAGTGTAATAATTTTATTTAGTTTTTATGCTGTTGTGTTTTGAGCTCTACATCAATTGATGAAAAAGCCCAAAACCATTTTGAGGGAACCAAAATATTTGTTGAAAATCTTCTTCATGTAAGGATGAATCTCTTTTGCCCCACGTTGCTTAAAGTATACTTCTTCCATGCATTTATAACACTTTTTTCCCATCTTTCTTGTGTTGAGAGAAACATAAGGAGAACTCATGAACCACGCGCTCCCTCGCTCTCTCGCTCACATGCATTGAGTCGAAGTGAACTAAACCAAATTGTCCCGGGCTCAATCAGATTGTGTTTGGGTTTAGAAATTATTGGGTTGGATTCAGTCTATTTTGAACGAAGTTTTCTTTTTTGGATTGTGGCGGATTAATATCTACGATTATTGAGCGTCCTGGTCGTTGAGCGGCGACAGCTAAAATTTCTAATTGTTGACCAATATTGCTTCAATCATCGAATGCTGAGCATCTTCATTTGTTCATTGATCGCTAGCGTCTTCGGTCTCTGATTGTCGAGTGTCTTGTTCTACGATTGTCACTACCTGCATCAGTTATCTACGCGTTGTTTTTTGATGTTCCCATTTATTCTTATGGTCGTTCAGATTTAATGTTATAACCATTTGTAATTAATTTTGTTACATTGGGAATAAAATTATTATATCTGATTATTATTATTATAGCCATTTGTTGCAATTGCGCATGTTAGTCTGATGCGGAGCAGAGACGAGGACGCGCTTTGGGCCCGTTTGGGGATGATTTGACAACTTTCCATATATGACGTGCCCAGATCGACGATCGGACTCCGTGATTGCATCCGGAGCGTCGACGCGAGTCAAAATCTTATATTACTTTATTTTTTTGGACTTTTATTTTATGTATTTTGAGGCATCTCCCGCCGGCCAATCATAGCCGTCAAATGGGATGCCCTAGTGCTTCTTTTATTATAAATAAGAGTGGTAGGGGGCTGAATTCAGATCATTGCAGGATTTGGAGAACCCTAATCCCGGATTCCTGTGATCCCTCCCCGGTGCCGACGTCGTGAAACCCTAGGTGTCGACTCCTAGGCCGTCAAACTCCTCCCCAAGGTAATCTCTACCTCCACCTTCGTTTTCCACCCATCATACCTCACCTCCCACTGCCGGAACCCCTCCAAAACTCCCTCACAGCCGCCGGCCTGCAACGTCCAGCAAATCGCTCTGCGGACCACCCTTACCCCTGGTTCCGCCGCCCCCTCCCTCTCGAGTCCAGACCGCCGGCCTCCTTGCCCTCACCCCAGCCTACCGCCTCCCCCCATACCAAATCCGGCCACTCCAAGGGACTTTTTTCCCTAGCCGACCACCCTCCTCATCTCCCCTCCGTGGATCCACTACCAACTAGCCTCTCTTATCTAGATCACGCTAGATCTGAGAATTTCAGCCCTCGTTCCGACGTTTGCCTCCACCCTTGTTACCATTTTTGTCCGGATCCGCTCTTACACATCGTATCTACCATCCCGCGGCCCGGATCTACTTATACGTGGCCAGATCCACCGTTTTATTGTCCGTTTCACCGTTTACCGTCGAGGACAACCACCGCCACCGTCGCCTCGCCACCGGTTCCATCTCCGATCGCCGATCTACATATCCGGATCTCAAATTCTTCAGTGTCTCGGTTCAGCCCTCTACTTTGTGTGCTTTTGTAGTACTGTATTTTTTGATTCGACATTTTCCATTTAGTGATTTGTTTTATTTTGCTGCGATTCTTGTTTGTGGAAGTTTGTTTTGGTACACTTATAATTTGCAGGAGAAAACATTCGTCGTGCGCTTCGTTTTGGCCCTCCGAGCGGAGGAAAGCCATTATAATTTGCCAAAATAAATATTTGTTTTCTATTTAAATATCTGTGTGGTGCTGAAAATTTTATTGCTTTCATTTATTTGTCGAAACATCGATCATTACATTGCATGTAGGTCTGGATTAGCGTGTCACCCTTGCACTATCACCTAGAGTCGTAGATTTTGTGCACCCGTAGCCTACCCCTACATCATTTTGGTATAGAGGGCAATGTTAGGTCATTTGCATGCTTCGTAGCGGTAGATTTTAAATAGTCGTTGGGTTCATTTATGTCTAATTTTCATCGAGACAATCTCCCCTATCTAGGTATCCTGAGTCTACTTATATCCGACCTCATATAACCCCTTTAGAGAAACCTTCATGTTATCATTATGATTATCATCGTTCCCCGTACACCACTCCTAGAGATCGTGTCGACCCCTCAACATAATCTCATTATGCTAGAGACGATCACCACGACGAGAGGTCCTCACGTCTTCATCATTACACCTCTCCGCGACTTCACGATGATAGAATTGAATATCGCTCAGGTCATCACCGCTACACATCTCCTATAAGAGAGGAACCTGAGTTTGGATACGTGCGACCTTCGCTGCACGTTCACAGAGCCCATACACACTCACGAGCACAATCTGCTTATGTTAGGAACTACCGTCTAGACGACCCTCAAAAATCCTATATTGGTCACCATCGACAGGATCGCAATACATGTCAAGACCCTCCTAGTATTCCACCAATAGAGTTACCTGAGGCTGAATTTCTGCAATTAGTTCTTCACTGCTTTGATTTTTTAGAAGCTCAATTTGATCACCTAAGGTCTACATTACAAAGACAGCCTAAGGATTTGGGTCAAGCCACCGATGCGGCGAGTAGTGCTTCCACCGAGCCAAGAAACCCGACACTTGGTTTTGATCCTTCTCAGTTTGATGAGATTCAGTGCTCATGTGATCTTGAGCTTGAATCTGATCATGACCCTATGATACAGGTGAAGAGTGATACTAGCCTGACTAGTGAGCATGGTCACGTGGGTGAGGACGAGCTACCTAGTGATGCTGTGATGGTATACCCATCCTTTTCACCTCACCTAGACCTACATCTAGACCTAGTGTCCCCTTTGAACAGAGACACAGTTCTCAATGCTATATCGATTGATCCACCCAGTTACGAGGACACTATCTCTATCATCGATACTAATCTGAGGGATCTTACCATTATTAATGACCTCATTGTTGAACCTCCAGATAAGCCTCCTGATGAGCCACTACTCCCTTGGGAGGTTCATAAAGCTAGCGTTGACTTATTTGTGGGTGTCCTACTTGCTCCCACTGACACTACTGTTATTAGTGCTCTCCTCGTGGTGGACTATCCTATCATTATCGACCTCTTCGGGATCAAGTCCCCGAGAGGCTTATTTGACAAGCCTTCCCTCCTACACTTTAGTGATGAATCGTGTATCCGCACTAGTGATCATCTCACACGTGATGACTTTTGGTATACACCCTCCGGTGAGCCGCCTGATGGGCTATATCATTTGAGATGTACCCATCACACCAGGGCTCCGCACTATTTTGTCACCATCTACGCTGTCCTCATGGGCGTTGACGTCGGTCACCCCAAATTTTTCTATCGACCACCCGATAAGCCTCCTGATAGGCCACCCCATGTTAGTAATATCCAAGTCATTGTCAGGCCTTCTCTTAGGAAGTGTGTCGAGTATGTTGTGTTCTATGTGCATCATTCGCTTCATTTGCATGAGTCAGTTGAGTCGCTTGTTCATCATTTGCATGCATTACGTGAGTCGGTTCGCCGACAAATAATAATGAGCAATGAAAGTTATAAAATCCATGCAGATAAGCGAAGGAGAGAACAAATATTTAATGTAGGCGAGAAAGTAATGGTGCGAATCCGCCTAGAGAGGCTCTCCTCGGGGCCTGCCCAAAAGTTAAGCGCAAGGCGAATGAGTCTGTACTCTATTATTTGTCGTATTGGGACAAATACCCAATGGCTCGATATCCCGGCTAATATGGGAATTCACCCAGTATTTAATGTCGAGGATCTAACGTCGTACTATGAGTCTCATGAGTATGTGGACCCGAGCAGTGGAGATGCCCAACTACCCCCACCCCCACTTTCGTTGTCTTACCACTCACTTACCCCACCTACGTCTGATGGCCACCACAGTCCACCCCGTACTACCACCTACCCACTTGGGGATTTGTCTCTTTTGGTTTCACCACCGGCACCGCCGATCGCACCGGGTTCCACCCTTCGAGAGATGAGCGATGAGAGCTTCACAGAGTTCAGATTCCACCACTTTGTTCCTACTTCAGATGGGTCGCGTTGTCGCTCCTTGGTACATTGGCGGGACTGCCCCGATGCAGTTGACGCTTGGATACTTGCAGCAGAGCTTGATCGATTCACCCCAGGACTTCGACTTCAGCACGACCGTCTCCATTCACCGGAGATGACAACTTTTCAGTCAGAGGGAATTGATTGTCAAGGACACCCTTCCGTCGATGACACTTGGACGACTTCCGGTGGACCTCTTCGAGTTGTACCTGGTGATCAGCGAGAGAATTCCGATCTCAATTCATCGGGAGATGAATTCTTTCAAGCCGGAGAGATTGATGCGCAGCAGAGACGAGGACGCTCTTTGGGCCCGTTCGGGGCTGATTTGGCAACTTTCCATATATGGCGTGTTGAAGCCAAAATTGACCTCTGTGGAGTTCGGGGTCCCTGAAAGGGGTGACCTCACACCTACTACACTCGAGAGAACGTCACGGACCGGAGACTTAGGAGACTATGAACAGACCCTCGACTCTAGCACGGAGGTCCCACCTCACACCCGGAAGGCTACCTGAGCTCTTCCCCTCCCTTACCAAAGGGCTAGGCTGGGCGCCTTGGAGAGCTCTCTCTACTCTACCAAGAGGAAGCTAAGGGAGGAGGAAGCTAAGAAAAGGCCCTCTCCAAGGCACCCAAGGGGTCTATTTATAGTTTTTCCAAGTCCTGGGGGTAAAAAGACCGAAATACCCTTACACCCAAAAAACCTCGGGCCAATAGAAAACAGCCACGCCGGGGGGTAAAGAGGGAATTCCCCCGAGGGCAAGAAGGTAAAACTGCAGGGGGGGGGGGGCAAGGCGAGACCGCGACCTCCGGCCGGTCTCGCCCCACCAGGCCGCCAGGCTAGAAGGAGCAGGGGCGAGACCCCGGCCCCGGCCGGTCTCACCCCACCAGGCCGCCAGGCTAGAAGGAGCAGGGGCGAGACTCCGGCCCTCGGCCGGTCTCGCCCTACCAGGCCGCCATGCTAGAAGGAGCAGGGGCGAGACCCCGGCCCCCGGCCGGTCTCGCCCCACCAGGCCGCCAGGCTAGAAGGAGCAGGGGCGAGACCTCGGCCCCCGGCCGGTCTCGCCCCACCAGGCCGCCAGACACCCTATCGGACGGGGGCTGGTGTAGCCAACTTGCCGCACCCCCCCCCAAAAGAGGGCCACTGAGGGGAGGTAGATTTTTCCTCCCCCTACTAGTATGTTTCCGAGCTAGAGCCAAAATTGGCCACCGAGAGTGCAAAATCTCCCACGCTTAAAACTATACGGGCGAATACAGGGTTGTACACAATCCCCGCTCTTTTCGAGGTTGGCACAAACTCGGAAAGAAATGTCCAACCAACGTATTCGCCGAGTGCAATTTCCTTGCACGCCTCTCCAGGGAGTCAACCTGCCACGCCAGCTATGGAGCCTAGGTGGCGAGAGCTTCTCTGGGTAACAAACTTGGTTCCCACGAGAGATCAACCAGCCCTGCCAGCTAGGTGAGAGCCTGACAGCGGAATCCATCTCGGAGCAAAGGACTTGGCTTCCACGAGAGATCAACCTGCCCTGCCAGCTAGGTGAGAGCCTGACAGCGGAATCCATCTCGGGGCAAAGGACTTGGCTTCCACGAGAGATCAACCTGCCCTGCCAGCTAGGTGAGAGCCTGACAGCGGAATCCATCTCGGAGCAAAGGACTTGGCTTCCACGAGAGATCAACCTGCCCTGCCAGCTAGGTGAGAGCCTGACAGCGGAATCCATCTCGGAGCAAAGGACTTGGCTCCCACCCTCCACGAGAGATCAACCTGCCCTGCCAGCTAGGTGAGAGCCTGACAGCGGAATCCATCTCGGGGAAAAGGACTTGGCTTCCACCCTCCGAGAGATCAACCTGCCCTGCCAGCTAGGTGAGAGCCTGACAGCGGAATCCATCTCGGAGCAAAGGACTTGGCTTCCACGAGAGATCAACCTGCCCTGCCAGCTAGGTGAGAGCCTGACAGCGGAATCCATCTCGGAGCAAAGGACTTGGCTTCCACGAGAGATCAACCTGCCCTGCCCTGCCAGCTAGGTGAGAGCCTGACAGGCGGAATCCATCTCGGAGCAAAGGACTTGGCCTCCACGAGAGATCAACCTGCCCTGCCAGCTAGGTGAGAAGCCTGACAGCGGAATCCACCATCCCGAGGTGAGACCTTCCCACCCTCCGAGAGATCAACCTGCCCTGCCAGCTAGGTGAGAGCCTGGCAGCGGAATCCATCTCGAGGTGAGACCTTCCCACCCTCCAAGAGATCAACCTGCCCTGCCAGCTAGGTGAGAGCCTGGCAGCGGAATCCATCTCGAGGTGAGACCTTCCCACCCTCCCACCGAGAGATCAACCTGCCCTGCCAGCTAGGTGAGAGCCTGGCAGCGGAATCCATCTCGAGGTGAGACCTTCCCACCCTCCGAGAGATCAACCTGCCCTGCCAGCTAGGTGAGAGCCTGGCAGCGGAATCCATCTCGAGGTGAGACCTTCCCACCCTCCGAGAGATCAACCTGCCCTGCCAGGTAGGTGAGAGCCTGGCAGCGGAATCCATCTCGAGGTGAGACCTTCCCACCCTCCAAGAGATCAACCTGCCCTGCCAGCTAGGTGAGAGCCTGGCAGCGGAATCCATCTCGAGGTGAGACCTTCCCACCCTCCGAGAGATCAACCTGCCCTGCCAGCTAGGTGAGAGCCTGACAGCGGAATCCATCTCGAGGTGAGACCTTCCCACCCCTCCGAGAGATCAACCTGCCCTGCCAGCTAGGTGAGAGCCTGACAGCGGAATCCATCTCGAGGTGAGACCTTCCCGCCCTCCGAGAGATCGACCTGCCCTGCCAGCTAGGTGAGAGCCTGACAGCGGAATCCATCTCGAGGTGAGACCTTCCCGCCCTCCGAGAGATCGACCTGCCCTGCCAGCTAGGTGAGAGCCTGGCAGCGGAATCCATCTCGAGGTGAGACCTTCCCGCCCTCCGAGAGATCGACCTGCCCTGCCAGCTAGGTGAGAGCCTGGCAGCGGAATCCATCTCGAGGTGAGACCTTCCCACCCTCCGAGAGATCAACCTGCCCTGCCAGCTAGGTGAGAGTCCTGGCAGCGGAATCCATCTCGAGGTGAGACCTTCCCGCCCTCCGAGAGATCGACCTGCCCTGCCAGCTAGGTGAGAGCCTGGCAGCGGAATCCATCTCGAGGTGAGTCCTTCCCACCCTCCGAGAGATCCCTGCCAAGAGCCTGGCAGCGGAATCCATCTCGAGGTGAGTCCTTCCCACCCTGAGAGATCCCCCCCGCCAGCTAGGTGAGAGCCTGGCAGCGGAATCCATCTCGAGGTGAGACAACTAGGCATCAACGAGAGGTACCACCGCCCCTGCCCAGCTAGTGAGAGCCTGGGCAGCGGGACCGTCTCGGAGCAAAAGAACTAAGCATCTCAATCAGTCCTTACCAAATCTTACATCCTCAAATGGGGAAAAAGATGAGTTACATGACCCCCCCGACTCAGCTGGTCGGGGGCTGGACTCAATACAACATAAGAAAAATACAGGACTCTACCGGGACGAGGCTTCTTCAGGGGGTCTGGGCCTGGTGGTCGCCATCCGCTTCCTGCTCGCCGGACACTTCCATCCTGCTTAGGCTCTCCATGATCTTCTCCATCTCCTCTGCCTTGGCCAACCAAGAGATGGTGTTGACGGCCGTGACATAACACTGTCTTGCCATCCTGGAGTCTCCCTTGACTCTGACCTGGATCCCTCCGGAGCTGAGCTTGATGCATTGGTGGAAGGAAGATGGCACGCAACGGAAGGCGCTGATGAGGGGCCTTCCGAAGATGGCGTTATAGCTGCTTGGAGCGTCCACAATGACGAACCGGCAGTTCCTTGAGACTCCCCCCAATTTAACTTGGAGTCCCACTCCACCCTCAACCTCCTTCCTCTCCCCTGAAAATCCGAACAGGGGTCCGTCCGAGGCCAACACCCTCCTTGGCTCTACCTTCATCTCATCAAACGCCTTCCTGAAAACGACGTTGACAGAGCTCCCGTTGTCCACCAAGATTCGGGAGACGCTGTATCCCTCGAGGGCCGTCTGGATGACCAGTGCATCGCAAAACGGATCCTCATGATCCGGCAGGTCCTTCACCGAGAAGGTGACCTTCTCCTCCTGGGGCGGTGTCTGGGAGGTTGAGGCGACGCTCCTTCGGTACATGACATGGAGGCTTGCCTTCCGAGTGGCCTCGATCCCCACTCCACCATGGATCACCGCTATACCACCGCCTCGGGGTCCGACATCGACCTGGTCTTCACAAACATCATCCCCTCCTTCTCTGGGCAGAACCTCTTCAACCCGCACCGGTGGTTGTGGCTGGGCAGGGTCTCTCGCCCCCCTCACTTCCAGGAACTCGGGGCAGGTAGATGTGGCGTGCCCCTCCACCTGGTGGAAGTCACAGTACGGCAACTCTACCCTGACCCTTCTCCTTCCCTGGCGGTTCCTCCTCTCCCTTCGACCAATCTCCATCGCTTGCTGTGGTGGGGGCAGGAGTTGCCTAGGGGCTTGCCTCTGGAAGTTGAACCTTCCTTGCCCCCCATGGAAGTTTCCTCCATCATGGGCGTAACCTCTTCCCGGGCCCTGAGCGGGTCCTCCCTGCTGCCTCCAACCTGGTTTCCGGACCCTCCTGAGCTCTCCGCTCCTCTCTCCTTCTTCCCTCCTGAGGCCTCGAGCCACCTTGCTCCTTTGCCTCTGTCTCTGTCAGCTTTGCCACTTCTTGACAAACACCGGGTTGGCCGCCTCCATGGCTATCTCCTCTGCCGCCCTTTCCATCAGCTCCTCAAAGGAAAGGGGGGCCTTCCGGGTCAAGCTCATCTTGAAGAAGCCCTCCTTCAGCCCAACGGTGAAGGCCATCTGGAGAGCATACCCTGGCATCTCCTGGACCTCCAGGATCTCCTCTTGGAACCTGTCAACGTAGTGGGCCAACGACTCCTCGGCCCCCTGCCTTATCAAGAAGATGGATTCAGGACTCCTCTTCCGCTTCTTGGAGGTGGAGAAGCGGAGCTGGAAGCTTCGGCTCAAGTCCTCGAACCCATAGATCGACCTCGGAGGGAGTTGATGGAACCAGTCCCTTGCCTTCTCCTTCAACGTGATCGCAAAGAGGCGACACTTGAAGGCATCCGTCATCGGCCTGATGGAGACGGCATCCTCGAACCACTGCAGATGCTGGACGGGGTCATCCTTCCCCGTATAGTAAGCCATGTCTGGTTCTCTGAACCCCTCGGGAACGGGAGCTGAGATGATCAACTCGCTGAAGGGTGACCCCCTAAGGGGTGGTCTCGCCACCTCCACTCGCGCAACCTGCTCGCCTGGGAGGTTGGCACTTGCCGGGCTAGAGAACAACTCCCGGCAGTGAGGTCTCACTCGACCCCATCTCCCATCCTCTCCTTTCCTGGCCTTCTTCCTGGTGCACTTCCTTCTCCCCCCGCTGGGGTCATCTCGCCTAGACCCCTGGGAGTCGACTCGTCGAGGGGGGGAGCCAGCTCCTGGGGGGTCGGGGTGGAGCTGCCACCCTGAGGAGCAATGCTTCGCAGCATCTCCATGATGCCCTGGATGGAGGCCATGAACTCTTGCCTCTCCCACAAAGGGTCCTGGGGTGGGGAGCTCGCCGAGATCATCACTACCTCCTTGACCTCCCGTCATGACACTCTCCTGAGATCTTCTGTGCTGGTCACTCTCCACGCTCACCGCACCAAAAGTGTTGAAGCCAAAATTGACCTCTGTGGAGTTCGGGGTCTCTAAAAGGGGTGACCTCACACCTACTACACTCGAGAGAACGTCACGGACCGGAGACTTAGGAGACTATGAACAGACCCTCGGCTCTAGCACGGAGGTCCCACCTCACACCCGGAAGGCTACCTGAGCTCTTCCCCTCCCTTACCAAAGGGCTAGGCTGGGCGCCTTGGAGAGCTCTCTCTACTCTACCAAGAGGAAGCTAAGGGAGGAGGAAGCTAAGAAAGGCCCCTCTCCAAGGCACCCAAGGGGGTCTATTTATAGTTTTTCCAAGTCCTGGGGTAAAAAGACCGAAATACCCTTACACCCAAAAACCTCGGGCCAATAGAAAACAGCCACGCCGGGGGGTAAAGAGGGAATTCCCCCCGAGGGCAAGAAGGTAAAACTGCAGGGGGGGCAAGGGCGAGACCGCGACCTCCGGCCGGTCTCTCGCCCCACCAGGCCGCCAGGCTAGAAGGAGCAGGGGCGAGACCCCGGCCCCCGGCCGATCTCACCCCACCAGGCCGCCAGGCTAAAAGGAGCAGGGGCGAGACTCCGGCCCTCGGCCGGTCTCGCCCCACCAGGCCGCCATGCTAGAAGGAGCAGGGGCGAGACCCCGGCCCCCGGCCGGTCTCGCCCCACCAGGCCGCCAGGCTAGAAGGAGCAGGGGCGAGACCCCGGCCCCCGGCCGGTCTCGCCCCACCAGGCCGCCAGACACCTATCGGGACGGGGGCTGGTGTTAGCCAACTTGCCGCACCCGCCCCCCAAAAGAGGGCCACTGGGGGGAGGTAGATTTTTCCTCCCCCTATTAGTATGTTTCCGAGCTAGAGCCAAAATTGGCCACCGAGAGTGCAAAATCTCCCAAAAGCTTAAAAATATACAGGGGCGAATACGGGGTTGTACATGGCGTGCCCGGATCGACAATCGGACTCCGCGATTGCGTCTGGAGCGTCGTCGCGAGTCAGAATCTTATATTACTTTATTTTTTGGGACTTTTATTTCATGTATTTTGAGGCATCTCCCGCCGGCCCATCATAGCCGTCGGATGGGATGTCCTAGTGCTTCTTTTATTATAAATAAGAGTGGTAAGGAGTTGAATTCAGATCATTGCAGAATTTGGAGAACCCTAATCCCGGATTCCAGCGATCCTTCCTCGGTGCCGACGTCGTGGAACCCTAGGTGACGACTCCTAGACCTCCAAACTCCTCCCCAAGGTAATCCCTACCTCCACCTTCATTTTCCACCCCTCATACCTCACCTCCCACCGCCGGAACCCCTCCAAAACTCCCGCACAGCCGCCGGCCTGCAGCGTCCAGCAAACCGCCCAGCCAACCACCCTCACCCCTGGTTCCACCGCCCCCTCCCTCTCCAGTCCAGGCCGTCGGCCTCCTTGCCCTCACCCCAGCCTACTCCGCCCCCATACCAAATCCGACCACTCCAAGGGCCCCTTTGCCCTAGCCGACCACCCTCCTCATCTCCCCTCTGTGGATCCACTGCCAACTAGCCTCTCTTATCTAGATCACGCTAGATCTGAGAATTTCAGCCCTCGTTCCGACGTTTGCCTCCACCCTTATTACCATTTTGTCCGGATCCGCTCCTACACATCGGATCTACCCTCCCCCGGTCTGAATCTACTCATACGTGGTCGGATCCACCGTTTTATTGTCCGTTTTCACCGTTTACCGCCGAGGACAGCCACCGCCACCGTCGCTTCGCCATCGGTTCCATCTCCGATCGCTGATCTACACATCCGGATCTCAAATTCTTCAGTGCCTCTGTTCAGCCCTCTACTTTGTGAGCTTTTGTAGTACTGTATTATTTGATTCGACATTTTCCATTTAGTGATTTGCTATATTTTGCTGCGATTCTTGTTTGTGGAAGTTTGTTTTGGTACACTAATAATTTGCAGGAACATTCGCCGCGCGCTTCGCTTTGGCCCTCCTAGCGGAGGAAGATCATTATAATTTGCCAAAATAAATTTGTTTTCTATTTAAATATCTGTGTGGTGCTGAAATTTTTATTGCTTTCATTTATTTGTCGAAACATCGATCATTACATTGCATGTACGTTTGGATTAGCGTGTCACTCTTGCACTATCACCTAGGGTCGTAGGTTTTGTGCACCCGTAGCCTACCCCTATATCATAGTCTCTCATGATTTCGAAAGCTTAGATATTTGAGACCTTTTCCCGGATTTTTCTTGCACTATTTATTACACACCAAAAGCTTCTTTTCTGCTCTCTTAAGTTTTTCTCTTCTGGTTTATCTTCTTTCTATGTTTACTTAATACACTGAAAGTTCGAGTGCTTTATACTTCTTCGGTGTTCGCGCACATCAGAGCTTCATGATCTAGCTGAATTTTGTACCTTGGAGAAGCAAACATCCGTTGAAAGCCGTGTCAGAGGGTGATGTAATTTTATTGAGATAGTGATCACACATATTATCCAGACTCAATTTTTTGCTAATCCTTATATTGCATTTTTTATTATTTCCATAATATATCTATTTTCTCCTGTTTTAAAATAATTTATTATTTGTAAATAAAAAATTACTGGTTTATTGTGATAATATAGGAAATATTTTGACAGTTTAAAGGAGTTATTTTCCTCATCACTAACATCGTTGGAAAGGATTGTGTTGGGCTCTTATCCTATAAACTACCCAGTAGCGGTGAGAACACTATCATTGGGTATTTTCTGGGAAGTTCAGGAATGAAATAAATTTAAACATTTTAAAGGAAAAAAACTATGAATGCTTTCATTTTGTGAGCCCTACAATTTATTTATTGTTATTTTTTAAATAAAATACTTTTATATGACAACGTGTAACTTTGATGAGTTTACTAGGATCAAACCCTAAAGGTTCAATGGAATTGGTTTCGCTGCTCATAGGCTCAGGCCGAATATTGGTTGAACACCCTTGTTTTTTTTTCAGCCATATTCGAACCAGTAGTTGTAGAAACTGTAGCACCAACAAATAATGAAGTTGTTGTTGCAGGGAATACCCCTTTCCATTATCATCATCAACATCCAATTCAACCTGAACCTATGATAGATGTTTGCTTAATAGAAATGTGATCGACGTAGAATATCGTTATAGGAACCAAATTCTTATCAAACGGCTTATAATCTTTGAAACACACTCAAAGTGCACTATAACCTAGACAATACCCGCGTAGAACATAAGGTTTCTAACCTTCACCAACACAATATAGATGCCTCCAAACTTATTACTTCTCCGCGACTTATCACACAATATAGATGCATTATTTAGTTACATGCTTTATGGATGCTCCCAATTCCTGGTCCGCCTTCAACATTACTTTTAGACATGACCATGCCAACATCACTTATGTTCATGTTCAAAATACTATCCTTACAGAAGACAAGTAAAAACATAACACTACAAAATTTTCAAGGATCCTACACCAATAATAAACCTTATTAAATCCCATAACGACCCTTCTTCTGGTCACCACTTTAAATCAAAGAAGAAGAATCATGAGAAATCATTCCGCGAACATTCGAGTCACCAATAAACCAACAACCATCCTAAACCTGGTTATCGTAAATCAAACCATGAAAAAAAAAGGAAATAATGCTTTTTCTGTGTCCAAACAAATGTGCTGGTGCTCTAAGATGCAAACCTAACTGAAGTGCAAAATGACTTCCTAATAACCTAATGATGATGCAGATGCAATAATACAACCCGATTAAAATTAACAATAATTAATTGATTAAGCATAGTTTATTCAGGAGCACATTCTGATCTCTGCTCGCTGCGACTTCCGATCTCTATTCCTTGCCGCGGTTAACGTAAAGGTTCACCAGTTCGCCGCGGTCTTCTATTCTCACCGCACCTCTGAGATCGATGATTGCTTGCTCCTGCACCTGGTCTTCTGCCTCTGATTCGCTGAGTTGTTGCCTATCCACACTCCTTATCAGCTAGCCTTGCCACACCTGCTTGCCGCGTATCCGCACACCTCCTCAGCTAGTCTAGCCGCACATTCTTGCTGTCTGCGTCTCTTCCTTACGTTCAGCCCGCACATCCAGTCCGCTGTTGTCGTGCGGGGTGCTAGACCACTTGAATTGTTGCAGACCCCCAGTGTGTTGCCAGACCGCCCATTCTCAACTTGCTTTGGAGCAACTTCTGCCAGACCGTCTATTTGTGTGTTTTTCTGTTGTTGCTGCCCTGCTTGGTGTCATTGTTGTCTTGCGTGTGACCTACCACAGTTGTTTCCCTCTAGCCGCCTCTGGGCTTTATGGGGTCTTCAGAAGCGCCTTCTCTTCCCGCTCATGCGGCTATGCCAGTTCCTAAGGTCCGTGACGAGTTGCGAATTGTCATCATCTCTCTTAATGGGATGAAGAACTTTGTTGAGTGGATGCACTCTGTTCGTCGGGTTATTCAGATGAAGGGTCTCCTGCACCATTTGATTAAGGAACCTCCCTTTGCAACCATTGATGACTGGCTTTGTGACGATGGTCGTGTTCAGATTTGGCTCCTCAACTCCCTGGATGGAGAACCCTACTGTATGAACATGTATCATGAGACGGCCAAGGCAATGTGAGATGAACTTCATTCCATTTACTCCGACAAGGACGGTCTCCAATACTTGTTTGACATCATCACAGATCTTCAAAATCTTGACTCAGGCAGTGCTGCTGATTTAACCTCCTTTGTTGTATGTTCCAAGACTCTGGTTGAGGTCTGGATTCAACACCAACCCCCTACTACTGATCTGGCTGCTCAGCACGCTCAAAAGGAAGTTGTTGATATTGTCATGATGATGGCTCGCGTTGCACCTCATCTTCACAGTGTTCGGGCTCAGATACTCTCTTCCTCTACTGTTTCCTCCTTCTCTGATGTCTGCTCCATGCTGTTAAAGGTCACACCACCTCCTGAAGTTCCCGACCCTCCCTCACCGGCTCTGCTCCAGCACTTTGCTTCCCTACCCTCCCTCCTCCCTCTACCCGAGGAGGTCACTTAGGCTTCCGCGGGAGGGGTCGTGGTAGCCGGCTGTAGCCTAAGTGTACCTACTGTGGTAAGGATAGACATCTTGAGGCAACTTGCTACCGCAAACATGGCCTGCCTCCTCGCCCTACTACCTTCGTTGTTGTCGTCACTTCTTCTGCCACTCGTGCTGATCTTGATGAAGTGCGCCTCCAGCTCCAGCAACTTCAAGGGTTGCTCAACCGCCCGCCTGCCTCTGTTGCCTGCATCTCCAATGAAGGTACCGCCTGTATCTTCACTAGCCCAAGCTGGATAGTGGACTCACATGCTACTCGTCATATCACTTCGCTGAAACCACCTTAGTACTTGGCCTCTTCGCATCCCAAGTTTATCGCAGTTGCCAATGGTGACACCGCCCCTGCCTCCGACTCTGCTGATATACCACTCAACCCTTCTATTTCTCTTCGCTCGGTCCTTCATGTCCCGGACTTTCCGTTTAATTTACTTTTTGCTCGTTGTCTCACTGTCGATCTTGATTGCTCTGTCACATTCACCCCTTCTTTTTTTATAATGCAAGATCAACGAACGTAGAGTACCATTGGTAAAGGACGACTGCTCAACAGACTCTACCTTCTTGATGTCTCTCCTACCATTCTCTCCTATGTCTCCTCTGCAGACTGGCATCGGCGTTTTGGGCATGCTCCTCTTTCGATCCTCAAGAAGGCTCTTCCTGATATTTCTCTTTCTGCATTTACTTGTGATTCATGTATTATGAGAAAACAACATCGTTCATATTTCCCTCCATATTGTACTCGGAGCGTTGCTCCTTTTGATTTAGTGCATTCTGATATTTAAGGCCCTTACAAAATAGCTAGTCTGTCTAGTTATCGCTATTTTATAACTTTTATTGATGATTATTCTCGTATGACATGACTATTCTTACTTCGCGATCACTCTGAACTTCCACGTATGTTCCAGGCTTTTATTCTCGGGACACACACTCAATTTACCTGCACACTTTAAACTCTCCAGACTGATAATGCTCGTGAATACACCAGTCATGCGTTTACTCATATCTGCTCTGAGTTTGGGATCATTCATCAGATCTCGTGTGTTTATACTCCCCAACAGAATGGTGTGGTTGAGCGCAAAAATAGACATCTTGATGTTGCTCGCTCCCTCATGTTTCAAATGCAGGTTCCCAATACGTATTAGCACTTAGCTGTCTCCACGACATATTATCTCATCAACCGTCTACCATCATCCATCCTCAACTACGTTACTCCGTTTAGTCTTCTCTTCCCCTCCACACCGCTCTTCCCTCTCACGTCTTGGATATTTGGTTGTACATGTTATGTCCATATGCTTGGCCCTTCCACTGACAAGTTCTCTCCTCGGGAAACCAAACATATGTTTGTTGGTTACTCCATGATTTAAAAAGGGTATGCGTGCTACTCTTCAACCACTCGCAAGGTGATTGTCTCTGCTGATGTTACCTTTTTGGAAGAACTTTTTTGCTCTACTCCAACCCCCCGCTACCACCACCATTATTACCACAACCAATCATCCCAGTCACGTCTCCTCTCCCACCACTCCTTCCAAATCTGATTCTCGGTCCGCACAAACCATCTCTTCTTCGGTCTATACTCGTCGTCCTCCTCGCTCCGTCGCCCCGCCGCAGTCACCTTCAACCTCTGGCACTGTGCGGCCTGTTGATCCGGCTCTTGCCTCCACTACTCATCCAATGACGAATTATGTGTCCTTACATCGCCTATCTCCGACGCTTCAACACTTTGCCACTTCATTATCTTTCATCTCTGTGTCTAACTTTGTGCAGGATGCTCTCCAACATTCGGGCTGACAGGCAACCATGGAAGAAGAAATGACTGCCCTTCGGGCTAATCAAACATGGAATCTGGTTTCTCTTCCTCCAGGACAGAGTTGTGTTAGCTGTAAATGGATTTTTGTGATCAAGCATGCTCCTAATGAAACGATTGACCGTCTCAAGGCCCGTCTTGTGGCTCATGGGTTTACTCAACAACAAGAACTCGACTATGAGGAAACTTTCTCATCAGTGGCTAAATTCAGCACGGTTCGTGTCCTACTCTCATTGGATGTACATCGACAATGACCCTTACATCAGCTGGATATCAAAATATTTTTTTCAATGCCGACTTACAAGAAACTGTCTACATGTAACAACCTCCCGGGTTTGAGACCACAGAGGAGTCCCGAGTTTGTCATTTCAAAAAATCGATTTATGGTCTCAAACAATCTCCCCGGGCATGATTTGACAAATTCAGTAGGGTTGTCCGTGAAGTTGGTTTTACTCGGAGCTCGACAGATTTTTCTCTATTTACCCGTCATCGTACAACATGTACTATTCTTCTCTTAGTGTGTGTCGATGACATTCTAATCATGAGAGATGATTCAAAGAGAATACAAATGATTAAGAAGCACCTGAATTCTGTTTTTCAAGCAAAAAATCTGGGGAATCTTCGGTACTTCTTTAGCTTAAACTATAGAGATCGCAAGACGTCCATATGGCCTTGTCTTATCTCAACGGAAGTACTGTCTCGACCTTCTTCAGGATGCTGACTACTCTGGATGCAAGCCGATTGATACTCCTATGGATGTCAATCACAAGTTTTGTGTTCATGCCTCTGACACCGATGTTCTTCTTCAAAATCCATATACTATCGTCATCTTGTTGGAAAATTGATTTATCTTACAGTTACAAAACCAGACATCTCTTTTGTTGTTGGGGTTGTCAGCCGATTTATGCGTTCTCCGCAGATGTTTCACCTACAAGCCGTCCAACACATCTTAAGATATTTTATAACAACCCATGGTATACAAAACCTCTTTCTCTTCTACTCCAACTTTGGTTTCTTATTCAGATTCTGATTATGCTGGCTCCCTGGATGATCGGCGTTCCACAAACAGATTCTGTACTTACTTTGGAGGTCACATTGTTACCTGACGTAGCAAGAAACAATCTATGGTCGCTTGCTCTTCGGCCGAAGCTGAGTACCGTTTGATGACCTCTGTTGTATCTGAGCTCACATGACTTGAGAGTCTCCTAGGTGATCTGGAAGTCAAACTTTTCTCACCAGCTACATTGCTTTGTGACAGTCAAACGGCTATACACATAGCTAAGAATCATGTTTTCCATGAACGGACGAAACACATTGAAGTTGATTGCCACTTCATTCGGAAAAAAGTTCAAATGAAGAAGTAGAGTTGAAACATGTTCCAACTACTGATCAAGTTGTTGATCTCCTCACGAAGGCCCTACCTCGTGTTCTATTTCATCAGTTCTTGTCCAAGCTGGGTGCTTACGACTTGTACGCTCCAGCTTGCGGGGGAGTGTTAGAAGAAAATTCTGTAAAGGCCCAAATAAATGCTCATCTTAGGCCCTCTTCCTCCTTATGTTTTAAGTCCCACATCTTGAATGAGGATCTTTCTCTCCTTCTCTTCCTATATAAGTGTACACATGCTTGTGATTAATAAAATTTTCAGTTATTTTCCAATATTCTGGACATTTCTCTACAGTGATAATATCGGAAATATTTCAACCCTTTTCTTTATACAAGTGAGACTACATATTACCTTCCTAATGTTTAGGAAGCTTGCCAATGGAAGGAGAGCACATTTCATCCACATTTTAGGTTTAACCGTTTCTTCTAATGAGTCAATATTGTTTAACATTCAAATGATTCATGCATTCTAACGGGCATGCACATTTAAATTCTAACAGTGTACATGACACTTGATTTAATTTCAGAAGTTTTTCATTCTTGCATGTAGGCTGAGTTTATAGTTCAAAATTAGTATTTATTTCACTTATTTGCTCATTTTCAGATTCATGAAATCTCCGGATAATCTAACATAGTAACATGCGAATTTCTGGGAAGAAGCTTACTGAATGCAAGTACTGTACTGATGAAAATAATTTTAAAATGTCTTCCATGCCAAAGAACCGGAGTAGTTCTAAACTTTCCAACTACAAAAGATGGTATCTGAAACCAGAATACCTGAAGAGGAAGGCATGTAATAGCATAGATTGCAAGCGTATTGAAAAACCACAGAAGATGTCTAACTGCAATTTAGGCGAGGGTATTAGTTCCTTTAGACTAACAGGGAGAAGAACCTGTTTTACTGTGGGGAAGAACTCAAAGAAGTCAACTGGAAGTGCTGAAAAAAAATCAGTTCAGAGAAGAAGGTTTAAAAGAAAGAATGTGAGCGTTGTGCAAGATGAAGTCTCACGTATGCAAAGAAGAGCGAGGTACCTTTTGATTAAGATGAAGTTGGAGCAGAATCTTATTGATGCTTATTCAGGAGATGGATGGAAAGGACAGAGGTACTACATGTGTGTGTTTGTGTATTTCAGAATTCGAATTACAAAACTACACAGATGTTGAAGGAGAAATTTGAAAAAAGAAAATTAATCTCATCTTTTGGTCCTTTTTGAACTTGTTTTGCATTAAAATTTCTGCTTTAGAAGATTTGTATAAAATATATATGGCTGCATTTACTATAATTCTTGGACTCGTAAGAATATTCGGTACTTTGTTATTCGTGCAACAATTTTTGTTTTACTACTCCCTTCATGATCATTATTTCCCAGTTATTCCTGATAACTGCCATGGTTTTTAAATTCTATATTATATTGTAATTTCTAAACATTTTTATGGGC
The DNA here is from genome assembly GCA_039583875.1 of Platanthera guangdongensis. NCBI lineage: Eukaryota > Viridiplantae > Streptophyta > Magnoliopsida > Asparagales > Orchidaceae > Platanthera > Platanthera guangdongensis. The sequence goes on along the minus strand of CM077160.1, from coordinate 175,664,501 downwards.
CTGCTTCAGGGCTTTCGTCGAAGGTGGTGGTGGAGGCAGAAATACAAGAGGATCCGAGCTCAACCTGCGGATAATGCAAGGGGAGAAGAAGTGGGGCCGAGCTCCTAATCCTAAAAATGGGGAAAGAAGAGAGACTAGAGAGAGAGAGGGAAGAACTTGAGAGAGAAAATGAAATTGATTTCACTTTTTAACGATCTCTCATACATGACCCTTGGGTCCCCATATATAGGACCCAGGTGGTATGAGCGTAAATATCCAATAAAAGAAAAACTCACCGCATTAAAACATCCATACTCAATTGACTCATAACTACGACTCGACTTGATACGAGCTGACTCATGCACTCGACCCGATACAAGTCGACTCATACACTCGACTCGATACAACTCGACTTAATGCCTAAATACTCATAATAATATAACCGCTATATAATTGACGACACATTCCACTCGTCCTTCAAATCGAGCTTGCCCTCAAGATTGAACAGTCTTGGATGACTTGATCCTCGGTCTCTTTGATTTTCTGTTAGAACAACTCCTGGTAGCGCATCGTTGCAGCGGAGGCGGCATCGAGCGGCGGGGCTTCAACGTGCTCCTAGGCGTCATAAACGACTGCAAGGAGCTGGCGTGGCAGAGGCACTTGCGGAGGGGAGACAACCAGACAGAGCTGAAGTCGGGGGGAATGTGCTCGATGGACGGTCAAGGGAGGAGAAAGACCCGGTCGTACGTTAGCTGTGACGATGAGAAGCGGCGACGACGACTGGGGAATGTTTGGGGAAAGGAACGGATCTTGAGGGGCCGACAGATAAGGTGGACGAAGTAAAGGTTGCGATATGGAAACCACGGGGACTAGTGGCGACAACACACACTGGGATGACACCACCACATGGATTGGAGGTGACAATGTCGGTGGTGTAAACTACAGGGCGGAAACCACTAACAACAATGATGGGGCAAAAAGAACTGTGGAGATTGGCGAAGCTTCTATGGCTGTCAGTGCGAGCGACAACTGCTATAATAGAATCGATGGCGGGGAAGGTGGAAGTTGCATCTGTAGGATGTAGGGTCCGACAGTGGCAGAATTGCATCGACGTAATCAGCGGCCTCGTTGGTTCAAACATATTCCGTGGTCGGACCGGGAAGCTGGAAAGGAAGGGACGACACCATGTACCGGCTGGGATGATGTCTGCGTTGGGGGAACCAAAAGAAATCGATCTATGTTGGCGATGAGTCATGACATGGAGGCCTGATATGAAGCCATCATTGAATGGAGGATAGCCATCATGTTCAACATAATTGATTGATTAAAGAATTAATCCAATCAAGAATTAATTCAGTAAAGCAATTAATCGATGAACAGGCACGCAACATGTGGGCCTCCTCGAGGCAGGAGAAGGTGGGTTGCTCGAAATGATAGGAGAAGGTGGGCTGCTCGAGCGGAAGCTGCTTGCGGGTCGGGTGGCTCAATAAATGAAGGCGCAAGGCTCGAGGAAGGGAAAGGGAGGCGGCTAGTGAAGGAGGATGTTTTGGAATGTCGAAGGCGTGCACTGAGTTGGTCGACAAGGACGTGAAACGAAGCGGCGACCAAAGACGAGGTCGGCTCTGTCGATGCCACTAGATGTGGACGAGCTTGCTGGAGGGGGTCGACCGTGGGAAGCTGTAAAGAGTGGTTGGAGCGTCGATGCTGAAAGAACACAACACACGAGGTTGTCTAACAATCTCTGAAAGGGATGGAATCGTGCGACGAGCGCAGTAAGGGGCTTCACCGCGTGCTGGACGAAGGAGAAGGGTTGGTTGTTGGCGCCGGAAGTAGGAGCGCAGCGTGGTCTTTGGCGTTGGAAGGAGCGCAGTCGTAAGCTACTCGTCGAGTGGCGTTTTTCCCTGGGAGAAAGGATCTCGCGAGTTGGTCTCGGGCGCTAGAAGGAGCGGGGGCTGGAAGTCTGCCGTTGCGTAAGCTAGCAGCGTGGGGGAGGATTGACAACTCTGATACCAACTTTGTTATGGGCCTACTTCGTGGCTTCGTCGAGGGTGGCGGTGGAGGTTGTGACATATGTGGAGCCGAGCTCAACCCGCATAGAATACGAGGGGAGAGGAAGAAGGGGACCCGAGCTCGACCCTAACCCTAGAAATGTGGAAAGAAGAAAAACTAGAGAGAGGGTAGAACTTGAGAGAGAAAGTGAAATTGATTTCGTTCTTTGATGATCTCTCATACATGACCCAAGAGTCCCCTTATATAGCACCCCGATGACATATACGTAAATACCCAATAAAAGAATTACGCACCACACTAAAATATCCATATTCAATTGACTCATAACTATGACTCGGCTCGATACCACTTGACTTAATACAACTCGACTTAATGTCTAAATACTCATAATAATATAACTGCTAGATAATTGACTGCGTGAGACCCATAACATATAAGTTTACATTGTTTTCAAAACACCATCTTTTATGTATTTCTGTATGCTTGCTTTGTACCATTTCTTTGAGTTCTTCTTACCTGTTTATAAATGCCATTTCTGCAGCATGCTGATTGTTATTATATCCATCTTATTTTGCTTGAAGTTACAGATCTTATTCCAATTATATGAACTTGCTCTTTATGCCTTTGAAGGCATGTGTTTAGTACCAACAATTTTTATGTAATCATAAGGCATAGTTTGGTATTTTCTGTTTGTAGTAGATGGTTTGAGAATTTAGAAGTTTTTTTTCCTTTTGATGCTCATTTAAATTATGATTGCTCCTGTATGAAGTAACTTTATTATCTTATTTTTATTTAAAACTATACCTAAAATTTTAGTCTTATTAACATCATAAATTTGGTGCTATAACATTGATATTTTAACTCATTATTCATCATACATGAGTATCTATTTGTTCAAGAAATTCTAAGTGAGAGCCGTGTTAAAGAAGTCAACTTGTAATTATGACAATTAGGTTTTCTTCTCTATTTTCTTTCCTGATTTATAAATATATTATGCTTCTGTTGTTATGTAATATGGTTTACGACTAAGTTAAACTTTATTTTGCATGAGCTGGCATGATTTTCCACGTAATATTATTATTTGATAAAGATTATTTATCTTCCATCATTGTTTAACAGTCGAGAGAAAATTAAACCTGAAAAGGAGCTTCAACGAGCACAGATACAGATAACAAAATATAAACTTGGTATCCGTGATTCAATCCACAAATTGGAATTACTTGGCTCTGAAGGGAGAATTGAAGACTCCGTTATGCACCCAGATGGATCTGTTTTTCACGAATATGTACATGTCATTGACTTTTTCAGTTTTATCATGTAATGTTGTTTTCTATCACTCTCATTTACATTGCTATATTTTCCCATTAGATTTTCTGTGCAAAATGCAAATCAAATGAAGCATTTCCTGATAATGATATCATACTTTGTGACGGGAGTTGCAACCGTGGCTTCCATCAGAAATGTCTAGAACCTCCATTAAAGAAAAGTATGTGCGCAGTATTACTTTTTTTTGAGAAGGATTTTTACTGCAATGCAAATTTTCAGAATGCAATTTGAAAGGTTATTGAGTACTAAAAAATTCTGGTCATGCTTCATTCTATCATTTATTTTTATTAGCTTGTCCAGTATTTCATATATAATCTAATTTATATGCTACAAATCACTAAGCTATTCAGTATACTTCTTCCTCCTCTTCATCAATAAATTTATCCTACCTATTTTGGACCATTTTTGTGATTTCTCATTTTCCATTCATCACAATTGTTTTGCTTGAGGTGTTAAACCTAACTACACATCTATGATACCTCCTCTTACCTAATCCTTAGACACTTGCTCCATCTACTCAACTAATTGATGCATTTTTCTGACCTTGGTTGTACATGCACAAACAATCCTATCTCTATTTTCTTTTATATTATTTTCAATAGAATTTACTCCTAAGTGGTTTTATAAAATGTCCTCTTATTACATAGTACTTCTGATTCACATCTCTATTTCAACCACTCTTTTGAGGAATTGATCCATGGTACTCAAACATATGACACATTAGCATCTCTTTATCTTCTAATGAAGTAGAATAGTAATTACTTCATGTTGCATCATGATGCAAGTCATTCACTACAGAAAATTTACAGAGTAATAATTTCATGAGGTAGATAGTGATTTGTAGTTGTGGCACACTATTTGTGTCAAATTTTCAATGATTTGTTGTACGTTTCATCAATTTGTGATATTGCTTGCTGTAAATCTCAGTGCTTCCAATTATAGAAATGATGAAAGAGCTCATAAAATAGCCTAATTTTAAGAGGAGAATCAATTTGTATGATCATTAATTCATGAACAATGTGCAATACGAGCGAAAATTTAGGAAATTATAGGCTATTTACCTTATGAATATGGATTATTTGAGAAATTGTGCATAGCCGACCCCACTGTAGTGGGATAAAGGCTTGAGAGTTGTTGTTGTATAGGCTATTTACCTATATATAGATAAGATAGACACACACACATATATATAAAAATGATAGAAATAGAAATGATGAAACACACACACACACACACACATGTCCAATTATAGAAATGATGAAACAGCTCATAAAATAGACCTACTTTTAAGAGGAGAATCAATTTGTATGATCATTAATTCATGAACAATGTGCAATACGAGCAGAAATTTAGGGAATTATGGGCTATTTACCTATGTATATATATATATATATATATAAGATACACACACATATATATAGACACACACATATATACATACATACATATATACTATCAAACATGCATGCATGTCTAGAGTTTAGGATGCCTGACTGCTCTTGGGGTGCATGGGTCGTGACTGCAAGGGCCACACCTATGCACAAGCGCACTGACAGGGCCCACCTCTCTCTCACCCCTTCTGATGGGGATCATGCCACACATCGATTTACACGATAATCGGAACCGTTCATCTTATGCAGATCGACAATCCGAGCATTAGTTGTTCTCATTTCGAGCTGTATTTTTACTTAATTTTGAGTCGCAACGATCAACCGATCATGGCTGTCTGTGACCCCCTAGAGTCTATATATTGAGGGCGAGTGATCTCATTTTGGGTATTGAAGAATGGAGTATTGAAGTCCATTCTTCGGTCAATTTGGTGTCGAGGCCGACCCCGGTGTGAAGCCTGGGACTACCCCCTCCTCCCCTTGGCCAGCCACCCTCCCTCCTCCATTTTCCCCTTTGCCGACCACTACCTCCCCATGTCAACCCCTCCCACAAACAACCGGCCACCCTTCCTCCCATATTTCCCCTTTGCCGACCTCCCACCATTCCCCCTTCTTATCATGGAATCACTTACAATACGCTCCTTTACCAAAAGCTCCAAAACATCCCTTAAAATTTCTTTCTGGCGATCATCCAAAAAATTTTCCTGCTTCCCATTACCACCACCGCCATCTCCATTAAATTTTCTTCATTTCAATTTTCCGGCGATCGCTAGAAAACACCTCTGGCCACCACCACCGGACGCCTCTTCGATGACCAACATCGCCAACTCCGACCGCCTCTGGCTAGCCACCATCCCACTACTCCATAACCACCATAACTTCCTTAACTCCCTCATCCCACCACATATAACTCCCAAGTAACCACCCACTATTCCCTTGTTGACCATTTATCCCACTCACATAATCTCCCACAATTTCAGCCCGCTTCCCCCTTAATTTTCTACATCTCACTTCTGAAATCCCCCCCCACATTATTCACGTGGAGCCACAGATTATTCCCAGCCTCCCAATTCTCCCCTCATGCAACCGGCCAACCCCCGCTTCCTAAATTCTCTCCTAGCCACCCAAATTTCCCCACTCACCAATACTCCATTCATATATTCTAGCCGGACCTCCCTCTATCCCCTCCTCATTCCTCATGTGAACCCAATCAGCCCCCAACTGATATTGTTCTGAGCAGTCATCGAGCATCAACGGATTATTCGCCACCCCTCAACCTATAATACAATGAGGACATTTTTTCGACAAGGCAATACTCCGCGACATTGTTTTGACGAGAATTTAAGAAACCAAATGATCAGTCACAACATCTCTCCTAGAGTCCTTACCATGGTTCCAAGCTTGAGGACCAGCTCGACGTTGTGTCTACTAGGCTTGACTGGATTGGTAGGGTTAGTTTGTGCTTATGTGGACTTGTTGTTCCACTGAATCGGCACTGATCGATGACATATTTTGATCATCTGCATATTCCAATTTCTTTGGTCTTGCTGCCCCCGTAGCGAATTTGTGTTGCGCGGTCCTTTGTTTTTTGTGCAATCCATTATTCTCGTGGATCTCTCTACTACAGGTTTACTTTCCGTCTTCAGATTTTGTTCTCCTACCTTGTTGGTGATTTGTTTTGGGGGCGGTCTCTTGGGTATTTGGTTCTATATGTGTTGCGGTTACTACAAGTGGTCCCCTATTGAGTGTTGTTGACTTTGCTTATCTTGAGTGGAGAACAAAAAAACAACAGAATCACCCCGAACTATGATTTCAAGCATGACAAACGTGATACTTAGTCAAATCAGTAATAGGAAGCTTAAAGGCAAAGAGAACTACGTATTATGGAAAAATGCATTGATGACGAATCTAAAAGAGAGAGGAAGACATGTCATCTCACCTCAAAACCTTCTTTTGAAAACTCTCTTGGTTGGATGGAGTGGCATATGTGCGATGCCAATCTGATAAATTTATCGTGGTATTACGTGGGCACTCATATGTTGGATTTTGTTTCACATTGCTCCACTGTTAAACAATTATGGACTTATTTGACCATGCTTTATTCGGGGAAGAACAATGCTGATTACATTTATGAAATGTCTCAGGCCTGGGGTGGTAATGCCATGGGAAATCAATTCATCACTGATTTTCTTGGAGACTTTTATCACCTTGATGAGGAATTGATGCCTTGCTCCTGATTACTGATGATGAGAAGTCTAGGTTGGCACAGAGAGAATTGTTGGCCATGATGACATTCTTAGGACACATACGTCCTAAACTTGTTGTTATCCGCTCTAAAATCTTAGGAGATGCATCTAAGGGTGTGCAAAAATAATCGAAGAACCGAGAACCGAAACCGAACTGAGTGGTTCGGGTCGGTTCTCATGGATCTCGGTTTGGTTCCGGATCCAAAAACATTAGAACTGTGTCGTTCGGTTCTATTCTCGATTCGGGTACCCGAGAACTGACCCGAAACCGATTATTAAAATTAGACCTTTGAAATTTAGAGTAGTCGAAACCAACTATTGCTAGTAAATTATTCTTTGGTTCATCATATATTACTTCAAATGCATATTTTTACCAATTTTTATTCATTTTACTTGCATTAAATGGATGAGTTACATTCTCAATTATTAATCACATTATGATGAACTTTTCAATAAGACAATATATAGTTCTACAAATTAATTGTTCAATACCTAGAAATGCTTATTGATATAATAGTATATGTTACAAAATTATGAAGCATGAGTAGAATCGAGAACCAAATTGATCTTTTCGGTTCGGATTCGGCTCTATATCTTAGGTACGTGATTCTGATTCCCAAAAGTTAGAACCGAACCAACATGGATCAGTTCTTGATTTTAAGTGGATCAGTTCGGATTCGGCTCTCCTTTCTGAAAATCCCAGATTCAGAAAGGAGAGGGCTGCAAGAAGGTGGTTCCGCGAAAGGAGGGGCTGGGGAGTTGATTCTAATGGTGGTGCTCCCCTGCGGCCCTGCGGCCCCGCGGGATCCTTACTTCTAGATAGCTGCCAATTATTTGAACGTTGACGAGGTGGGCGAGGTTAATAGAGATAAAGGAGGTCGGGGTGAGGTAGAGTTCGCTATCATTGTGGTCAAGAGGTCATTTGATGGCGAGATTTTGGAAGCTACATGGAACCCCCTTAGAAAGTGCGGTCAATGTTACAACCATTGATCAGGTGGACTCCAACTCCGCAGGCGGTAACACTCAAGGAGTGATTATATCAAAGGAGTATGCCAGGTTTATCCAATCCCGGGCGATGTCCCAAAGTGCTGCTTCATCTAGTGCTTTATATTAAGAGTGCAACTCAGGTCAGTTCAGATTAGTTCCACCGAAAATGAAGGACCGAGCCATATAAGTTCGGTTCCACCTTTTCAGAACTAGACCAAACCTATATATTCAACGTCTATAACCATACCCGAGCCAAAACGTTTGGTTCAATTTCGGTTTGGTTTTCTGTTTTAATTGGCGCCATAAACTTTAATTCAAGGATGATTATAAAATTTATTTAAAAAATCTTACCTTTGTATATGATTTCTTACGCAAATATTATTTTCTTATATGTTCTTTATGCTCGACAATAAATCTATAGAATATTGCTATAAACTTAATTTTTGTTACATAGTATAGCAAAATCAAATAATTTTAACTTACATTGATTTTATATTTATATGATAAGAATTAGGCATTCAGTTTTCGAGTCGTTATTCAGATACTGAACCCCATGAATCGAGAACCGACCTAATATGGCGGTTCTTACTTTTTCTAGAACCATAACCGAACCGAGAAACATTAGAATTGTCTCGAATTGATCAGTTCAGTTCTGGGTCGGTTCTATAGTTCTTTTTGTACACTCTTAGTTCATATACTCAAACATGTACTCCCTCTGCTTCCCTCTCCATTGCTCCTCGAACTTGGGTTATCAACTCAAGCTTCTGAGCATATGACTAGGGATGCAGATATATTATCATCTCTCTCTATCTCTACATCCTTATCTACTGCTACCTTAACTGTTGGCTCTAAATCTACAATTAAGGGTGTTGGATACGTCTGTCCAGCGCTCTCCCTTCCTTTATACTTTGTTCTTCATGTTCCGCAATGTCCATTAAGTTTGCTATCAGTTAATCAAATAACCTAAAAACTTGACCGTGTTGTGACATTTTTATCTTCGTGTTCAAGATCAAAGAACGAGGAGAACTTTTGGTTCGGGGATTGAATTCAGAGGTCTTTACTACCTCAACTGACCTTACTCAAGCTTACAACTTAATGTCATCTTCATCCATTATGCAACTCCATTGCTAACTTTTCCATTCGTCGTTACCTAGACTGCAGTGTAAAGTGTTTGTATCTTCAATTTTATGATATATCTAAGCTTGAATGTGTATCTTGTGAATCAGGAAAGCATAAACATATATCTTATGCTCTTCGTGTTCACCATCATGTTTATGCTACTTTTAAATTGGTTCATAATGATATTTGGGGTTTATGTCCTACTACTTCCCTACGAGGATTAAGTATTTTGTTATTTTTATTGATGACTATGCTCAATGTACTTGAGGGTTTTTAATGTGAAAAAAGATCTGAACTCTATAGCATTTATGTTTTTTGTTGAAACTCGTAATTAGTTTTATACCTTCATTAAGTTTTTGTGGAGAGAGTGACAATGCTCTTGAATACAAAACATATTCTCAACTTCAAACCTTCTTGACATCTAATGGTATTCTCTTACAAATAGCTTGTGCTCACACTTCTCAATAGAATGGGGTTGCAGAACGAAAGAACCACCATCTTCTCGAAGTTAACAGTGTCATGATGTTTCATATCATCATATGAATCCCCCAAAGATGTTTCAGGCGATGTCATCCTCACTGCATGTTATCTCATTAATAGACTTTTTTCTGATGTTTTTAGCGAGATATTCCATTTTATGTTTTCCTTTTTTTGAGAGTCTGTGTTTTGTTCATAACTTAGGGTGTATTTGGTTCGGCTGATGTTGATGGAAAAGTAGCTGATAGAAATGGAGTTTGAAAAAGTTGTTTCTGAAAAACAGAGTTTTGGTATAAAACTGTTTGGACGAAATGAAGTTTGTAATGTTGTTCAAAAAAAAGTTTTCAAAAATTTGTTTGGTAAAAATGGAGTTTTGTTAGACGATTTTTTTCATTTTTTTATAATCATCATATCCAATACAAAAAAAACAGATCCAAACATTGACGACAAAAGTATAATATAAAAGTACAGTTTTTAATAATTAAAGATACAATTTTTTTCAATATTTTCTGCTATCGGATCCATCGCTTGCATTCTTTGTAATGCGTCTCACTTACAAGAATGAACACGTAAATATTAGATTCAAGAAACCATCATTAAACTATAAATTATTAACGATGAACATCACCTTCTAAACAAACACACACACACACACCATATCAAACTCTATTAATAATATTCAAATCACAAGAACTATTGAAATCGTCTCTAAAAACACTTGTAAGTATTTGAAAACACCTCCAAAAATCACCTCAAAAAAATCTGAACGGATAGGGGAAGAAATCACAAAATAGAAATTGAACTTACCATTAAAATCTGGAAAAAAACATCAAAACAAAGGAAGGAATCATACCAAACCGGATCTGTTCTATTAGGACAAAGACAAGTCGAGATCTTCGAATAAGGCCTTTAAATTGGAAGAATAGAACACAACATGGATCAAACAAAGGGTCGTGCAAAAGAACTCTAGACGACAACGAGAAGGAAACAAACCTTTTGGAGCAAGATTGTCGTTGATATGGCCGTTGGAATGGAAGATGGGTCGCGTAGAAGACGAGAGGAGGTTTTCGCTCAGAGAAGATTGAGAGGGCTCAGACGCGGAATGTTGCGGTTCAACTGGAGGGGGGAGCTGCGGGGCATAAGTTTGTGTTTATTAATAAACGCAGTTTAGGTAAATGCCAACCCAAACGCAACTTGCATACAAACCGGCGTTTTCCCCCAACCGCACCGCTCCCATCAGCTGAAATAACGCTACCTTAGGGCCTGGGTGTGCGAAACTTGATCCTAGATTTTTTAAACTCATCTTTTTCGGTTATTCTCGCACCCAAAAGGGGTACTAGTGCTACAACCCTTACAAAAAATGTGTGTTTGTGTGTAAGGATATCGCCTTCTTTAAATCTAATCCTTACTATCATGGAGAGAGCACCCCCTCATCTGACAATACTCCTCACATGCCTCCGACGCCTACCTCATTACTGAAGGTACCATGATCATCAGTGAGTCGAAATCTTCTAGTTGTTCCTATCAAGCCACCCATTAAGGCTGATCTTAATAATCTACCCGGCTCTGACTTCCAGGTGAACATTTCCTCTTCAAACGCTCCCTCGATTGATGGCATTTAATCTAAACTCGCCTCCTGTGAGATCCCTATTGTTTTTCACCAAGGTAAACATATGCGCCCTAACCATCTTATTGCTAATTATCTTTCTAATGGTTACTGCTTTCCTCACTAACGCAACATCTCACAGCCTCCAAAAAACCTACAAGAGATTTTATTGGCACCAACATTGCGGGGTGCAATGCTAGAGGAAATGAAGGCTTTAGAGCTTAATGTGATGCGGCACCTGATGCCTCTACATATCGGTAAATCAGTGGTTGGATGCAAGTGAATTTTCACCGTCAATACTAATCTGGAGAGCTCCATTGCACGTCACAAGGCTCGGTTAGTGTCAAAAGTGTTCAATTAAACATGCGACTGTTGCAAATTAGAAAACATAATAGATGAATACTTTTATTCTTCCACATAAGGGTATATTTAAAGCATTACAAGAGACTCTTAAAGACGGATGGACAATGTGAGACTAAACACAACTACTAAAACTCTAATAGACCGACAATGGTCGATATTTCCAACACTTTCCCTCAAGCTGGAGGGTAAACCTCCGGCTTGGAAACATCAAATAACGACAATGGAGGTAGGCGGTGCGGGACAAAAATCAGATGAGCCACCGGGAAAAAATACCAAACCAGTGACATAGCCACACACGACGTAGACACACACTCGACGTGGATTCGCTAGAATCAGGTCAACCAACATCACTTACACACAACATGCAAAAGGGAACAACCGATGTGGAGCTAATCATCAAACGGGCAACCAAGGATAATCTGTCGGGGATAATCCACATAAATGGCGGGCCCACACAACACAGTCCCGCACGACACGGTTCCACGCGAACAACGAGAAAGATCATCTAAGTCACCCTCATCCCAAATATTCCCCCTCACATGGAACACACGTGAATGAAGAGATAACACGACATAAACAATCACAAGGACAACAAAACAATACAAGGACTCGTAAAAATACAAGAACTACCACGAAACATAAACGTCAGCATGAAATCAGCACACTGGAAGGGGTGATAACAACAGAAACTGATATAAATCTGAGGTGCAGCGGCTGAAGTTGTCCGAAAGGCATCAGAAAAATACGGGCAGCAGCTGGAAGTGGCATGAGCACGAGCAGCGGAATGGACGATGCCAGACGGGAGCAGCGGTCGGGCACGGCGAAGGAAGTGGTGGCTGGATCAGAAGAAGGCTTCGTCAAAGATGCAAAGGAGCCGAGATTGACGGATAGATCTGTGACGGGATCAACAGAAGGAGACGACAGACGGAGTAGCAGCGGGATCGTCGGCGGGATCAATGGCGGCGAACGAGCCTCGACATGTAATAGGAATGAAGCGGCAGATGGGCATCATCGAAGCTGTGAATATCGCTTGACAGTATCAGGAGAAGATGTAACGCATGCAGGCGGAATTGTCGAGGGAGACGACGTACAAGATCGACAATGGAATCGTTAAGTGAAGCAACATACGGTCTTGACAAGTTCGATGAGGCCGGGAGAGAGTTCATTTGATGGGAACTAGCGATGGAGAAGCCCAGACAGGTCTGAACGTCGAGAGACAACGGGGAAGCAACCGAGTCCACACACAAAAGTGAGAAGAGATCTCGCGCAGGCGAAGCGGCTAGGTTTCCAAATCACAGAACAGGCAAGGAATCATTTTCGGCTTTGATACCATGTTACAAAGTAGAAAACATAATAGATGAATACTTTTATTCTTTTTCCACATAGGGGTATACTTAAAGCATTACAGGAGACACTTAAAGACAGACATGCAATGTGGGATTAAACTCAACTACTACTAAAAACTCTAATAAACCGACAATGCTCGATATTTCCAACACTTACATAAACTATAGTGAAACGTTCTGTCCCATTGCCAAAATAACGTCCATCATTACTTAGGAGGAGTATGGGTTTGTGTATGGTTTAAAAAAGTTTTTAGGCATTCTCAAGCAATCTCCAAGCGACTGGGTTAGTCTTCTATCTTCAGTTTTTTTGCTTTTTGTATGACTAGATGTACAATGGATTACCATGTGTTATATAGACACACTGATCAAGGAAGCATTTTTCTGAAGTGTATGTATATATTGTCATAACGGGTAGTGATGATGTTGGTACTAAGGAGCTAAAGGTCCACCTAAACGGTCAGCTCAGACTAAATACTTCGGGAAATTGAAGTATATCCTAGGCATTGAAATGGCAATAAACTCGAAGAAAGCATGTCTTATACAACAAAAATACACTTTGGACCTTGAAGAAATATGCATGATGGGATGCTAGCCTGTGGAAACTCCTATGGATCTTAAGGTCAAATTCCTGAAAGATAAAGGGGGCTGGGCCTATTTACATGGATGTTTAAAGATACAAATGATTATTGAGAAACTTGAATTACTTAACTATCACAAGACCTAACATCTCGTATTTTGTAGCATTGTAAGTAAGTTATGGATGCAACCCGCGTCGCGTCGTTATTATTATTATTGCACATGTTTTTCTTACTTTTATAACGCACGCTTTCGCGCATTTTGGGTTGTTTTGTAGCGTAGAGTTGTGTTGTGTGTGTTATGAGCGCTTTAGTTTTATTTTTGTACCGCGTATGTTGTTCGCGCAATTTTGGTTTGGCTCGTTGGTGTGACCAGCCAACGTGACCCTAAATGCATAGGTCCGGTATTTTAGGAGGTAGGTTAAATAGGGCAAGCTTTAATTTAATTAACTATTTTATTTTAAACATTTATAAGTTTTGAAATCTCCCACTTGAGTAAGCCTATTCAGCCCATTCCCAAAGCCCTCTAAACATCAAACCAATTTCATGGCTGCCAATAGCCTAAATAACCCTAATTCCCTTCTATAAAACAAATCCTCCCCCTCTCTTAACACTCGGCTGAAAATAGAAACTGACGAATCAATTTTGATTCTGTCGGTTTCCCCTTCAGCGTTGCCTAGCTCCCTCTATCTTCCCCCGTCAGAATCGCTCGACGCCACCTCTGCCCCCCCCCCCCTCCAAGGCTCCGGCGCGGCCTCTGGACTCCTTCCCAAGAGCCGACGAGCATTTCTCTGCCAGTCCCAGAGCCGACCGAGCATTGTTCGTCGCTCAAACCACCGCCAGTCGTCTTCCCCGATGAGGTCATCTCCTGAAGCTCCGTCCGTCGTCGTTTTCACTGCCTGAAGCTGCTCCAGTCGCTGTTGAACTCGCCAGAGCCCTCGTAGGGCACTGTCGTCGGCCCCAACTCCCTCCTCCGGTGGATTCAGTGTGTCCCAGGCATTTTTCCTTGCTTCCAGCTGGCTCTCCCCTGTTCCAGTGCTTGTTACAGCCGCCAGAGCTCCAGCCTGCTCCCAGTGACTCTTCCACGACCAGCCTACCTTATTTCCGGCAACCTCCAGCCGGCCATTTCCTCTTCCCCTTGGTATACCTCTCATATCCTCGCTTGCGAACGCTAGTAAATTTTATGCTTACATGTGGAAATGAATATTAATTATTATGAGCTTGCTCTACTAATCATATCTCTTAATTTCCGTTAATTTCAATATCTGTGTTGCCACCTTCTTGAATATTATGCCTGTGGAATTGTGATTTGTGACGTTATCATGCTCGTGTGGTAGCTTCACGTTCGTGCGCGATGCCTTGACCGTTTATTTCGTTGGAAATTAGCCTGCGAGTACCTTCGCGCCACATTTATTTTAAATAGCTCGCAATTATTTTGTCGTTCAAAACTACACCCCCACCTTGGATCACATCAGTTTGGTGTGGCTGCTGGGATATTTCACTTCTATCGTGGGATAGCCGAGCGCCGGTTGTTTTCCAATTCTAGGTTTAGAATTTTTTCGAATAAAAAAAGAAAAGGAAAAAATGTGTGATTTAGCTGTGAGCATAAAATCTTTGCGGAAAGCCGTTGAGTTCGTCACTGCAGAACTCGAGCAGAATCTGAGTGGGTTGTGCACCCCTGTTCACAACCTAGAGTCGACAATACGCACGCATTATGCTACTCCTGCATTCCTCCACACTTCATACCAAATAGTGGAACTCGAGGTTAGGTCTTTCTAAAGTCCTCTGTCTCGCCTTATTATTCTCACGACGAGCACCTTAGTCTCACCCACCCCCATCGTGACACTCCCTTCAGTCGAGGAGGTTCTTCCTGAGCCCCTTCTCCAGGAAGAAGCTTCTTCAATCTTTATCACCCTGACTGAAGTCGTGACATCACTTGTCCCCACTATAGCCCCCCCTTCAATCGAAGAGTTTCTTCCTGAGCCTCTGCTCCAGGAAGAAAAGTCGTCTCCTTCTTTTATCATGCTATCTGAAGTCGTGGATCCACTTGCCTCTAGGACAACATCTATTTTAGCAACTGAGTTATTTTCTGAGCCCCCGCTTTCAGAAGAACTTACTAGTGATGTGTCACTCACCTCGGATGACACTTCATCACTCTCTCTTCTCCCCGAGGAGTTGGTTAATGATGAAGCCCTCATCTTGGGTGACATAGACTCGTTCGTCATATGCCCTGACCTTTTTAGCATACTACCGCCACAAACCCTTGAGCTCACATACATTGTGCTTGGTGGTCCCGCTCCTGTGGCCCTCGAAGCACCACCTTTTATTGATTTCGTATTCGATGAGCACGCATTTAGTCCACATCACGTCTCTTTAGTTGTAGACGAACATGTTGTACCACCATCTCACTATCGTTCGAGGTCTGAAGCTTCTAGGTCTACTCATATTGAGGGAGCATAGACGATACTTAGATATTTTACTCCTCATCGGGATACCCGCTTCAAAGGATTTTTATAGAAAATTTTACACGGTAAAATTGGGGTCTTCTTGAAATTTTGTGACTCGAGTGGGACGTTGACGGGTGAAATTAGGACGATATTCGATCCGGGTCTAGCAGACGTTCGTAGGTGTCTATCAGATGAACGTATGTTGCGTTATGAGTTACTAATTCCACGGGCTATTTCCACTTGCTTCCTGTTCTCCCTACTGCCACATGTTATCCCCACACACCGCCTCTGTCATCATCTGAAAGCTCTAATAATTACTGTTTTTTTAAATATTTGGCATGAAATTTTGACTAATTGATTGCGAGCTTTTGGGATGAGAGGTTACTTGCAGGTTTTGGGTCGCAGCCATGACATCAGCAAGACAGTATGCAGCACCCCTCCGATCGACGCTTGGATTTTATACTTACAGGTTACATCGAGTCTCATCAAGGTCGAGCTCTTTCAACCCCGGGAGAATTGATGCAACCCGCGTCACGTCGTTATTATTATTATTATTGCACATGTTTTTTTACTTTTGTAGCGCACGCTTTCACGCATTTTTGGGGTATTTTGTAGCGTAGAGTTGTATTGCGTGTGTTATGAGCGCTTGAGTTTTATTTTTGTACCGCGCATGTTGTTCACGCAATTTTGGTTTGGCTCGTTGGTGTGACCGGCCAACGTGACCCTAAATGCATAGGTCCGGTATTTTAAGAGGTAGGTTAAATAGGGCAAGCTTTAATTTAATTAACTATTTTTTTTTAAACATTTATAAGTTTTGAAATCTCCCACTTGAATAAGCCTATTCAGCCCATTCCCAAAGCCCTCTAAACATCAAACCAATTCCATGGCTGCCAATAGCCTAAATAACCCTAATTCCCTTCTATAAAACAAATCCTCCCCCTCTCTTAACACTCGGCTGGAAATAGAAACTGACGAATCAATTTTGATTTCGTCGGTTTCCCCTTCAGTAGCTCCCGCAGTCTTCCCCCGTCGGAATCGCTCGACGCCACCTCTCCCCCCCTCCAAGGCTCCGGCGCCGCCTCTGGACTCCTTCCCAAGAGCCGGCGAGCATTTCTCTGCCAATCCCAGAGCCGACCGAGCATTGTTCGTCGCTCAAGCCACCGCCAGTCATCTTCACCGACGAGGTCATCTCCTGAAGCTCCATTCGCTGCCGTTTTCACTGCCTGAAGCTGCTCCAGTCGCTGTTGAACTCGCCAGAGCCCTCCTAGGGCACTGTCGTCGGCCCCAGCTCCCTCCTCCGGTGGATTCAGTGTGTCCCGAGCATTTCTCCTTGCTTCCAGCCGGCTCTCCCATGTTCCAGTGCTTGCTACAGCCGCTAGAGCTCCGGCCTTCTCCCATTGACTCTTCCACGACCAGCCTCCCTTATTTCCGGCAACCTCCAACCAGCCATTACCTCTTCCCCTTGGAATACCTCTCATCTCCTCGCTTGCGAACGCTAGTAAATTTTATGCTGACATGTGAAAATGAATAGTATTTATTATGAGCTTTCCCTACTAATCATATCTCTTAATTTCCATATCCGTGTTGCCACCCTCTTGAATACTATGTCTGTGGAATTGTGATTTGTGACGTTATCATGCTCGTGTAGTAGCTTTACGTTCGTGTGCGACGCCTCGACCGTTTATTTCGTTGGAAATTATCCTGCGAGTACCTTCGCGCCACATTTATTTTAAACAGGCCGCAATTATTTTGTCATTCAAAACTACACCCCCACCTTGAATCACATCATTTATGGCTAACCCTAGGCCCTACATATGGAAGCGTTGATCCGCATCTGAAGTACCTAAAGGGCACTCCAGGGGTGGGATTGGTCTATAGAGACAATAATCATATGTAAGTGGAAGGTTTTATTGATACTGATTGAGTGAGTTTCTCTTATGATAGAAGGTCCACAATGGTTATTGTGTGTTTGTTGGAGGGAACCTGGTGTCATAGAAGAGTAAGAAACAACATATTGTTTCTAGATCAGATGTTGAAGTCGAGTATAGAGCAATATCTCAAACGTCTTGTGAACTAACGCGGATCAGATAATTATTGAAGGAACTTGAATGTGATAGTGCATATGACTCCTATGTGATAATGTGGTTGTTATGCACATCATTTCGAATCCAGTATTTCACAACCATGCAAAACATATTGAGATTGATTGTCAGTTTGTGAGAGAAAAGGTCATCGAAGGTAATGTCATTGCTAAATTCATCAAGACAGAACACTAGCTAGCAGATGTATTTATCAAATCCCTTATAGGAAACAAACTCAGAAGTATAAGAAGCTGGGCAGTGTTAACATTTTGACTTCCTCCCTGATCCAGCTTGAGGGGGAGTGTAAGACGAGTAAGGATAGGTTAACTACACAGGGGGTGTTCATATCATATGAGTGACTATATCTGGATATTATTTCCTCCATTCTAGGGTATGCAGATTATTTTGGAGTATCATTGAGTTTCCAAGTTGCAACCTCTCTTTAATTTATATGAAATGCCCTTACTTTGAATTTAGGTAGTCTATTGACAACTATGTTGTTAGAAGGGGAACCTTGGCGCACCAGTTAAGGTGTTGTTGTGTGACCTTGAGGTCACGGGTTCGAGTTCTGAAAGCAACCTCTTGCAAAAAATGCAAAGTAAGATTTGCTTACATTTGACCCTTGTGGTGGGACCCTTCCCCAGACCCTCGCTGTGCAGGGATGCTTTGTGCACCAGGCTCCCCTTTTTTTTTGACAACTATGTTATTAAAGATGTTACCTAAGGCTTAAAGGTTCTTGCCTTAGCATAGCAAGGGAAGGCGATCTCACTCGGGCGCACACCTTATAGCCTTGGTGCCCACAGTTTTTACGGCTTTGAAGCATATAAGAGCACCTTAGTAAGGCTTCAGTTTCAAACCTTTCTTTTCCAAAAGAGAGAAAGAAAGGAAAACTTAACAACTTAATAACATTTGAACAATTTAGGGTTTGCTAAATATAATTGGGCATTGTTGCTATGATATGATGCAAGTGCCTGTATTGATCTCATTTCTTAAGAGATATAAATGAACTATAATGAATGATTGATGAGTAGAATGAATGAAAATCTGATAAAGAAGAATTGATGTTTGGTGATGATTAAATAAAATAGGATGCGGTTGTGTCTTGTCTTCATCTATTATTATTATTATTATCACTTGTCTGTTTTCTTGAAATATTAATTTTATGTTAGTTGTCACTTAATTTCTTACCTGCTTCAAATTTCTACCAGCCTTTTAAAAATTTCCCGACATTCATTTTGTTATTATGATGTGTGGCAACCTGATTTATGAAACTGATCTCAGACCATAACTTCAGTTCCTCCTGGAGATCAAGGATGGCTTTGCAGGATTTGTGATTGCAAGGTGGAGATTCTAGAAACCATAAATGCATACTTAGGTACCTGCTTCACTGTGGATGGTAGTTGGGAGGTCAGTTCATGGTAGTAAAGATAGTCCGCCGCTCTGTTTTCAAAGGTATATCTACTTCAACCAAAAAGTTCATTCATTTTTGGCTCATGTTGCTATATCTGTGTGATCCTATAATAGGAGATATTCAAGGAAGCAGTTGCCAGTTCTGGTACTGATGGAGTGTGCCCGAATCTCGTTGAGGATTGTCCATCTGATGATCCTGAGGATGAAGATTATTGCCCAGAAAGCAACTGTAAAATAGCAGAATTTGAGGAGAATTTGGCACAAGATTCCTGTTGTTCAAGTGATTCAGTTTCATCTTTTGATGCATCGCTGAACTTAATAAGCTGTATAGGCCCCGGTGAATCTAGTGATGAGATAGCCAACTACCGCAGACAGCGAAGAGATGTTGACTACAAGAAACTTTATGATGTAAGGGACTTGATGCGCTACTCTAGTCTTATTTTTTTACTTAGGTGGTTTTGCTTTCATTAGTTTGAAGTCTGCTACTTCTATTTCATCTAAATGTATCTCTTCAGAAACTTGGGAAAATCGAATAGACTAGTAGGAAAGCATTTATCTTGATATTACAATTTCTTTGCTTCTACCATCAAATGAAAAGTTTCTAGTCGTTTAAGATGCTAAAGTTCTTATTGATGTTCACTCATTGCCATTGATAGGAAATGTTTGGTAAAGACCCTAATTATTGTGAAGAGCAGAGTGAAGATGAAGATTGGGGCCCCTATAGGAAGAAAAGCCTATGGAATGCATCTGATATAGGCATTACCCCTACAGATGGTGAGGACAAGGACAGTAATGAGAAATTGGCACTGCGGGCTAAAATTGCATGTGATAAGAGATCCTTTTTTAGGATCCCGACTGATGCTATTGAGGTATTGAGAAGAAGTTGTATTCATTATTAATCATATTAGCTTTTCTGTTTTGCTATGCTTAAAATCAAGGTAAGGAATGATGTAGGGGTAGGCTACGAGTGCATAAAACTTACGACTCTAGGTGGTAGTGCAAGGGCGACACGCTAATCCAAACCTACATGCAATGTAATGATCGATATTTTGACGAATAAATTAAAGCAATGTAAATTTTCAGCACACGCAAATATTTAAATAGAAAACAAATATTTAATTTTAGCAAATTATAATGGCTTCCTCCGCTCGGAGGGCCAAAGCGAAGCGCGCGGCGAATGGCTCCTCCTGCAATTTATTGGTGTACCAAAACAAATTTTCACAAACAAGAATCGCAGAAAAATATAGCAAATCACTAAATGGAAAATGTTGAGTCAAATAATGCAATACTACAAAAGCTCACAAAGTAGAGGGCTGAACCAAGGCACTGAAGAATTTGAGATCCGGATATGTAGATCGGCGATCGGAGATGGAACCGGTGGCGAGGCGACGGTGGCGGTGGCTGTCCTCGGCGGTAAACGGTGAAAACGGACAATAAAACGGTGGATCCGGCCACGTATAAGTAGATCCGGGCCGGGGGAGGGTAGATCCGATGTGTAAGAGCGGATCCAGACAAAAATGGTAATAAGGGTGGAGGCAAACGTCGGAATGAGGGCTGAAATTCTCAGATCTAGCGTGATCTAGAGAATGGAGGCTATTTGATAGTGGATCCACGGAGGGGAGATGAAGGGGTGGTCGGCTAGGGAAAAGGCGCCCTTGGAGTGGCCGGTTTTGGTATGGGGGAGTGGCGGTGGGCAAGGGTGAGGGTAAGGAGGCCGGTGGCCTGGACTGGAGAGGGAGGGGGCGGCGTAACAGTGGGTTGTGGGTGGGCGGCTGGGCGGCGGTATAGGAAAAAAAGGGTGGTGGGCGGCTTGCTGGAATCCTGCAGGCCGGCGACAGTGAGGGGGGTTTTGGAGGGATTCCGGCGGCTGGAGGTAGAGTATGAGGGGTGGGGGTAGGGATTACCTTAGGGAGGAGTTTGGAGGCCTAGGAGTCGTCACCTAGAGTTCCACGGCGTCGGCACCGGGGAGGGATCGCTAGAATCCGAGATTAGAGTTCTTCAAATTCTGCAATGCTTTATTCATCCCACAAGACTCTTATTTATAATAAAATGAAACACTAGGGCATCCCAATCAACGGATATGATTGGCCGGTGGGAGAGACTGCTAAAATACATGAATAATGAACCAAAAATAATGAACTATTATATGTTTTTGACTCGCGGCGCGGATCCGGACACATCTGCGGAGTCCGATCGTCGATCCGGGCACGCCATATATGGTAAGTCGTCCAATCAGCCCTGAACGGGCCCAAAGCTCGTGCTCGTCTCTTCTCTGCATCAATCTCCCCGGCTTGAAAGAATTCATCTTCCGATGAATTGGGATCGGAATTCTCTCGATGATGTTAGGTACAACTCAAAGAGGTCCGTCGGGAGTCGTCCAAGTGTCGTCGACGGAAGAGTGTCCTCGCCCATCAACTCCCCCTGATTGAAAAGCTGTCATCTCTGGTGAATGGAGACGGTCGTGCTGAAGTCGAAGTTCAGGGGCGAATCGATCAAGCTCTGCTGCAAGTATCCAAACGTCAACTGTATCGGGGCGGTCCCGCCAATGTACCAAGTAGCGACAGCACAACCCTTCTGAAGTAGGACAAACTGGTAGAATCTGAACTCTGTGATGCTATCATCGCTCATCTCTCGAAGGGTGGAACCCGGTGCGATCGGCGGTGCCGGTGATGAAACCAAAGAAGACGAATTCACAGGTGGAAGGGTGTCAGTAGTGGATGAGCTGTAGTGGCTATCAGACGTAGGTGGAGTATGAGAGTGGTAAGACAATGAAAGTGGGGGTGGGGTGGCTGGGCATCTCCACTGTTCGGGTCCACATACTCGTGAGGCTCGTCGTACGGCGTCAGATCCTTAACATTAAACATTGAATGAATTCCCATACTTGTCGGGATATCGAGCCGGTAGGCGTTTGTCCCAATACGACTGATAATTGAGTAAGAACCCATTCGCCTGACACTTAGCTTTTTGTTAGGCCCCGAGGGGAGCCGCTCATGGCGGACTCGCACCGTCACTTTCTCTCCTTTGTTAAACACTTGTTGTCACCTTCGCTTATCCACATGGGTTTTATAGTTTTCATTGCTCGTTATTATTCGTTGGCGAATCGACTCATGTAGTGCATGCAAATGATGAACAAGTGACCCAACTGACTCATGCAAATGAAGCGAATGATGCACATAGAGCATAACATACTCGACACACTTCCTAAGGGAAAGTCTGGTAATTACTTGAATATTACTAACATGGGGTGGCCTATCAGGAGGCTTACCGAGTGGTCGATAGAAAAATCTGGGGTGATCGACGTCATCGCCCGTGGGGACGACATAGATGGTGACAAAATAGTGCAGATCTCTGGTGTGATGGGTACCTCTCAAATGATATAGCCCGTCAGGTGGCTCACCAGGGGGTGTATACCAAAAGTCATCACGTGTGAGATGCTCAATAGTGCGGATACACGATTCATCACTAAAGTGTAGGAGGGAAGGCTTGTCAAATGAGCCTCTCGGGGACTTGATCCCGAAGAGGTTGATAATGATCAGGTAGTCCACCACGAGGTGGGCACCAATAACAATAGTGTTTGTGGGAGTAAGTCGGACACCCACAACAAAGTCAACGCTAGCCTCATGAACCTCCCAAGGGAGTAGTGGCTCATTAGAAGACTTATCTGAAGGTTCAACAATGAGGTCATTAATAATGAGAAGATCCCTCAGATGAGTATCGCTGATAGAGGTCGTGTCCTCGTAAGTGGGTGACGTAGCCCCTATGAAGTCAACACTATACAATCGACTCTCAATAGTGAAGTGACTCGATATAGTTCTAAGGAAAGAGCAGGGGGTGACCAGACTCAAGTGTGAATCAATCGATATAGCATTGAGAACTGTCTCTGTTCAATGGGGACACTAGGTCTAGATGTAGGTGTAGGTGAGGTGAAAAGGATGGGTATACCATCACAGCGTCACTAGGTCGCTCGTCCTCACCCACGTGACCATGCTCACTAGTCATGCTAGCATCACTCTCCACCTGCATCAAAAGGTCATGATCAGATCCAACCTCAAGATCACATGAGCACTGAATCTCATCAAGCTGAGAAGGATCAAAACCAAGTGTCAGATCTCTTATCTCGGTGGGAACACTACTCGCCACATCTATGACTTGACCCAAATCTATAGGCTTTCTTCGTAATGTAGATCTTAGGTGATCAAATTGAGCTTCTAAGAGATCAAAATGGTCAAGAACTAATCGCAGAAATTCAGCCTCAGTTAACTCTATTGGTGGAACACTAGGAGGGTCCTGACATGTATTGTGATCCTGCCGATGGTGCCCTATATAGGTTTCCTGAGGGTCGACTAGACGGTAGTCCCTAACATAATCAGATTGTGCTCAAGGGTGCGTATGTGCCCTGTAAACGTGCAGTGGAGGTCGTTCATATCCAAACCCAGGTTCCCCTCCTAGAGGAGATGTCTGCCCCCCCCCCCCCCCCCACCCCCCACCCACCCACCTTACACTTACCGGGATAGAATTGGCTGGTAAGTGTAAGGTGTTGGAGGGTGGTGATGAGTGAATGGAGAGTTAAGCAAGTGAGAATTAGTTAATGACTCAGTCTTTGAGCATACCCTCTCAAGTGTCATATTTCCTAATGTTTTTTTCCCTTTATTCGTAATTCCCTATCCTCCATTGATTTGGGAAGGGGCTGGCCTGGGTTGTCTGAGGGCTTTTCTATGTTGTGGAGGATGTGGGTGGGAAGGGGAGGGCTTGCGGAGTTGGGTATGTGGTAGAGGGGAACTGACGGCGTCTTGGAGTGTTGCTGGAAGGGGAGGGCTAGAGGTGATGTAGCACCTGACGTCACACCAGGCCTGCCACCCAGCCCGGCGTCACACCGTCTGGGGGCCCACATGGTGCGACGCCATGTTGGGCCCCCAGACGGTGTGACGTCGGGCTGGGTGGCAGACCTGGTGTGACGGCAGGTGCTGCATCAGGAGGGCTCAAGAAAATTGCTAAACTGGAGGGGGTTGTTCCAGGGGGTGTGGGGGGGGGGGGGGGGGGTGGCAGACGTAAAACAAGCGGTTGACCGTGGATCGTGTCAGTCGGGTGAAGAGGTTCCAAACAGCAGGAAAGAATTGTAGGTGGATCGACTTCTTAGGGAAGGGGAACTCATGGAATCAACAATGGGGGTGTGTGAGGGTTCGCCGGAGGCAAGGTGGGCAGTGGTAGGTGGCGTTGAGGATTCCTGGAGTGGGTGTGCCTGGCGGGTTGAGGTCGCATTTATTACTTGCAAGACTTGAATACTTGATTATGTTTGCTTCTAAATTTATTTCATCCCGGTACGAAGCTCTTCTTTTTAATAATTGTCCATTCCTGTCATGATGTGAATTTAAGATGTCATCAATTAGATTTCCTTTTCATATATTTTCCAACTTAAACTTGAATTCCTTATGTCCTTGAGTTTTGATATTGGGCATGTTTCTAATGCAAGAGCAGGCAGAACATACCAATCACCCTCATCATGCCTCTGATGTATCAGTAGAAAATGAAGGACATGGACACATACTTGATGAAGCTGTCTCATCAGACAGCTCTTGGTTGCTTCCCTTGGCATCCATCTTCCATTTACATCCACATAAGAAGAGAACCCGCTGTAGAGAAAACTTGACATCAGCAATATCCCTCGTAAAGAAGCAGAAAGGAGCATCAACCTCTGTACATTCCCCTTCTCTTCAGGTGAGCGCCCAAACTTAAAATTATTACTTTGGTTCATTTATTGGGACCTCTCCTCTAATTTTGCATAATTAAGGGGACTTCCTCTGTCTTTCAAAATTATCAATACCTCCACTCTAAGTTTACATTGCTAACATATATGTACAAACAAAAACCCTGGGCTGGATCCCTGTACTTATGCAAAATTAGAGGATAATTTTTCGTAATTATTTAGTATTATTTTTGAGGAAGGTTTGAAAAACTTTGTTTAGTTTAGTAATGTTATAGTTTAGGCACACCCAACCAAAGACTGGAATTAACAAGCTGAACTGTTTTATATAACATGTTTTACTAATTTCACTCAAGCAAATGGGCTTTAAGTGGTCGCATGCATAATACAATGTTAGCTAGATTTTTCTCTATTTTTTTAGAGAAATAATTACTGAAACTTCCCCTGGGAGTTAGCATAATTACAGGTTGCACCCCTCTTTTGAAATTACAAAAACTTTTCCCTAGAAGTTTACATTTCATAACATCCATGCACAAAAAGACACCGCCCCCTGAATTAAATATTGTTACGGAACTTCACGACGACGTGCCCAAATGGCAAATCTACATGCGTCTGGTGCGTATACCGCAGGGGCCCACCGAGGCCGCGGAGGATAACTAATATTTATTATGTTCTATGTTTGGCTGTCGCATTTTTAGTATTTTATATATTTCCTAATTTCGGTTTTCCTTTTGTATTCTCCCCTCGCCTCTATAAGAGGGCGCGTGAACCTTGTATTTTGCATCTTGGATGAATGTTCATGTTTCCTCTCTAACCCTAATTCCTCTCTCCCCTTTTCCCTCTCTCTCTTTCTCTTTATCTCCCTCTCCCTTTCTCGTTCTTACTGCCGCCGCACCCCCCCCCCCTCTCACCCGGATCCGCATCAAAGTGGTCCGACCTGCCCTCTCCGCCCGCCTCCAACCGCCAGAGAACCAGCCCCCACCGTTTCGACCGTCTGTCTGCACGCAGTCCGCCTGCACGCCGAAGATCGACCGCGCCAAGCCGCCGTATCGCAGGCCCACGCAGCCTTACGTTCGTGCCCCGCCGCTGCAACCATCCCTGCGCCGCCGCTGTTTTTTTCGCTTAGTATCATGGCCCCCAACACGCGTTCCTCGATGGATATTCAGCAGGAAGACACCGCTGTGGACGCCCTCCGCTGCGTCGAAGCCCAGGAGGCCCTTGTCGCCTCCATGCACGTTTCCATCCTCGCCCTTCACGACAAGTTGGATGCGCTCCAGCCTTCTGCCGCCTTGTCCACCAGCGGATCCACGGGATCGGCCACCAGTGCATCCCTCCTTGGGGCGGCGCCGTTTCCGCACATCGAGGATACCGCAACCGCCGCCACCGGGTTGTCCGACCCTTGCTTTGGACCTCCCCACCTTCGCTGACGTGGATCTGATGGGGTGGATCGCCAAGACAGAACAGTATTTCGACCTCCACCACACACCCGAACAAGAAAAGGTCTCTACCGCCGTCGCGGGGCTCGATGGCTCCGCCCTCCATTGAGCCCGATGGCTTCGCCAGACTAACCCGACCATCTCGTGGTCGGAACTCAAGCAGGAAATGGTAGGCTGCTACGATAACCGTTTCTCGAGCTCCGCTATCAAACGTTTGTGCGGGGTACGCCAACTCGGTGCGTTGGACGACTACATCGATGAGTTTGTGGCTCTCGTCACCCATGTTTCGTGCTTACCACCAGATCACTACCTCGCCTTCTTCATGCAGGGCCTCCAGCCCCACGTCCGCTCCCGGCTTCGCACGCATCATCCCCGGACGGTGTCCGAGGCCCTAGACATGGCCCGCCTCGTGGAAGCGGATTTGGTTCCTCAACATCAGCCACCTCCGGGCAGACCCCCGTTGGGGGGCCGACCGTGGCAGACCGCCACCCCAAAGCCACAACCCCCCTGGGTCCCCCCAGCCGCTCGGCCAGCTCGACCGTCCGCCCCTCAGCGGTTCTCCAACCGTAAGTTTGATGAGCTTCATCGCAAAGGGTTGTGTTTCCGCTACCGGCAGCCCTACTCCCTGACCCACGTCTGCACGGTCAAGGAGTTCCGAACCTTCATCGGCGGCGTCGAAGCAGAGATCACCTTGGCCGATTTAGAGGACCTCGAAATCACAGAGGAGGACGCTACCGAGGGCGTTACTGAGGCAACCTTTCACCAGTTGGAGCTTCCTTGTTTTTTCGTGGGCGGCATTTCTGGGCCGCAAACCATGAAATTGGTGGGCAAACTGGGCGACCTCCACATTGTTGTCATGGTGGATAGCGGGGCGAGCCATAATTTCCTCTTCGCTCATCTGGTACACCAGCTCCGCCTTCTGATGGAGCCCGCGCCAGACTTCACGGTCAGTTTAGGCGATGGCCACCATTGCGCGGTGCAGGGTTGCTGCCCATTCGTTCAACTTTCAGTAGGCCCTTATTCGATGACGACGAATTTCTTCATTTTCGGCATTGGTGGAATCGATGTCATCTTGGGTGTGGCTTGGCTCTGCACGTTGGGCAACGTGCAAGTCAACTGGAGAACTATGACGATGTGGTTTCTCCAGGACGGTCGGGAGTGCTGCCTGGTGGGGGATGCAGCCCTACTCTGCTCCCCCGTCTCCGCCCGCACGATTCAGAGGACGATGTACGCCGATTTTCAGCATGGCTCTGGTCCATCTCGGACGCTGCTCCACCGACCCCAACACCACCTCTAGATCTACAGGACCTCCTGTCCGAGTTTGCGGACCTCTTCACGGCCCCATCAGGCTTGCCGCCAGCCCAGCCACATGACCACGTCATTCCTCTTCAGCCCGTCGTGTCGGCAGTATCGGTCTGCCCGTATCGCTGTGGGCACGTGCAGAAGGACGAGATCGAGAGGCTCGTTCACAACATCAGACATGTTGATGGGGGCCTCATCCGCCCCAGTGCGGGTCCTTTCTCCAGCCCGGTCCTCTTGGACAAAAAGGACGGCAGTTGGCGCTTCCGTATAGGCTATCGGGCGCTCAACAAAGCCACAGTTCCAGACAAATACCCGATTCCGGTGATCCAGGAGCTCCTGGATGAGCTCCACGATGTCACCATTTTCACCAAACTGGACCTCCGTGTCGGCTATCAACAGATTCGCGTTCGACCGGCCAACGTCGCCAAGACGGTCTTCCGGACCCAAGATGGCCACTATGAGTTCCTGGTTATGCCTTTTGTCCTGACCAACGCACCGACGACCTTCCAGGAGACGATGAACGACATATTTCGCCCGGAGCACCTTCATCACGTCCGACAGATGTTGGCGACTCTCCGACACCACCACCTCAAGCTCCACTTGACAAAGTGCTCTTTCGAGATTTCGGAGGTGGGTTACTTGGGGCATACCATCTCCGCAACAGGGGTCATGATTGACAGCGACAAGATCGAGGCGGTCATCCAGTGGCCAACCCCATCGTCTCTCCGCGATGTGCGTGGATTCCTGGGGCTGACTGAGTACTATCGGCGGTTCATTCAGGGTTACGACACGATAGCCCGACCCCTCACCCAACTCTTAAAAAGTCGGTTGAGGGCCCTTTCAAGTGGTCAGCGGCGGCCTCCACCGCCTTCACTGTTATCCAGTAGGCCTTGATTCGCGCTCCGGTGTTAGCTATGTCGAATTTCTCTCAGCCCTTCCTCGTGGAGTGCGACGCGTCGGGCGTCGACGTGGGAGTCAATCTCATGCAAACCGACCGCCCTGTGGCCTATTTCAGTCACGCATTCTTGAATACCATCCGCAGTCGATCAGCGTCCGAGAACGAGCTCATGGGCCTCGTCCTTGCAGTACAGCACTGGCGGCCCTACCTCATGGGCCGTCGATTCGTGGTCCGCACCGACCACCATATCCTTCGCTACCTCCTGCAGCAGAAGATTGTCACGCCCGCTCAGCAGGTGTGGATGGCCAAGGTATTGGGCTACGACTTCAACATTGAGTTCCGGCCAGGAAAGGCGAACCGCGCCGCCGACGCTCTCTCGCGCAACCCCGTACTTGCAGCCATCTCCCGTCCAGTCTGGGAGGACGCAGATACCCTCCAATGGGAAGTGGAGGCAGACCATGCTCTCAACAGGATTCGGACGACCCTCATCACAGATGCCACCGCCCACCCACCGTTCTTCTTGGTCGACGATCACCTACTCTTCAAGGGCTGCCTTGTACTCGCCCCCTCCTCCCCGAGCATTCCTCTGCTATTGGCTGAGTTCCATGCATCTCCGACAGGGGGACATGTCACGGGCGCACCAGACATATCGACGGCTAGCAGCCACACTCTATTGGCCTCACATGTTCTGATAGGTCAAAGCCTTTGCGCCCACCTGCCTCATCTGCCAGAAGGCCAAATACGAAGCCATTTTTCCGAGGGGGTCTACTTCATCCACTTCTTATTCTTGGCCGCATTTGAGACGACGTCGTCATGAACTTCATCACTCGACTCCCCCGCTCTCAGGGATTCAGCTGCATCCTGGTTGTGGTAGACCGGTTCTCGAAGTATGCAAACTTCATTCCCCTCCGCCATCCTTACACGACTGCCACAGTCGCCGACAATTTCATTCAGGGGATCGTGCGCCTCCACTGTTTTCCCCGATCGATCATAAGCGATTGAGACACGCTCTTCCTGAGTACCTTCTGGACGACATTGTTCCGCCTGCAGGGCACCCGGCTACGCATGAGTACAGCGTATCATCCCCAGACCAGTGGCCAGTCAGAGGTCCTCAATCAGTTCTTGGAGACTTACCTTCGCCGCTTCGTGGGTGAGCAGCCGTATAGCTGGGCCAAGTGGCTCGGGTGGGCCGAGTACTCGTACAACACCGCCCACCATCATGTGGCTGACACTACCCCGTTTGAGGTCATTTACGGCCGGCCTCCTCCGTCCATTGTCCGCCACCTTCCAGGGGAATGCCAGGTGAAAAGCCTGGCCACCGCTCTTCGCGACAAGGACACTATTTTGGATCATCTGAAGCACCACCTCGAACGGGCCCAACTGAAGATGGTTTCCTTCGCCAACAAGAAACGTCAGTACCTCTTCTTCGAAGTAGGAGACAAGGTCTTCGTGAAGTTCCACCCTTACTATCAGCTTTTAGTGGCCCGCCGACCGTCCCCGAAATTGGCCCACCGATTCTTCGGGCCATTTGAGGTCCTCGCCTGCATCGGGGCAGTCGCTTACCGCCTTCGCCTCCCAAGCGGGAGCCGCATGCACCCAGTCTTCCATGTCCCGCAGCTACGACGGGTGGTGGGTGAGCACACCACCACGGATCACCTCTCGGCCGATCTCGACCTTTCCGGAGAAGCGCCCTGCTATCCCGCCTCGATCCTCGATTGTCGATGCCGCATTCCGGGGGGCCATACATCAGAGGAGGTTCTTGTGGCTTGTACCGGTCACCCCAACTCAGACGCGACGTGGCTTCCCCGGGATGATTTTCACTGCCAGTTCGCCGATTATTGTCTTGAGGACAAGACACATTTTCCAGATGGCGGTATTGTTACGGAACTTCACGACGACGAGCCCAAATGGCAAGTCTACACGCGCCGGGCGCGTATACCACAGGGGTCCACCAAGACCGCGGAGGATAATCAATATTTATTATGTTTTATGTATGGCTGTCGCATTTTTCGTATTTTATGTTTTTCCTAATTTTGGTTTTCCTTTTGCATTCGCCCCTCGCCTCTATAAGAGGGCGCGTGAACCGTGTATTTTGCATCTCGGATAAATGTTCATGTTTCCTCTCTAACCCTAATTCTTCTCTCCCCTTTTACCTCTCTCTCTCTTTCTCTTTCTCTCCCTCTCTCTTTCTCGTTCTTACTGCCGCCGCACCCTCCCCTCCCACCCGGATCCGCATCAAATATTCAGGGGGCTCTTTTTGTGCATGGATGTTTTGAAATTTAAACTTACAGGAGAAGTTTTTGTAATTTCAAAATTAAGAGGGGGGAACCTGTAATTTTGGAAACCTAGAGGGGAGGTCCCGGTAAATGGCCTTTTTTTATAAAATTATTTTGGTGGGGATCGTGGATCGCGAGCAGGCCAACCCTTATTAGAACTCGCACGGGTCTATGTATGCAGGAGACGAAGTTAGGATTGTTGTATGGATGATCAGAGCCTGTCGTTGCATTCAGAGCAACGAAAGATATTGCTTTGTATTTTTATTATTTTTGTATTTGTATTTCTTGTTATTAGAGGCTAAAGTTCTGGATAATCTAGACCATCCACAGTAGCCACTAGATCTATAAATAGAGGTCAAGAGACTGATTTTTGGGCATCATAAAACTTGGACAGAGTCTCCGAGCTCTCACAGTCGCCCCATGGTGCTGATTCCGGAGACCCTTGTTGTCGAAGTCAAGATCACTATTTTTTCTAAACACCATTCACCATAACTTCCCCGCTTCTCAATTACCTCTTAACAGCCCAAAACTCATTCTAATTGTTGTTTTCCCCCAAAAGCTGCCTCCAAAACTGGTGTAACTGTTCAGTTTCCCTACCAAAACACAGCAACTGCCCACCCCTAAGCCATAACAGCCCGTCCCTAAACCATAACCGCCTACTACCACCACAATTTAACTCCCTGCAGCCTAAACAGCCTCTAAAGATAGTTTCCACTCCGGAAATTCAACCAACCAAATTGTTGTCCAGTCTCCAAATCAGCGACAAGTCACTTTCTAGATCTCCTCTTTCTTGTGTAAGTTGAAATTAAATGTTTCTCTTTGTTGCTTACTTGATGCAGACATAGGCTTATGGATGTTCGTTTGTGCTTGCCTTGATTTGTTCTACTTGAAGGATTTGTTCGCTTAAGATTTGTCTGAGTGAGCACTCTTGCCCTATAACAGAATCTGAAATTTGCGGGTGTATTCAAAATTCTAATCTAAAGTGATTATGTGGGTGTTTTTGTTAATTTGAACACTTATTACAACTAATCTATTGATACATTTATCTGTGCATTGCATCATTCTTAGAACTCCACGACCCTTCACTAACATCACTCACTAGCGTTCCCTTAGGGCACATTTACACACACCCTAGACCCGTATAACGTCCATTTAGTATCAAAGTCCCATGTTCTACTTAATCTAGGATACACGAGACTAGAATCTATAGATCATTCATGGCATATCATAGTAGTCATCTAGCATGATGTGGTATTATGGTCATTTCTTCTCTCCTCAATTTGGGGATTCAGAGCATGCTTCTGCTCGACCACAGAGAGCTCCTTACGAGAGATCTTTGTGTTATTATACAAATCATTCCCATGCACCCTTCATAACCTGGGATCACACCAGGGCGATGACTACGCTCATCATGACTATGGTAAAGATGACTACCTCATCATGAAAATAATCAGGGGTCACACCAGGGATGTTATCATACAGATGAGGATCTCGAGTATAGATTTTGGAGAGCCGCTGCAGATTTTGATGTCTTACTGTGTCGTAAATCTTTTGGTTATTGATTCGTAGATATGGAATGCTACCTGGATAGATATCGGATATTAGGGGAGCATCGCATTAGATTTACTAAGAGTAGACTCCTTGTTTAAAAATGTAGTTCTTTGAAACAATTTTCTCATCACGATTTTCCACCACCCTTTTTTTGCCACGGCCTGCCCCACATGGAGCCTAAACCAACATAAGAGTACATGGGTTTTTCATGCAGGATTGAGTTATCAATGCATGCACGATGTACGCCTTTTTTGCAAATTGTATGCTTTTACGAAGATCTTCGGACCCGCTCATATAGCTTGGAAAAAGCTTCGCGCCAAACCTTACATTTGAGGACACTATGTTTGCTTGCAGACTGACCATTGCTTACACATAGTAATTGATACCCAACTTTATTCACACGAGTCAAATATTGTTATTATGGCATCTAGGTGGAACGGCGTTTGAGAAACGCCACGCACCTTAAAAAGCACGTGAATGCTAACACGATGATTGCTGCTTCGGAGCCGCTCAACTCTAACGAGATGATGCAGATTCTTTGGGTCCTTGAAAGAAGGCTTCATCAGCTGAAGCAGAGATTGCTGGCTATTAAAGGTAATAATGAAGCCCAGGTGAGGAGAAATCCTTCTGGAGAAGGAACTGTGATTTATGTTCCAGTTGCAGAAATTGTAGAGAAGGCATCATGATTTAAAATTATCAGCTGATGTCTTCAAATTTATGTTCAGAAGTTACTATAGAATGACACATCTTAGCATCTGAGAACAGTGGGTAAATAATTCAGTTTTCAGAATTATATGTATAGTTCTTTTTTCCCTTTTCTTTTGCTCTTATCTTGTGGGACAAGTTCTGAGCAGTGGAGATATTATAAGTTTTTGTATATAGTTAGCCAAAGGAATCCTGCCCTGTAATAGTTGCTCTGGCTTTAGATTCATATTGGCAAGTGGCAACATAAACAAGTTCTGATGAGCTGCCAGCTTCTCGTTTCTTATATCGTGCGAGAGTTCTTTCGTGCCAAACTTACATCCCAAAATTCTGACTTTGCCCATTCCACTTGTTGTAAAAGCAGACATTTTTTAAAAAAATGAAAAGCTCGTGTGCAGGGTGGTAGTATTTTGTGCTCGGAGGTACACCGTGCCAATTTGGTGGTGAAGTGTAATCTCTCTCCAAATAATTTCACTGAAAATCAACGGTGAAGATTGTTTGCGCAAATACAGACATAATACGGTCGTCTTAAAATACGATTGTAGATCAATCACGCTCAAAAAGTCGTGTTCTTGGAAAACAACCTTGTGATAGATTATCCTGCACAGTGATCTTTGGTACGTTACACACGAATAATTTTCTCCAGTTGTATGGTTGTTTTTGCTCCCATTGAGCGCCTAGAGGTATATAGCATCTAGGGTGTATGCCATCCCTTGAAGTATTTGTGCGCAGAGGACAACATATTTGACAAGTCCCGTGAGAAGAGGGTCTTGCCCAGGCGAAATTTCTGTCCGCAAATGATTATAAATTCATGTTCGGGATTAGAACGTATTTGATCTCTCTTCGATTAGAACATAATTGATCTTTTATAATATATTGGGTGTCTGAGAACATAATTGATACATCAGATATCATATTCGATCTCTAAGCTACTATACTTGATCTCTGAGAGATCGCAATGATCTCATGTGATCAAACACAAGAATACGACATTGTTCCGCCTGCAGGGCACCCGGCTACGCATGAGTACAGCGTATCATCCCCAGACCAGTGGCCAGTCAGAGGTCCTCAATCAGTTCTTGGAGACTTACCTTCGCCTCTTCGTGGGTGAGCTGCCGTATAGCTGGGCCAAGTGGCTCGGGTGGGCCGAGTACTCGTACAACACCGCCCACCATCATGTGGCTGACACTACTCCGTTTGAGGTCATTTACGGCCGGCCTCCTCCGTCCATTGTCCGCCACCTTCCAGGGGAATGCCAGGTGAAAAGCCTGGCCACCGCTCTTCGCGACAAGGACACTATTTTGGATCATCTGAAGCACCACCTCGAACGGGCCCAACTGAAGATGGTTTCCTTCGCCAACAAGAAACGTCAGTACCTCTTCTTCGAAGTAGGAGACAAGGTCTTCGTGAAGTTCCACCCTTACTATCAGCTTTTAGTGGCCCGCCGACCGTCCCCGAAATTGGCCCACCGATTCTTCGGGCCATTTGAGGTCCTCGCCTGCATCAGGGCAGTCGCTTACCGCCTTCGCCTCCCAAGCGGGAGCCGC
This sequence comes from Platanthera guangdongensis, assembly GCA_039583875.1. NCBI lineage: Eukaryota > Viridiplantae > Streptophyta > Magnoliopsida > Asparagales > Orchidaceae > Platanthera > Platanthera guangdongensis. Next base: position 175,629,728 of record CM077160.1, on the reverse strand, counting down.
ATGCACCCAGTCTTCCATGTCCCGCAGCTACGACGGGTGGTGGGTGAGCACACCACCACGGATCACCTCTCGGCCGATCTCGACCTTTCCGGAGAAGCGCCCTGCTATCCCGCCTCGATCCTCGATTGCCGATGCCGCATTCCGGGGGGCCATACATCAGAGGAGGTTCTTGTGGCTTGTACCGGTCACCCCAACTCAGACGCGACGTGGCTTCCCCGGGATGATTTTCACTGCCAGTTCGCCGATTATTGTCTTGAGGACAAGACACATTTTCCAGATGGCGGTATTGTTACGGAACTTCACGACGACGAGCCCAAATGGCAAGTCTACACGCGCCGGGCGCGTATACCACAGGGGTCCACCAAGACCGCGGAGGATAATCAATATTTATTATGTTTTATGTATGGCTGTCGCATTTTTCGTATTTTATGTTTTTCCTAATTTTGGTTTTCCTTTTGCATTCGCCCCTCGCCTCTATAAGAGGGCGCGTGAACGTGTATTTTGCATCTCGGATAAATGTTCATGTTTCCTCTCTAACCCTAATTCTTCTCTCCCCTTTTACCTCTCTCTCTCTTTCTCTTTCTCTCCCTCTCTCTTTCCCGTTCTTACTGCCGCCGCACCCTCCCCTCCCACCCGGATCCGCATCAAATATTCAGGGGGCTCTTTTTGTGCATGGATGTTTTGAAATTTAAACTTACAGGAGAAGTTTTTGTAATTTCAAAATTAAGAGGGGGGAACCTGTAATTTTGGAAACCTAGAGGGGAGGTCCCGGTAAATGGCCTTTTTTTATAAAATTATTTTGGTGGGGATCGTGGATCGCGAGCAGGCCAACCCTTATTAGAACTCGCACGGGTCTATGTACGCAGGAGACGAAGTTAGGATTGTTGTATGGATGATCAGAGCCTGTCGTTGCATTCAGAGCAACGAAAGATATTGCTTTGTATTTTTATTATTTTTGTATTTGAATTTCTTGTTATTAGAGGCTAAAGTTCTGGATAATCTAGACCATCCACAGTAGCCACTAGATCTATAAATAGAGGTCAAGAGACTGATTTTTGGGCATCATAAAACTTGGACAGAGTCTCCGAGCTCTCACAGTCGCCCCATGGTGCTGATTCCGGAGACCCTTGTTGTCGAAATCAAGATCACTATTTTTTCTAAACACCATTCACCATAACTTCCCCGCCTCTCAATTACCTCTTAACAGCCCAAAACTCATTCTAATTGTTGTTTTCCCCCAAAAGCTGCCTCAAAAACTGGTGTAACTGTTCAGTTTCCCTACCAAAACACAGCAACTGCCCACCCCTAAGCCATAACAGCCCGTCCCTAAACCATAACCGCCTACTACCACCACAATTTAACTCCCTGCAGCCTAAACAGCCTCTAAAGATAGTTTCCACTCCGGAAATTCAACCAACCAAATTGTTGTCCAGTCTCCAAATCAGCGACAAGTCACTTTCTAGATCTCCTCTTTCTTGTGTAAGTTGAAATTAAATGTTTCTCTTTGTTGCTTACTTGATGCAGACATAGGCTTATGGATGTTCGTTTGTGCTTGCCTTGATTTGTTCTGCTTGAAGGATTTGTTCGCTTAAGATTTGTCTGAAGCACTCTTGCCCTATAACAGAATCTGAAATTTGCGGGTGTATTCAAAATTCTAATCTAAAGTGATTATGTGGGTGTTTTTGTTAATTTGAACACTTATTACAACTAATCTATTGATACATTTATCTGTGCATTGCATCATTCTTAGAACTCCACGACCCTTCACTAACATCACTCACTAGCGTTCCCTTAGGGCACATTTACACACACCCTAGACCCGTATAACGTCCATTTAGTATCAAAGTCCCATGTTCTACTTAATCTAGGATACACGAGACTAGAATCTATAGATCATTCATGGCATATCATAGTAGTCATCTAGCATGATGTGGTATTATGGTCATTTCTTCTCTCCTCAATTTGGGGATTCAGAGCATGCTTCTGCTCGACCACAGAGAGCTCCTTACGAGAGATCTTTGTGTTATTATACAAATCATTCCCATGCACCCTTCATAACCTGGGATCACACCAGGGCGATGACTACGCTCATCATGACTATGGTAAAGATGACTACCTCATCATGAAAATAATCAGGGGTCACACCAGGGATGTTATCATACAGATGAGGATCTCGAGTATAGATTTTGGAGAGCCGCTGCAGATTTTGATGTCTTACTGTGTCGTAAATCTTTTGGTTATTGATTCGTAGATATGGAATGCTACCTGGATAGATATCGGATATTAGGGGAGCATCGCATTAGATTTACTAAGAGTAGACTCCTTGTTTAAAAATGTAGTTCTTTGAAACAACTTTCTCATCACGATTTTCCACCACCCTTTTTTTGTCACGGCCTGCCCCACATGGAGCCTAAACCAACATAAGAGTACATGGGTTTTTCATGCAGGATTGAGTTATCAATGCATGCACGATGTACGCCTTTTTTGCAAATTGTATGCTTTTACGAAGATCTTCGGACCCGCTCATATAGCTTGGAAAAAGCTTCGCTCCAAACCTTACATTTGAGCACACTATGTTTGCTTGCAGACTGACCATTGCTTACACATAGTAATTGATACCCAACTTTATTCACACGAGTCAAATATTGTTATTATGGCATCTAGGTGGAACGGCGTTTGAGAAACGCCACGCACCTTAAAAAGCACGTGAATGCTAACACGATGATTGCTGCTTCGGAGCCGCTCAACTCTAACGAGATGATGCAGATTCTTTGGGTCCTTGAAAGAAGGCTTCATCAGCTGAAGCAGAGATTGCTGGCTATTAAAGGTAATAATGAAGCCCAGGTGAGGAGAAATCCTTCTGGAGAAGGAACTGTGATTTATGTTCCAGTTGCAGAAATTGTAGAGAAGGCATCATGATTTAAAATTATCAGCTGATGTCTTCAAATTTATGTTCAGAAGTTACTATAGAATGACACATCTTAGCATCTGAGAACAGTGGGTAAATAATTCAGTTTTCAGAATTATATGTATAGTTCTTTTTTCCCTTTTCTTTTGCTCTTATCTTGTGGGACAAGTTCTGAGCAGTGGAGATATTATAAGTTTTTGTATATAGTTAGCCAAAGGAATCCTGCCCTGTAATAGTTGCTCTGGCTTTAGATTCATATTGGCAAGTGGCAACATAAACAAGTTCTGATGAGCTGCCAGCTTCTCGTTTCTTATATCGTGCGAGAGTTCTTTCGTGCCAAACTTACATCCCAAAATTCTGACTTTGCCCATTCCACTTGTTGTAAAAGCAGACATTTTTTAAAAAAATGAAAAGCTCGTGTGCAGGGTGGTAGTATTTTGTGCTCGGAGGTACACCGTGCCAATTTGGTGGTGAAGTGTAATCTCTCTCCAAATAATTTCACTGAAAATCAACGGTGAAGATTGTTTGCGCAAATACAGACATAATACGGTCGTCTTAAAATACGATTGTAGATCAATCACGCTCAAAAAGTCGTGCTCTTGGAAAACAACCTTGTGTTTGATTATCCTGCACAGTGATCTTTGGTACGTTACACACACGAATAATTTTCTCCAGTTGTATGGTTGTTTTTGCTCCCATTGAGCGCCTAGAGGTATATAGCATCTAGGGTGTATGCCATCCCTTGAAGTACTTGTGCGCAGAGGACAACATATTTGACAAGTCCCGTGAGAAGAGGGTCTTGCCCAGGCGAAATTTCTGTCCGCAAACGATTATAAATTCATGCTCGGGATTAGAACGTATTTGATCTCTCTTCGATTAGAACATAATTGATCTCTTAGAATATATTGGATGTCTGAGAACATAATTGATACCTCAGATATCATATTCGATCTCTAAGCGACTATACTTGATCTCTGAGAGATCGTGATGATCTCATGTGATCAAACACAAGAATAACCTGGAGATCGTTTTCTTGGCATGATACCTGTGAACAGACGATCTCCAAGTCAGCGACAAACTATGCTTCGGAATGAGAAGAACAAAAAATGAAGAATAACATCAGCTCCTCACTGGTCGGAAACGAAGAAGGCTCATTTTCAGACGAAGAAAAGGGAACAACATAGATGTTTGTTTTTAGAGATAAAAAAAGTGTTCTCTTTCGATACTCTCCATCAACTATGTTGCAGTTTCCAAAAATCAGCTGGATATTTAAAAAATTTATCGCGTGTCAAAATCAGGTGAATCTCGATCTATAACCAAGTCACGAACATAAAAAAATTTGCCTTCCAAGGGATCTTATCCAATGCATACATCACGAGAAGTTTTTTATGTGGATTGACCAAGTACTAGAGGGAAAAACGCAAACTATGACAATTTTTTGATTACTTGATCAAAGTAAGGGTGCAAATAAAAACCATTGAACTGAATCGTCCAGTTTGATTCGATTTTTATCGGCGACAATTTCAAATTAAAAGAATGCATGATTTGATTTGGTTCAGTTCATTGTTATGAGAAATACGTTCTCACGGGCCTGAGTGCACGCGAAGATGCGAGCTGAGCTAACTGCAAAACCGTCAGCGAAATACGCAATAGCAAAATACAATCACAATCAGTCACACAGGTGTATGTTAGAGTGCTCGAAGCATCCGCGTGACCATCTAGTTTGGAATGGCCTACCCGTTGCCCCCAGCGGGGTATTTATAGGCGAAACCCTAAATCCCCGACTACGGGTTTGGATTTCTATCGGATCCTAACCAACCCGTTAAGTAGCCTATTAACACGAATATAAATATACCTCAACAATCTCCTCCTATATTGTATATAAGTGTTAGCATAAGAAAGGTGCTACTTATCCAAAAGTTAATAATGACCAAACAAATAAGAGTTTTTCCAGAAATATAAATATGAGTTTTAGATAACAAAATACTAAACTCAAACCAAATGTTCCAAACATAAAGAAACAATAAACTGGAAAGCTCAAACCGATAATTGATCTTAAGCGAAAAGCAGATCATCATCATCTGGGTCAAAATCAACTGTCTCTCCTCCAATCTCCACTTTTCCTGCAAACAATTACAACAAGAATGTCATGAGACAAATCTCTATGAATTCAAACATTTGCAGAAATAAAGTGATTAGTTCTAACAGCGGGTGAACTTAATACTCTAACTGGGAGGAAAGAATCTCAAAACAGCATCTCTATCTAATTTACACAAAATTAGATTAATTGATTTCATAGAATCAAACCATGTTCCTTCGATTATTAAGATTATTATTAACGTTCCACAATTGTGCTATATCATCAAGTTTGGAATGATACAACAAGCTGTGACTATTATATCATCAAGTTTGGAATGATATAACTAATAATCATAATATTAGGACACATATCAGCAACCTCAGTACTCCTTTTTGGAATGATACCCAATTCAGCTTTTGGCAAAGAATAGTTACGTAAGTCATCAAGTTTGGAATGACTGACAACTATCTCACCTCTAGCTTTCATCAGATAACATCTGAAATACTTTAGTGTGCTCAACGTAGATGCTTGAATGTAAGCAGACAACGGTTCTTAAATTTAAAACATAAGATAGGTATTAAGTCCTCCTAAATGGACGTTAATCTCATCTCCCCCGATGTTTTAGATGTGAGAACCTTACATAAGCCCTTAGTAAGGACATCTGCTACATTATCTTTTGATCTCACGTCCAATAGGGAGATTATCCCCTGACTGGTGAGATAGGTCAACCAGGCCTGTTTCATCATAAGTTGCCTTCGCTTGCTATTGAACAACGTATTTATAGCAATGGTCTTTGTGGCCTGATTGTCACAATAAATCGAAATAGAGTGCATTTTCAGACTCGTCATTGGAATGTCCAATATCAGATCTCTTATCCACTCTGCTTCTTCTCCAGCTGAAGCGAGAGCATAGAGTTCCGATTCCATAGAGGATAGTGCAATGCACGTTTGCCTCTTAGACTTCCAAGCTACTGCAGCTCCTCCTAGTGTAAACACAAAGCCACTAGTGGATCGACAATCAGCTATTTCCGAGCACCAAGATGCGTCGGAGTACCCTTCAAGCACTGGAGGATGCCCACTGTAACATAAAGCATACTTCTCAGTAAACTTTAAGTATCTCATTAGTCTGTCTAAGGCGTCCCAATGGTCCTTCCCAGGGTTACTGGTGAATCTACTCAACATGCCGACCGTAAAGGCTATGTCAGGTCTAGTGCAGGTAGTAGCGTACATGAGACTTCCTATGAGTTTGGAATAATCCAACTGTCTGATAGCTGAACCTTCATTCGGTTTCAGTCTACTGTTATAATCGTATGGAGTCTCAGCCTTTTTGCTCTTATCGTAACCCCACTTTTCCAGTAGATTCCTAATGTAGTGACTCTGACTCAGGGTAATACCCTTTTTTGTGAAGTTCACTTCCATTCCTAGGATGGTTTTCACCTCACCTAGGTCTTTCATGCTAAATTGTGCCATCAAGGCAACTTTCACGTCTTTCACCTCAGACTGGTCAGTGCCCAGAATTAGCATGTCATCAACGTACAAGCATATGATGGCTACTTTATTTGCACTTGTTCTAACGTACAGACATTTATCTGATAGACTGGATTTGAAACCCAAGCCTTTTACACAGGTGTCAAATTTTTCATGCCACATTTTAGGTGCTTGTTTCAATCCGTATAGTGACTTAATCAACTTACAGACCTTATTTTCTAGACCTTCTATGACGAACCCTTCAGGCTGGTGCATGTAGATCTCCTCAGTCAGATCTTCATTCAGAAATGCAGTCTTGACATCCATCTGATGAACAGTGTAGTGTTCAATAGATGCTAGTGCGAGAAGAATCCTAATTGTCGCATAGTGATATACAGGTGAGTATATATCAAAGTAGTCTACACCACTCACTTGAGTGAAGCCTTTAGCAACTAGACGTGCTTTGTATTTTGGAATACTCCCATCAGGAGTAAGCTTCTTCCTCAGAACCCACTTATTGCCAATGGTTTTAGCCCCTTTGGGCAAATCGACCAAAGTCCATGTGTTGTTCTGCATGAGAGAGTTCATCTCTTCGTCTATGGCTTCTTTCCATAATAGAGAGTCTCTAGATCGCATCGCTTCCTTATAAGTGGATGGATCAGCTTCAACGTGGTAAGTCACGAAGTCTGTACCGAAGCTTTTAGACATTTTCTCTCTACTAGATAGCCTTCTGGTATCTAAACCACTCGTGTTTACAGGCTCAGTGTCAGAGTTACGTTGTCCTGGCTCAACTGAAGGCTCAGTACTAGTGGCTGGCAGACATGGCAGTGTCAGGTTCTTGTCCTTAAGGAACTTATCCTCAAAGAAGACAGCGTCTCTTGATTCTATTACAGTATTAGTTGAGAGATCCAGAAACCTGTCTGCAGCACTATCATCTGCACATCCTAGGTAGACGCAGGTATTCGTCCTGGGTCCAATCTTAGCTCTTCTAGAGTCTGGTATCCTAACATAAGCGATACAGCCACAGGTCTTAAGATTGTCAAATCTAGGAGGCCTCTTAAACCAAAGCTCGTATGGTGTCTTAGTCAACTTTGCATGGGGAACTTTATTAAGAATATGATTTGACGTGAGGACGGCTTCACCCCAATAGGCCGCAGGCATGCCAGCAGTCAGCAACATAGAATTCAACATTTTTGTTAAAGTTCTGTTTTTCCTTTCAGCGATGTCGTTGGATTGTGGGGAATATGCAGCGGTGGTTTCAGGGATTATGTCATTGCTGGCAAGGAAGTCTCTGAACTCCCCCGAGACGTATTCTCCTCCTCTATCACTTCTTAGCTTTTTTATTTTCATGTCAAGTTGATTTTCAACCCTATTTTTGAAAATACGGAATTTTTCAAAAGCTTCATCTTTGGTTTTAAGAAGATAAATGTGGCTGAATCTAGAGTAGTCGTCGATAAATGTTATCAGATACTTCCGACCGTCTCGAGTGACAAAACTTTTGTAGTCACAAATATCGGAATGTATTAACTCTAGCAATTGTGTGCTCCTAGAAATCTGACTAAAAGGTGTTCTAGTTATCTTAGTTTGAGCACAAATTTCACATTTTTCAAATTTGGTTTTTGTGTCGAGGGGTATGTTGTGAGTTCTAGCTAGCAGGAGAAGTTTTCTATAATTGACGTGTCCTAATCTTGCATGTAAAGTCTTAGGATCTATCAAATTAGAATTAACCTGATGAACTACCTCGTGTGCTAGACTCAGCCTATACATCCCATTAACGACATATGCGCAGCCAAAGTAATGTGAGTGAACCATTAGGGTTACCCGACCACCACTAATGTTAAAAGACATACCCGCATCGCACAACAGACTAATCGAAATTAAATTAGCAGCTAATGTCGGTATAAATTTAACATTTTTCAAAGTAAGAGTTTTACCTGAGGAGAGTGTCAAGGTAGCGTTGCCGACCTTCAGCACGTCAGCTACAGCTCCATTTGCAATAGTGACAGTCTCTTGCACCTCTTTTGCATCCTCCAGAAGCGTTGGATTGTGACAGACGTGGCAGGTAGCACCTGAATCGAGCCACCACTCTGAACTGGCCGTCTCGTTACCGACCATGACAACAAAGTCGGTAGGCGCAGTATGATAAATCATGTTGGCTTGATTATCAGTCCTTGGTGTGCTGGATTCGCCCCGTTTGGGCTGACGGCACTCGGAAGCGCAGTGACCCCACTTATTGCAGTTGTAGCACTTGCCTTTGAATTTTTTTCTTTATTTGTTTGCTAGTGGCAGCAACTGCGGGTACACTGGTCGGTGGGCGAGTCTTGCCAGACTTAGGCTTCCGCTTAGGATGCGTGATCATGTTAGCAGTAGAGGACTGCTTGCTGATCGTCTCTATAGCGTGCCTAGTCCGGTTCTCATCCTCAATGCAGATGAAGCGCTTGAGGTCTTTAAGACTCACCTGCGTCTTCTTCCGGTACATCTCTGTCTTAAAGGAATACCAGGCCGAGGGCAATTTGTAAATGATCGCCCCTGCAACAAATCCATCTGGCAGAGGGATGTTTTCACTGTTGAGCTTGTCCACCAGATTTTCAAACTCAACAACCTGTGGCAGGATTTCCTTTTGCTCAGTGAAGGTGAATGCCATAAACTTATCCACCAGGTGCGTCTTGGACATGTTCTCCTCCTCCTTGAACTGCTCCTCTAAGGCTTCCCAGATCTTCTTGGCCCTTTGCATCTTGCTGTACGTCTCTGTAAGCTTGTTGGAGAGGCAATTCAGGATGTAGTCTCTGCAGAAATCCTCGTCGTTGACCCATTGATCTTCAACATCACTTCCTTTGAATTCTTCAAAGACAGTCTGCATTGTGTAGAAGATGTTCAGGTATTTCATGCCGAACTGTGTGTTGCGCTTCCAGGCACTGAACTCGGCGTTGGAGAATTTCTCCAGCTTGATCATCAGCACGGGAGAGGAGTGATTGATCGCCTTGGACATTTTGTGTTTCTTTCCAAACAAAAGTATTCTACTAGCAATTACAAGCAGAAAATACTAGAAAGAGATCACCTGAGCGAGACGAAGACGGTCTTCGGATCCAATCCAGTAGAATTGCTTGCTCCTCCAGTGACCAACAGCATAAAAAATTGTAATCGGCCACCAGATTTCTCTATGAATAGAGATCCAAGGTCTGGGATCCAACTAGTATTGTTGTAGAGAATCCGCTAACAATTGATCGGCGATGGAAAGAGGACAAACGTAGCTGCTAGGACACTCCTTCTACAACAAGCACGATTACTTCTCAACTGGATCTGGAAAAAAAAATGGTTGATCTCTCCTTTGCACATAGTTGATCTCTCCTGTGCACCGAGACAGTGAGGGAGAAGCAGATCGGTGAGCAACGACACAACACAGCGGCTAAGCGGAAGCCTAGGGCGAACGACTGGATTCCGATCTTCTTCAATAATGGAGGCGGCGCACTCGATCGACTGGATTCCGATCTTCGATCGATGAGGAGAGGTGAGATCGTCGGTCGTGGTTCTCGATCTCCGATCTTTCCTCTTCACGATCTGGATTCCGATCTAGCAAGAACCGATAGGAAGCGGCGATGGAAGAAACCCAGAGAAACTGGAGTGGCGATCCAATTGTCGATCGATGAATACGCAGGAGAATCGGCTTTTCCTCCAGAGATCTACGACAACGCTGTGTTCTTTTCCCGGTCGACGGCGGCGCAGAACACAAACGAGCGGCAACCGCTTGATTTCACCGATCTGCGAGGCCGAGAATACCTCCTTCTTCGATCTGATCCCGATCGACAGCGTTTCCAGGTGTTAGTACGCGAGTACGAACGTGAACGCCTCCTTCGCGATCGGCTAGGGCAGACGCAGCAAAAATCGCGAACGGGTGCAGCGGCGGCTGTGTTCCGTGCAGGAGCGGAGAGCGATCACGGGAGCGGAGCGGCTAGGGCAAAATGAAAGAGAAACTTCGAGAATGTTAGAGTGCTCGAAGCATCCGCGTGACCATCTAGTTTGGAATGGCCTACCCGTTGCCCCCAGCGCGGTATTTATAGGCGAAACCCTAAATCCCCGACTACGGGTTTGGATTCCTATCGGATCCTAACCAACCCGTTAAGTAGCTCATTAACACGAATATAAATATACCTCAACAGTGTATACGTGGAAAAACCCCAAAGCAGGGTAAAAACCACGGAACGATAGAAGTCCAACCCGGAAAAATTCACTATATAATGTTCAACAATACAATGACTTTCCTCCCACGATTCACAGATGGATCCTACAACTAGCACTAATATAAAGACAAGAAAAAGATACAGGTGTATCGACAAAGACGACCAAATCCGAGTCAAAGTGACTCGCTCCAAATTGGTTCTCTGAATTCTCTGCAGTCTTCCAAGATCTTTCAATATTGTGTCAAGTTGTCCGCCTACATCGACACACAACGTAGTTGCCGCACTCTGATCAGTCCGCAACCCGTCAGTAGGTTGCCCCGCTCGAGGCTCAGATGTCTCGCCGTCAAAGTCCACTTGAGGCAACGATGCCTCCTCGCGCTGACCGGCTAGCCGCAGATGCATCTCAATATAATCGCCCCGGGTAAATACGGCGGTTGCACACTGCCGTCCTTTGCGCCAAGATGTGCGCTCTACACCACTGCACAACCACGACTGTAATCCGGCAACACCACCGACCCTTCAATGGTCCTTGCTCTCCCGAGCCCAATTGACGGTCGCCAAACACAACCTATGCCACTCTGGCTCCGCCCAAATCGGCTTCCGCCTATGCCGCTCCGGCTCCGTCCAAATCGGCCCCCGCCAACGCCGCTCCGGCTCCGCCCAAATAGGCCTCCGTCTATGCCCATCTCCCCCATTTCGTGGAAGCCACATCCCGTCTTCCTATTCGCCGAGCTGCTCCTGTCTCCGGCATCTTCCTTGTGTCATCTTACTCTATTAGCTATCTCATGCACACCACTAGGGGATATTTTCGAGGGCGTCAAAAAAATATCGGGATGCGGCAAGAAAAAACGGGTTGTGGTTAACAATGAGATGCGAATAAGAAAAATCAAGTTGTGGTTAATAATCACCTTTTTTATTGTCAACAAAGTAAGCAACGATGTGACTGTAGATGTTTATTCATGGATCCGAGCACAGGGGCAGATTCAGAAATTTAAACATGGGCGGATCCGAGCACAACGGTGATGTGACTTGTCAATATATTTTGAGAAATTTGAGAAACTCGTAGTCAACAAATACAATGTTTGAGTTTGATTTTAAAAAAAAAAGACGAAGTCACATCGTTCAAAAATAAACAAAGCCACATAGCTGCTTATTTTGTGTGCGTGGAGACAATAATTTAAAACTTTGATCAATATTATATTTATATATTTCATGTGCATATCTATGTAAAAAATATTAATTAATGGATCATATAAAAATACATTAATTAGAAAGCGTGCTTCGATACTAATTCCTAAATCCCGCTCCTACGAAAATCTGCCCATCATAAAGCACACACACTTAACGCCGCGCCTCGGGTTTCAAGGAAATCTCAACCCCTTATTGTAATGGTCACCCCAACACACAGCTCAAAAGAACGATCGCAACACCGACTCAAAAAGGGTCGGCATCAACGGGTCTGCAGACCGTACACCCAAACCCGTCTCCCGTCCCACTACATGCACAATGGTTGTTGGAGGCTGCAACCTCTCTAATGAGAGAAATTCTATAGTAATGTGGGCAATGCATGGATTGCCAAGGAGGTCAAACAAACTCATCGGTGACTGTTTCATTCTCGCATCCAGTTAGGTATGTCATTTAGGCATGTCCTTGATCTATAATATATTTTTTTGTTTCAAAAAATTCTTTACATATATTTAAAGATTAAAACATGAAAAAAAAAGCATCTAAAAATTATTAAATCATACTGCTTAACATATTATTTCATTTAGGTGTCTATTGATCACCGAACTTGATCTGATGTACTCTTATGGTATAAATGAGACACTATCAAAATAAGCAAAATCATAAATGATGAGTAAATAAGATGTGACGATATATCGTGTCGATGATGACGATGTTTCTTTCAGAGATTCCGAAGAAGTTATGAGTAAAAAAAGTGAATTTGGGGTGGTAAAAATTCGTTGCAACTATCTTAACTAAATTTACACATGTTACCTCCACAAAAATTAATTAGACTAGTTAGTTGTCCTGTCATATTTCTGCTCTTCCAACCAAAAAAAATTGAACATCTTTATCTTTCCGGACTCTTTTCTCCTTCATTCGGACACCGTTTTTGACGTATAAGTAGTCAAAATTCATTGATTCGACAAGAGAAATCCAAATTCAGTATTCATTTTACAAAAAATCTTGGGGGACCCGGGCCTCCACCGGCTCTCCCCTAGATCCGCCCCTACATGCAAATGATTTGGTTGAGGCTCCATTGCTCGGATTATGCGTCGGGAGGTGACACCAGCGTTGTATTTGAAGTAACAATGATTAATTTATTTATTTTTACTCTTAATGTTATAATTTTTATATAAACTTAATAGCTTTTTTTTACTTTATTCTTGTTCATGAATATTGAAACCTCATTTTACTCTTTTTACTACAATCTTACTCTTTATACTCCATTTCCTATCCCTTCACCCATCATCCTTTTTTTTGCCACCACCCTCTTCCTTGTATCTTCCTCATCACACACTTACAATGGCACAAGTCCTATGTAAAACCCTAATCAGTGAATCCCCATATCTAGCTCTTAACTTACCACTCTCCAACCACCCCCTACATGTAATCAAATTTGGCGGCATAGAGCATCTACATTCATCGTGTCTCATGAGATTAAGCTTTTTACTATTCTAAAGCTCATAATTAGTTTTTGGTGTTACTTTAGTTGGGATTTCATTAGATATATAAGATGCAATTTTAAGTGTTTTATCCCATAGGAATTGTACTAAAGAAGAACGAGCAGTAATACTTCTTATTCTATCCTTAAATGTCATGTTTCATTTCTCAGCCGCACCATTCATGATAAGACTATCATGCATAATGTCCATTTTTATTCAACCCAACCCATCTTAAACTGAAATGCATTGTTTTATCTTTCCATGATATTATCCGCATTGGAATTTGGCATATCTTACCAAATCATTTGCATGGGCTCGACGTGCATTTGTATAGTCTAAAAGAGCTAATTATTTGTCTTATAGTTTTGATATTTTATCTGTCTTTGGTTTTATCGCTTGTTATTTTGTTTGGTTAGTGAGTTTTATGTACCCATTAGGTCGGAAACTTCTTAAGCTCAAGTATTCACTTTTCTAGAGTGTCTAATGTCTTGGGACTAACTTGGGATCTGCCCAAAGACCCATTAGTTTAGGTAATAACCTAATGCCGGGTTTGAACATCAAAGAGCTAATGCATGGTTTTAAGAAGTCAGCCACTCTACTAGCCATGCATCACCATAGCATTCATAATATTTACATATTCAGACCTCCACTTACACCACTGTACTAGCACAACATGGAGTTCATAAAGATAGCTTTATTCATTATTCAAAATAAGGAATTCCACTTATATAGCATTAATAAAGAGGTGGGCATAAAAATCGGGTCTGCCGGGCCGGCCTAGGCCCGGCCTGGAAAAACCTGAAAGCCCAGGCCCGGGCAGGCCCGATCCTGGCCCAGGACGAGCTTTGAAGGCCTAACAATGCCCAAATTTCAACGTATAGCCCGCCCTGATGCCCAGCTTGGGCTAAGCCCGGGCAAAACCCGGGCTTTAGCCTGGCCTGGGACCAGGCCGGGGAAAGCCTGGGCCAGACTTTTTCAAGCCTGGCCCAACTGTTGCCTTAATGGCTCTTTAAAAAGAGCCGTTATGGCTCTTTTCAAAGAGCCGTTATGGCTCTTTTCAAAGAGCCGTTATGGCTCTTTTCAAAGAGCCGTTATGGCTCTTTTCAAAGAGCCGTTGTGAGCCATAACGGCTCTTTTAAAGGAGCCTTCCTGGCAGCTTAGCAGCCAAGAAATGATTTAATGTCATTTCCTGGCAACTGTTGTCAGGAAATGACATAGGCTACCAGGAAAGCGGTAGCCTAGGTTGCTTTTTATAAAAAAAATTTAAAAAAAAAATAATTTTTTATTTTTTTAAAATTCTATATAACCCTTCATGGCCACATCCGATCACTCCCTCTCAATTCTTATACTTTCTTTCTCAACTTTTCTCTCTCTCTCATACTCTCTCTCTCTCTCTTCTCAAATTTCTAACACAATTTTTCTTGCGTCTTGCTCTTCGATGTCAGTATCCTCGACATCCGTCGCGCATGAAATTGTGGAGCACAAGCACACGGCTCCAGTCTGGGAGCACTTTGAAAAAGTGCGTGTGGGCGCAAAATTTAAGGCGAAGTGCAAACACTGCTCGAAACTTCTGACCGTTACCGGGAATTTAACGCTCACGCGACATATCAATTTGTGTCTGACTAAACAAGCCCCGGAGACACGTCAAGCACAAATTGTTGCAGGCGGCCAAATTTGGACGTACGATCAAATGCATCAACGAGAGCTGCATATGGAGAACTTCAAGTACTTTAAATGAATTGTGATTATATATGAAAACACAATTTCAAGATTTTATGAGTTCATATGAAATAAAAAATTTTTGATATTTTACAATGGTGGAAAAATAAAGTTAATATGTATCCTGTTATGGCATTCATGGCCCAAGAATTACTAACAATCCAAGCAAGTACAGTAGCTTCAGAATCTGCGCTTTCTTTAAGTGACGGGATTCTGAACGAGCGAAGGAGCCCTCTGAGCGATGAGTCTTTGGAAATTTGCATATGTTATAAGTACCGTCTGGATGCTATGAATAGGAGACAACACGTCGCATCAATCAAAGATAGCTTGTCCGAGGTTGAAGACGAGCTAAGCGGACTAAATTTGACCATTGAAGATCAAACTTGAACGACACCTTCGAGTTTCGAGTGATTGAGACATCGAGTATTGTATTTTTCTTAAGTGCAATTTTTTTGCATTTTTATATTTGTATTTTTTAAATTTTATTATAAAATTTTTGGAGCTTATTGTAAATTTGTAATTGTTCTTTTATAATTAATAGAATTTTTTCATGTTTTATAAGTGTAACTATTTTGTATTTTTAAAATTTTTGGAGCTCATGAAATACAATACACTGAATAAAGTTAATTGTATTTAAAAAATAAATATTTTATTAACTTTTTTAAGATAATTATATATTTTATTTAAGATAATTATATACAGGGCCTAGACAGGCCTCCTACTGAGGACGAGGCCGGAGCCCGGCCCGGGCCCGGCAAAACCAGGCTCGGGCCCAAGCTTTTTTGAAAAGGCCCGGGCCTGGCAGGCCCGGGCCCGGCCTGGGTCTGTCAGGCCTTATGCCCACCACTGCACTATCATCACCATCATTTAACAACAAATTTTGAGATTTCTTTGTTGTCGCTTTACAACACTACTTAGGTAACTCATCAACATGGAATATGAAAATCATAACTCAATTATGATATATTAGTCCATGACAAGTTTCTTCCAAAGATGATAGGAATCACTATTGATTATCATTTATAACTATTGATTATCCAATCAACTATTTAGAATTAATATGTCACAAATTCCAATAAATTTCCCAACTTATTGAAAGAGAAAATGCACAAAACTTGTTAGGATGTATATGCTAGTGTCCATATAAAAAAGCCATGAATGAGAAACTCTATTTGCCAAACTTTCATGCCATAAAACCATAAGTAAAAGCCCCCAAATTTATTGTATTATTCCTACTCATCTCCTCTTATTAAAAATCTATCTTAAATACCGTTGCCTTGAAAATTATATAACAATTATTAGAAAGGAGGAGATTCATAGATTGAAAGTCTACACACTTTACCACCTTTATTTCATCCAAAGACATGGATGAAACTCATAAAGCCTTTAGCAATCCAAGAAGGACGGATGACTTCGTTATTAAGTTGGGTTATCAACCCCGCAGTGAGTGTTTTAAATATTTTAGATCGATAGTTCAAAAGGACGAGGTATTGATAAAGATGTGGCACAAAATCCAAGCGGTTTGGTTGAAGTGGAGAGGCACGTCACAGATCTTATGTGATCATAAAGTACCATTAAAACTTAAGGGCAAGGTTTATTGTACTGTTATTAGACCCGCGATGCTCTACGATTTTGAGTGTTGGGCAGTGAATTGTGTACATGAGCAAAAAATGAGAGTTGCGGATATGAGAATGCTTAGGTGGATGTGTGGACACACGAGACTTTGTAGAATTAGTAATGAATGTATCAGGAATAAGACAGGAGTAGCACCAATTGCAGAGAATATGCGAGAAACACGACTATGATGGTTTGAACACATACAAAGGAGACCATTAGAGGCATCTGCTAGGCGATGTGAGAGTTTAGTCACTATGCATGTTAAACGAGAGCGGGGTAGACCAATAAAGACTTGTAATAAAACTATAAGGGAAGACATAATGTACTTAAACATAAGTGAGATTATGACAAAAGATACGGAACAATGACACAACAAAAGATCCATATAGCCAAACCCACTATTGTGGGATAAAGTCTTTCTTATTGTTAGTAATAATTCATAATTGTAATTATCTAAAACATCTTTTAGTAAGCAAGATCTCATTTCAGTAAGCAAGATCTTAAATCTTCAATTTACATTCCTGTTCACGAAGATCTCATTTTTACTTCACTGCCCCCTCCATCATATTTCTGCTTCCCCATTACCCCAATTTTGCCACTAGCCCCTTCTCCCTCTCTCTCCTCATCACGGACTTCCAATGGCGCGAGTCCTATGTAAAACCCTAATCCGCGAATCTCAATCTCTTGCTCGCTACATCCCTCCCTCCGGTCACCCTCTACCCGGAATAAGATCCGGCTGCATCGCGCGGCTGCATCCGTCGCGCCTCTCATGCGTCCGCCTGCGTTCCGACCGGCCGGAGGTAGGCCAGCTCGTGGAGATCGACCTTGGCCAGGGAACTGACGCCGCCAATGTCGAGGTGGAAGTCCTCAGCCTGCGGAGACTGGAGGACGCGATCCAGATACTCATCATACAAAAATCGGCCCCCGCATGGATCCCGTTCGTCCCGGGATCCTCCTACTGGGTCCCTCCGAGGCGTCGGGGACATGGACTCGATCTAGGTATTCCTTTCCGGATGGAGAAATCTCTCACTGAGGAGGAGGCGCTCTCTCGCAACACCCAACGCGGGTGGCCATCCTCTTCCTACTTCGTAGATGGTAAGATAAACAGTAATATCATTAAGATTGTGTTTTTTTTTGTTCGTTGACCTAATTAGCTCAGTAATTTCGCTTCGCAGTTCCTTCCATAGAAAATGATCCAAATTCACTTGCCCTTTTTTCTAGCTTGCGGTATTTAGTTTACATCTGCTCAACTATATTAGTTCATCCTCTTCTCAAAGTCCCAGAAAATGTGCTTAAATATATCAGTTTTGCTTGAAAATTTGTACAAAATAGATTAACTCATTACACATTTATTACGTTTATTTGTAGAATTGCACATCATCCTGGCGAAATTGATGATGTTTTGTTGTCGGTTCACTATTGCTTGATGACTACAATACTAAATAATGAAAAAAAAATTTTCCTCTGGTGTTCATACAATAAGATTATCTTTTCATAATGATTCTTCTTGTTGTATTTAGATTTTGATGTAGTTCCTACTTAGTTTCTTGATTTTGTTTAAAAGTTCAGAAAAACTCAGATGTTCATCCAATTTGCATCATTAAATGTCGCTGTATTCATTCATATGCTATTGATCCTCATTTAATAAAAGGTTGATTGGTACCCAAATTCAGTTATGATATCCACCATTGATTAATAAGAATTTATAATTAGTTCTGTAATCATAAATAAGGTTTGGAGACATGCTCCTAATATTCATAAAAGTTCTAACTTTTTATGCACTTTTTGTATTTCTAGATTCAGCTTCTTGGTCAAAAGTTCTATCTTTTTATTTCCCTCTCTTATTTCATCTCCCTTTTGTGAGCTTGTTTCCCATTTATTTATTTACCTTTCTTATTTCTTCTTACTCAATGTTTTCATTATTGGATTGTAGAACAATCTCATTGAGTCATATTTGGCGCAATCTCATTACATTAATAATGTGACTTAAAAATGAGTGCAGTCCTTTTAACTATTTCCAATAGAAGTTCATTAGCCCTTTCATTTGAATTTATTTCCATTATTTTTTTAATTTTCATCAAAGATGGTGAATAATTGTGTGTGTCTTTTATGTTTTTTTGCATCAAATGTTTTTAATGGAGTAAGGGATGCTATAATTTGATTTTTGCTTGCTGCTTAACTAAAAAAGGATGTTACAGTGAAGTAGTACATACTCTATTCATATTCCTTCCACTGCAGGTGCCACTCCCATCACTGCTGATCTCATCAGTTTATTCTGTCTCACTCACTATCCTTCCACTGACATTCTTGATCTCCCTTAGTTGCACTCTCTCTTCTCTGCAAGAACAAAGATATTAAGTTTTTTACTATTCGAGCATGTTCTAAATTAGGGTTAAAAGTCCCGGTGCGTAGTTAGATTTGAGTTTTGTTCATGTTAATATGGACTACAATTACATAGTTTATCGGGCTTCTTAGTGGTGAATGTTCTTAGGTTGCATAATGTTTTGGCTGATTGTTCTTATGTTTGCATTTTACCCTTCCCAGCATTCATTACCATAGATAGCTGGTAAATAAAATTTTGAATTCAGACATAAATTCCCACTTAATATTCTTGACTTGTGCTTCTAGAATCAAACGGCTATTTTTTATTATGAATATTGATATAATAGTGATTTTTAAATGTGTTTTTTATCTCCCATTGTCCTTTATTGCTTATACACTACATGTATTAGGTAACTTTGAGAAATAAGCGTAAAAGGATTATAATGAAGAAGGTGACAACTGTTACAACTCTTGCTGCATCTGTGATCATAATTAACCATTGTATACCAAAAGAATTCATTGGATGGAAATGATACCTTACATAGGACACTTTTGTAACTTCGAAATAAGCGTAAAAGGATGTTAATGAACACGGTGGCGGTTGTAACAATTCCTGATGCATATGTGGTCTTAATGAGCCTTTGTACACCCATAGAATCCATTGATTCTGTTAGAAATGATATCTTACAAAGGAGATTTTGTAACTTTGAGAAATGGGCATAAAAGGATGTTGATGAACAATGTTGTGGTTGTATTAACTTTTGTTGCAGCCACGGTCATACTGAACAATTGTATACCTAAAGAATCCATTGATTTTGATGGAAACGATGTCTTGCAAAGGATATTTTTGAGGTGACAGATATTGTTTCAATCAGCTGTGCATGAGCTAGTTCATTCTTGTAACACTGGAACAAAGAAGATATTGTTAAGGAATCAATTGCACGTAATGAAAAAAATTGTGATGTTTGGGCGGTGGAGACATATTTGTGTTCCAGTGATACCATATGGAGACACTCCAACCTTGTGCCAAGTGAAATTCTTAGGCTTCATTTGTTTTGGCGATGGCGGGTCAATCTGGGGGGTGGAAACAGAGTGTTCGAAACGGAGGGGGGAGGTGGCTGCTCCAAGCGGAGCTTTTTGGGGCGGTTCTCAAGGTGGGCGGGTGGAAACAGAGCAAACGCCGCTGGAGGTTCATTTGTTTACCCTCCTTCCGGCGGCGTTTGCCCAAAACGGAGCAACGAAACGCCCAAACAAATAGAGCCTTAGGCTTCATTTGGTTAAGCGGTGGCGGTTGTAAAAGGAGTTGTTGTAAAAGCAGGTTTGTAAAGGGAGCTGTTGGAAACTGGACGCTGCAAACGGAGTTCTGTTTGGCTAGTCTGCGTTTGCAGAGCTGTTCGAAACAGAGAACTGTTTGGCAAAACTGCGGTGGTGTTTTGGGATTTTTTTTTTAAAAACAAAATTGGTTTAATTTTTTAAAAATTCTGTTTATAATATACTCTAACAGACTGCTAAGTTAAAACATATAAAGGTACTCCAAATACTCCAACATACTGTTAAACATTAAAATTTTGCAAACCCGAAATACATCATCTTTCTATGCGGAAACAACAAACACGTTCAAGCTCTGAGCAGCTGATCGGCAATGGAGTCACGCAACGCCACCATCTCATCGACCCCTACTCTAATGCCTCTAACATGGTCTCCACTTGAGGATTCGTTTATCTGTCCTGTTCTTCTTTGAAGGCCCGCCGGGTAAATAAATTGCTCGTCTTCATCGCAAGCACGAAAATGAGTGTCTGAGCGTGATGGATGCCTGCGAATGTAGTTATGCAATGTCATTGTTGCAATCACAACGTCTCGTTGCTTTGCCAAATTGTATGGCGGCATATCCCTTAGTATCTTCCACTTTTTTTCAATACGCCGAATGAACGTTCTATAACACTGCGCAACGACGAGTGAGCCTGGTTGACAATTTCCCGGCGCCCTTGTATGGGTCTATTGCCCCTTCTAAAATCTGGCAAATGGTATCGCGTGCCTGAATATGGTTTTAGAAAACCACGTTGTAGTGGATATCCGGCATCTACTACATAATATTTGCCTGCAAAATTATATATTTCAAGGTAAGTATGACTAAAATGTTGTTCAATACTTTCTATTACAAAGAGATTTATGCTACAAATGACTCACCAGGTGGCGGGTACGGGAAATTATAACTGGGGTTCATAAGAGCATGCTGAAAAATACGACTGTCATGAGTAGAACCCTCCCATCCAGCTAATGCAAAAGTGTAGCACATGTTGAAATCACAAACCGCCATGACATTCTGCGTTGTTGTGCCATGGCGACCAATATAAGCAACTTGTTGATCTGCAGGAACTCGATCATCCACATGTGTTCCATCAATAGCTCCTATGCAGTCTTTAAAAAATGGCATGTACCGAGCGTCATTTGAAATTTGCGGGGGAATATCATTGAAATGTGGATCGACATGTCTAATAACATCAGAAGATAGTTTAATTGCATTTATACCCCTTGCGAAGAATTTGCTAATAGTTTCCGTAGAATGTTGAAATCTTTCACTCGCTATTTGCATCGATAAATTGTGGCTCAAAATCTGCAAAGTAATTGCAAGCACCTCACGTGGGAGAGTCCTGGATCCTTGCAAGCCATACTGTTGTGTGAGGAGTGTCAGCAAATCAATAAATATTACCTTCGACATTCTAAAGGCGCTGAAAAATCTGTGAGGATGTCCATCCAAAAGTTCACCAATCCATCTAGCTCCGGTTTGGCTTGATGTCATACAAGGTGTACTAGACGGTCCACCTTCCGAGGGTACCATCATTGGCACTAAAAACTGTCGTGCACCGATCGCTCTACTACGATAAAACAAATCAGCCGCCTGCTGCTGAGTCTCCTCATTCGAACTGTCACTGTGATCCGGGCTCGTCATTGAAAATCTGTGGTAAATACATTATATGTTATTTTTTACACCTTGTGAGACAGTATAATAAACAAACATAATATTTAAACAAATACACACAAACATAATATTTAAACAAATACACACATCACATCACATAAATAGTTTATGTCCAGCAATAAGTGCAGCAAAAAAACAAAGCGTACTACAACTTAGGGAAATAAACAAACAGACATATCACATCACAGAAATGCAACTACTGCAAGTTTTTGGCATAACAAGCTTGCAGCCATGTGAGACGCCGATCTTTCCGCATGCTCATAAATGTCTCTCGATTCTGTTTCTGTCTCAGAAAGATGATGCAGTAGTGGTAGAAGTCCACATTTGACTCATCCATAACCTCTGTCATAGTTTCCAGCTCTGAAATAGTCTCAGGAATGGTGTACAGTGATGAAGATATCTGTAGGCGAGGCGGCTCCTGCATGCAACGACCAATAATGCGCGATGTCTCGACTAACTCATCCATTGCTGAACTCCTTGTCTTCTTTGCTGAAATCTTAGTACTTTTCCCCTTAGCTGATCTTTTTTGTTTAGCTGCAGTATCCTCAGTTTCGTTGATGTCATGAGTGCCATGGTCAAGAGACCCATCATGTTCGTCGATTGACTCATGCTCAAAGATTCTTGAATTTGGAGCCCAAGCAAGATCACCTTTTGCAACAACCTGGCCGAACATCATATGCAACTTATCCTCCAACTCAGGTGAAATACCAGCAAATTGAAATTTCCTTGCAGTCGGAATAACCTGCAATGAAACACACAATGTGATACCACACAGTTTCATACATTATAAAAAATTATAATTTTTTTTTAAAAAAAATCATACCTTGAGACGTTCTTTCCACCAATCTTCTGAAGCAAGAATTGTTTTGCGAATAGGATCCCACCCTAGCCCGGTCTCACGACCCTTAAGCTCCCGCCATAACTTCCAATCTTTTTTCAGCTGATCCCACTTGTTCTTCATTTGAGTTCGATCATATGCCTTCCCCGTGCGAGCATGGAAATTTGTTGTCAGGTTAATCCAACCATCCCGACTAAAGTGTGTAGTTGGGCGATTACCCAACTCAATTTCTTTCAAACACAGATCACAAAAAATTAATACATCATTGGCCTCCCAATTAGCACTTACACCACCATCTTTATGTTTACCCATTTACCTATAATAAAATCTACACATATTAGCCTGGGCACACAATTACATTCACGCCAACAAAAACACATTACACATTACACACACAATACACTCACAAATTACACACAACCACAGACACAAGACAAACATGCACACACACACATCCATCACAAACATGCACACACACACACACACTCACATATTCACACATACTCACAATCAACACAGAAACCAAAAATAAACACATAGACACACACACATCACAAACATGCGCACACACACATCACAAACATACACACACACACACACACACACATATTCACACATACAATCAAAACATTCACCAGAAAATGAGCACATACACACAACACATATTCACACCAAAAATAACAAAAATATGCATTGCCTAATCAAAAAATTTCACATATAACCATTGGATCGAGGGCTTGGATCAATATCTTCCATATGTGAAATTAATAAAATTTGCGGGAGAAGAACATATATGGGTCTAATCAAAAAATTGGAGAGTATACAAACAACATATCCATTGCCTAATCAAAAAATTGGAGATACCTGCTGTTTCAGGGGCTGCTGCGGTTGGAACAAACCCGAAATTGGAAAGCTGGAACAAATTGGAATAGATCTGAATAGAAAGCTGGTAGATCTGAATAGAAAGCTGGAACAAATTGGAATAGAAATCCACATATTCAAAATGGGCCTTATCTGGAACAATTTGGCTTTCCAAATCTGGAGTAATTGTGAAGAGAAATCCACATTATTACCTGAGGGATGTTCCCGGAGATTACCCTGATCCGCTCTGGATGTTGCCGGAGAAGACACGACGGGAACACTGCAGGGATGTTGCACTGCACAGGGAAGAAGATGCACAGGGAAGAAGACAAGCTCAAACCCACGCGCAAGGGTCGCCTTCCATCACACGACCATCCGCACCACACGACTCTCCCAGTCTCCCGCGACGCCGCTTACGCCTCATCCGCTTGCAGCTGTCGTTCTGTTGGGCTCATCCATCGTGGGTGCTCATCTCCTCACCGACAATGCGAGGGCTCTTGCCCGTTCTAGCTGCCGCGCAACCCCTACGTCCAGCTGCCTCCATGGACGAAGGAGGGTCTGGCGCCAACACCTTGGACCAGATTTTGAAATCGCTACACAACATGATAGAGGCCAACCATAAGGCTCTCCTCGATGCTATCTGGCCCGCCGACACCCTGCCTCCTCCGCGTTCCACCAATGATTCGTCTCTGGCGATGCCCGAATCTTCCCACCTCAGCCACCTGATCCGGCGATGCCTGACTCCTCCCACAATCGGCCGTCGGACCTTCCTCTCCCTCCTCACTCTGACAGATCAAGTGTCCCACGTTTTGTGAAGCTCAATTTCCTGTTTTTTGACTGTCGCGAAGATCCCTTGACTTGGTTGACCTGTTGCGAATAGTTTTTTGCCACCTTGCACACCCTTTGGGAGGATTGGCTTGACATGACCTCCCGCATGGGCTCGACGCAATTGTGGTTTTTTCAGCTCCAGCGGGAGAAACCTCACCTCACGTGGGTGGACTTCAAGATGCATTACAATCTTAGCTTCGGTCCACCACTTTGTAGCAACCCCATTGGAGTTTTGAGCTCCTTGAAGCAGTCTGGTTGCATTGATGATTACCTCGTGCGGTTTCAGGTGCTATTAGCTCACGCCCCTTCAGTACCAGTGGCCCGCCAAGTAGCCTTCTTCACTGCAGGCCTCCACGAGCAGCTTTGTATGGATGTTAAGTTCGAAAATCTGCCTGTCCTTACTACTACTATATGCGTCTCGCACACATTTGCTAGAAGGACACCCAATTGCATACTTCAAACGCAAGACGGCCCTTCATCACCAGAAGCTCCCAGCCTATGAACAAGAACTCATTGGACTGGTCAAGGCCGTCCAACATTGGCGGCCATACCTTTGGGGACGGTCCTTGATCCGCACAGACCATTATAGCCTCAAGTACTTATTGGAGCAATGCTTCACGATAGTCCTGCATTAGCGTATCAACCGAATTTTGGGATACGATCTTTGAGTGGAGTACAAGGCGAGCCCCTTGAATCGGGCAGCTGACGCCCTCTCACGCTGAGACCACCCCGATGGACTTCTATTTGCTCTCTCTCTCTCTCAGCCATCCTCCACTATTCTCCAACGCCTCTGCCAGGAGATCCTAGACACACGGACTCTCGAGTTCCTCCACCGCATTCAGGAAGGGCGCCTTCCGACATACTGGACGACCCTTGATGGCCTCATAGTATACAAGGATCGACTTTATTTGGCGACCAACTCTCCACTGATTCCATATATTTTTTCCTGCATTCACAACGCCATGCATGAAGGGGTCCACAAGACTCTTCAGCGCCTCCGAGTGGAATTTTTTGGAGCGGACTCAAGCGGAGCGTACTGAAGTTTATTGTTGCTTGCCTCACCCGCCATCACAGCAAGACAGAGTCCCTTTTGTCGGCCGACCTCCTTCATCTTCTTCCCGTGCCGACACAGATATGGGCGAAAAATTCAATGGATTTCATTAAAGGTGGACTGGTGTAAACTAAATGTTGAAAATGATTTGAGGTAAACTAAAAAAACTGTGTAGCTTTGAGGCTGTGTTATGAACCCGGGAGAGTGGAGTCTTCAATTATTAACCTAGAGCCTACTGGATTTACCGATTTACTTAGATGTTAACACGAGTGCAAGGGACAAGACAGCCGCAGGGGATTCTAGAGTTAGAGAAATAGCATCAACAAAATTGAGTTGCATGCGTTAAATGAGTTTGATCACTTAAATAGATTGCATAAGTTTTGCCTTAGAGAGGAGTCAAGTTATACCTTGAAAATTTCAGGATTGAGTGTGGGTTGAAGGGCTGGTGACTCGGGAAGGAGGGCTCGATGCTGAATAGCCCGACAATAGAGGAATCGATAGTGGAGGAAAGGGCGGTGGACTGGACTCACGGGTTCAGTGGGAAAATAGACTGTGGCTAGACTCACGACACAGTTGGGAAGACGAATGTGGAGCTCACGGGTTCAATGGGGGAAGAGCGAAGGAGGCTGGGTTCATGGGCTCAATGGGGCTCAATTGATTGAGGAGAGTGGGGCAGCTATTCGTGAAGGACAAAACAATAATCGGCACAGGGGGTGAGGTCGAAATGGCCGCCGATAACCCTTGTTGTCGGCGACATAGCTGGAGCGGACGTCGCAAGAGACCGGAGACCTGGCTGACGCGGGAGGCGGAGTCAAAACTAGGTTCGCCGGAGGAGCTTCTTCTCCTCTGCTGGTGTCGACGCCGATTCACGGTGGCCGAATCGAATTCTAGGGCAGCGTCTGTGGAATGGAGATCTGGAGCGGCGCTTGGTTCTGGGCGAAGAAACGTGAATGGGGATCTGTTTCTCGCCTTTCCAGGTTGCCTCCGAAGAGAGTTGATGGGCTAATAAATAAACATGTGGGCATGCACTTTGTTGAGGGGAAATAAGCTCGCATGCACCTATGGCACCAGGAAAGTAATGAGGCCTTTTATTTTATTTTTTGGCAGTTGCAAGCATGGGCATCGATTGACTCCTCCCTTGAATAAACAATTCACTTCAGATTTAACTTTGAAGTTCATTAATATATATATATATATATTTAAACTTATGCAGTTTTTTTCCATTTTATTTTTTAATTACTCATTTAACTGCAAAGCACTCAACTCGGCGTTGACGAGCCGATTTATTTAGGGTCGTATTGATTGGTTGGATCAATATGCCGATAGTAAAACTAAACATATGACATGAGTGAAAGAAAACGACACAACATTTGGCAACAATCATAAAACAAAATATAAATGACCAAATTCCGAAGGATTAAGTGGATGCTTCGCCAGATGCATCAACTACCCACCTCTCGGGGGCGATCCATCATTTTTGCGGCAGTCGACCTTTTTTCCAAGGGAGCGCACTTTCTTGCCATGAGCCTCCCTCTTACGGGCAAAGGGGTTGCACACGTTTTCATCAATCAGGTGTTTCACCTCCATGACCTTCCAGAGAGCATTGTGTTCGTCCGATAGGGACAAGATTTTCACTTCACTGTTTTGGCAGGAACTGTTTGTGCTCTGTGATACCAAGCTCGCCCTCTCGTCCACATATAACCCTCAGTCCGACGATCAGACCGAAGTGGTCAACCTGACACTTGAGAGGTATCTTCGTTGCATTACCGGGGACCGCCGATGTCATCCGGCGGGCAAGTGCACAACTGTTGTCGAGTAATAGTAAAATGGGGAGTTACCCCCGAGTATCGATCCCACGTTGAACGCGACGGGGCGGAGTAATTTATTGAGACGAGACTTGAGATAGAAGTCTTTAATTAGTATTTTATGGGGGGGGGGGGGGGGGTTGATTTGGTTGTTAATTATTAACTAATTGCGGTTAAAGAAACTAATTAACTATGTGGGTCGCCAGCACTGCTTCGCTTCTCCGCGGGGAGGCGACTTCCACATCGCACTTCCGCGGGCAGCCTTCCTCAGTTCTCCTCTTCGCTCCTTAACAGTTTGCCTTCATCTACTTTGCTCGTTGTCGTAGCAACACACCACACAATCAGTTCACAATCACAAATCCCAACAAGAACAAAGGCTAACTCATCCAAACCATCCACAATAGAAGATACAACTTTGAGCATATATACCCAACGGTCATGGTGTATATATGTTTTAGAAAATATCACATTAAGCATAAATACATCCCAAATAAGTGAAAAGAAATACAAGTTACCACTCCTAGATACGGAGGAGACGAGAGACTCTTCCTCGAGTTCGTAGGAGAGCTTGGCTTGGTCCCCCGGCTCCTCCAACTCTGCCTTTGTTGTCGTCCACGATAGAGGAGAAGCTGCCACCCTCTCCTAGTCATGTCTTCTCTCGGGGTTTATCTCCTCCAAGTCAAGTGCTCCGGCCTTAGAGCTCCCATGGAACCTTGGAAATCAACTTCTACACCTTTGGAATGCTTGGGGAGGTTGGACGAGGCCTAGGGGAGAAATCCTAGGTCTTGGGGCGAAAACGACGGAATATGGTACTAGAAAATCGGGCAAGAGGGAAGAAATTGCGAACCTGCATATTTATACACAGAGCAGAAATTTGACCCGCGCACAAGTAGGTGCATGACCAATGGTCCTGCGCAAAGGAAATTCCATTACCCGTGCCAAAAGAAATCTGGATTGGCGTGAAAATTTTGGCGCTTGGAGGGAAAATACTGAATGTGCACGACTATTGGTCTCGTGATTGTCCTCGTGCGGCAAACCATACGTTTTTAAGGGGGTTCTTGGATCGGTTTTTGCAATTGGTCGTGCACGACCAGTGGTCTTGCGCAGAAGGGACCACTGCTCGTGCGAGGAAAAAACGCATGACCAGTGGCTTCCTTTATGGAAAAGGGCCGAGACACCCGGGGGAAGTCACACAAGTACTGTACCTGCAGTAAACACATTCAACACTCCCAGTATTTTACATCTGCACAGTCATGCACATAAAATTTAAACATACAAAATAAGGAAGAGAGGACGTTTCCTCCATGCATGAAATGGCTCAAACTCTATCTAGCCAAAACAGCTCACATTGCATTCTTTTGCATTATCAAAGGTTATATGATAAAATCAACATAAAGATGAGCGATAACAGTGAAAAAGCATGTTATAATAGGGCTCAAACTCTATCTAGCCAAAACAGCTCACATTGCATTCTTTTGCATTATCAAAGGTTATATCATAAAATCAACATAAAGATGAGCGATAACATTGAAAAAGCATGTTATAATAGGGCCTAGATCTCTATTCTAAATTCGCTCATCAGCCGCCCGAAGGATTGGGTCCGCTGGCTCCCAAGGGTGGACTATTGCTACAAAATGTCCTATATGGCCCTCCATACCACACCCTTCTGCCTCGTCTATGTATGGAATCCTCCCCATCTCCTCACATACATCAGCACATCGACTCGATTTGCTACCGTGGACGCCGAATTGCAGACCCGAGATGAGATTCTTGGCCTCACTCATGAACGTTTTCTTCAGGCCCAGTCATGGATAGAAACCGCCTACAACAGGGGCCATCACGAGTTATTTTTTGCACCCGGGAATTGGGTATGGCTGAACGCCTCCCCTACCGCCAATCGACTATCTCCAACAACCCCTACTAGAAGTTGGGTCCCAAGTTCTTTTTTCCTTTTGAAATTCTTCTCCGCATTGTGGACGTGGCCTATCGTCTCCATCTTCCCGCCTTAGTTATTAAAGGCGCAAGGTGCACCAAGGCTCAAAGGGGTCTTGGAGCCTAGGAGCAAGGCACAAGGCGCAGGCGCGCGCCTGACGAAGGCAAGGAGCAACCACATTCATTTTTAAAAAATAAGCATCAAACATCAGTTCATCTTCTTGATCAGATTTTTCATATATTTTACTCATTAATCATTCATTACTATCATTTATATCTCTTAAAAAATAAAATTAGTGTGGTCACTTGTATCATATCTAAAGTATTAAAACTCGATTATGTTTCCCAAACACTAAATCATGCACAAACTATTGAGTTCTTACATTATTTTTTTCCTTTTTTGGGAAAAAAGATTTGCAACATAAATCACTCTCAGACGTTTTTTTATGTTCCAAAGGCGCAACAAAGGCACACAAAGGCGCAGACTTCTAAGCCTGGAGCGCTTTAACAGCATAGCTTCCCACCGACACTCATATTCACGCCGTGTTCCACATGTCCCAGTTGAAGATGTTCGTTGGACCGCCCCTGCCCTTGGTCCCTCTCCCACCACATCTACAGGGCAAGCTTGATGTCAAGGAGCGCGAAAATGTTACGGATCCTCATTGGGGGATCACCTGCAAGCACCGTGCTTCACATGTGGAGCCCAAATAGCCGCAATACTGCCCCCCCCCCCCCTCGATTCTTCTCTCTCATTTTCCCTCTATTCTTTTCTCTCTATTCTCCTGTTGCCCTAGCCGCAACACTCCCCCCCTTCTTCGAGCAGCCGCAACTCCCCCCCCCCCCCTCCACCACGCCGCAACTCCACCACGCCTCCATCGTGCCTCTCACTGCCGGCGAGATAGCTCCCCACGGCTCCAAGAAGGGACACTCCTCAATCCTCTGAGATTTCCCTCTCCGACGTCCGTGTACGAGGTCTCAAACAGGAACCCGTATCAGTGTGATGCTAATATAAAGTTCATGTATGTTTTATCTACATAGTAGGGTATAATGCTTTGGAAAGAGTTCGCCATGAATTTTTTCCTCTTGATTATGTTGTGTACTACTTTTGATGCACTTTTGCTTGAATTTTATGATTTTTTTTATACTGTTCATTTGCAATTTATATTGTATATAATTTATTATTCACAATTTCTTTTCTCGTGCTTGAAATTTTTTTTCTAACCAAATAGTAGAATTGTTGATTTAATTTCTGCATTCTAAGTTATGTTGTTTAAATTAACGATATAATTGGAATTCAAACCAATTTCATGTCTTGTTGAAGTTGTAATTGATATGAATTCTTGCCTATAATTCCAATTATTTGTATCTGAACAAACACCGAGAGAAATCCAGAGTACTAGCGCACATTCCTTTATGATTCACTGCTCTCGATAAGAGAAATGGATCAGAGGAAATGAGGAGTAATTTGAGGTTCAGATGGGAGTTAGATTATTTGAGGAAATCTTACTCTTGTCACACAAAGACACACAAAGTTGGTGGAATTACACGGAGTAAGATTTTGATCTCTTGAATATTACTTAGTTTTATCTCCCTTATATGCCTAGTAACTCACAAAAACTAGAATATAGTTATAATTATGGTGGTCCGACCCTCCATTACAAGTGTTATCTTTTTTAAGTAGAAAACAATTCTCTTTTGTGAATTCCATGTGTGATTTTTAGTGGATCCCTTATATCTTGCATTTTTCAACATCTTCTTTAGCACCTGGCGAGGACATCTTTACTAGTCTGCAGCGGTTCTATTTGTCAGTGGGTTATAATCATTGGTGAGTTGTAGTCATTGACTTATATAGTTGTCAGCTTCCCTTCTTTCCTACTTGCTTTTTCCCATTCAGTTCACTTTTTAAATTTTCAAATCTAAACCATACTCCATTCCAAAATGCATATAGAAACCAGTAAATATGCCCATGGCGTAAATGTTAGAGAGCTTCAATTAATCGAGTGAATATACTATCCATTTTTTTGTAAATGTGGATGATTACAGATCATTGACTAGCACCGTAAAAAACTGATTGTAAAGCTCCTGCTTTTTTAAAAAAAAATGTCGATTAAATACAAATTTACTTTTTGACGCCGCGCTGCGGCCGACTCGCGTGTATTCCCGTAGGAGACGATGACCTGAGGCCCAGACGGACGATCGGAATCCGGGGTCACGTCCAGATGTTCTGAGTCAAGTCACTTTCGTATTTTGTGTTTTTTATTTTGAGATGTATTTAACTTCTGATCGGTCCAAATAGTCTTAGCTGTCCGATCGAGGAGGTTTATTTTTAGATTTAGGCATGCAGTTATTAGGTGGTTTTGGTGTTAGGGCTATATATAGGCGCCGGCTGGTGTTAACGGGGTATCGAAGGTTGAGTGCGGTTGCCACAACCCTTCGGTCACTTTTCCCGTGCGATGCGGGAACCTATCCGCCCCAGGTGCGACTCCTGGAAAATCTTTCCCGCCGCCTTCTCCTCCCCGACCAGTCCCCCCCCCCCACCGGAAGCCGCAATCCCTCCTCCTTAACCGTCAGGCCACCTCCCCTCCCGAGTTTTCTCTAAGCTATTCAGACAACCTGCGCCCTATTTCCTCTTCCAGGAAGGTCGCTGGTCATTGGTGCTACGCCAGGACTTCCGTTCCTTCCCTGCCTCCGCCAGTTTTCCCAAGCCGCTTCTGTTACCACCCCCGTCGGGCCCCTACAGAAAGGCATTCCCACCTCGATTCCCCTCATCCAGCCATTTGTCGCCTCTGCCTGAGGCTGTTCTACCTCCGGTCGGTCCAAACCACCATCCCCTGCTTTTCGTCAACCACCAGTTCCGACCTCTCCTCCCTTTTATCCCCTTTTTGTCGTGGATTCCACTTAAAACAACCAACCCTTTTCTTATAAGCCCAACTGAGCCCTAACAGCATTCATACCCTCCACCGTGAACCCCTACCGCCACCACATCCCTCCTTACATCCATCTCACAGTCCACCCCAAGCCACCATCGACCCTAAGCTCTACTTTTGACGCTTTCCCCATCCGCCACGACCTTGGATGCCTCACCAGCAACTGCCATTTGTCGTCGCCTACACGTGTGAATTGTGGTATATAATCTTTTCCTTTATTGTTGTTTATCTTGGCACCTGTACTTGTAGTGGATGTTTATTGTGTTGCTATTAGTATTATACGTTGTATGATTTGCAGGACTTATTCTGATACGATTACGATTAATTCCCGGGAGGAAACTGACAAGGGGAAGGGTCGGCGGGGGTGAGCGAGAAGGAAGGAGGAAGAAAAGAGACGAAATTATGGAGCAACCCTAAAAAATACTTTCATACATTTCAAGATGATTTCATACATAAACCTTTCCCCCCTTATATAGATGAGGGAGGACAACTAAATAAGGAAATACAAAAGGCACCCAAATAAGGAAATACAAAAGGCAACCCAATAAGAAAATACAAAATAATTAAGTTAATTGATTGTTATGAATTAGTATGAGTTAATTAATATCAATTAATTAATTTTAAGAAGGTTGATCAAGGTGACTTTCATATGCGCGTTCCACTTGAGTGAATGCGCCCACGACTACGACTTCCATATGCGCTCTCCATAAATTATGACAAAGGGGCTCCACTTGAGTGACTGTGCCCCCGACACGTAGACTCGTAATACTCCATCTATCCTTCAAAACGAGCTTGCCCTCACACTTGTGTATCAAGCGGGTGGCCGGATTATCTGGTACATTTACCTTCCGCCAAAACAAGGCCAGGTAGCGTGTAGCAGCGTCGACGGTGTGGCGAGTTGCGGCGGCGCCATCAGAAAGATGGGCGGCAGAAGTAATGACTTCCGCAAGGTCGGTGGAGCGGTGGTAAGCAGCAGCCATAAGGATGTCGGAGACGTGACGGCGGGCAGTAGGAACGGATCCGTCGGGGACAGCAGGGCACGAGACAACAAAAGAGCCGGCGAGGCGGCCGGTGGAAGCGGCAAGACAGGGGCTGGCGGAGCAAAAGCCGGGAGAGGAGGCGGTGAGATGGCCAAAGGAGGCGGCCAAGTGGGTGATCGGGGAGGTGATGGAAGCGGTGGAGGTACAACCACCATGGAGAGATGTGGTACATCAGCGGCCGGTTCGCTCTTGACGGGAGGATCGACTGTGGGGCATAGGGGCCTGTTGGTGTGGTAGAGGAATGTTGGGGGCGGCATGGCAGGATAACTCTCACATGGTGCAGGAGGTAGCCGTGGTGGAGACAACTTAGTGCGGAGAACCTGGTGGGGGGTTGCAGAAGCTCGTCCGTGATACACGAGAAGACATATGATCGACTTTGGCGTGGAGGGAGGCTAATGTTGATCATGTAGCTTGGATTTGTGTAGAGGATCATGACCCTATTGAGGGCAGCACCATGTCCTAAAGGATGAGATTCTAGCCACTCGAGGGTTGGTGTCTCTGCGCCTCAAAGAATGAATCGAGTGAAGCATCAAGACAAGAACAGCGACCCGGGCGCGGCCGATTGGGAGTTTTGGGAGGCGACCATGTTGCCAAGGAGGACACTACCACACTTTAAAGACTGGAGATGATGTCGACCGATTGGTGTGTAGAAAGGGCAGATCTTTATGGCGTATTTGGGAGCGGCCGGTAGGGGGGCAGATTTGACTAAGACGATGGCGGAAACCGGGCGGAATTCGGGGGAATGGTGCGGGAATGGCGGTTCTGGGTGGGAATGAGCAGAATCTGGATGGAATCAAGCAGGTCAGTGTGATAGTGGGCGGAGGCCGGCGGATCTGGGCGGAATCAAGCGATTCCGGGCAGAGGCCGACAGATCTGGGCGCGGAAACCAGCGGAACGGCGAAATCGGGGCTGCAGAGAGGAGGCGGACGCGGAATCGTGCGGAGGAAACCGACCTGAGGGCTTCTGGCTGGAGATCGGCGGTTTCGGCCGTTCGTCGCACAGGGATGCGACACGCCCTTTGCGGCGAGGGTTCGCGAAACGCGAGGAAACGACGGAGCAGCGTGCATGATGCAAAAAGGGCTGTCGGCCTCCAGGAGGGAGCAGATCGGGCCTGTCAGCGGTTGGACGTCGATTCCCGATTTGACGCGGCATGCGGAGTGAATACGCGTCGAATCGCGTCGATGCACAGTAGCGACGGGTTTTGAATGAATGAATAGGGTTTTTTGCACAATCTGGAGCACCAACGTCAGGGTTGGAGGGCGGTGTGGCAGGTCGGACCAATTGATACGATTACGATTAATTCCCGGGGGGAATCCGACAAGTGAAGGGCCGACGGGGGTGAGCGCGAAGGAAGGAGGAAGAAAAGAGGCGAAATTAAGGAGCAACCCTAAAAAATACCTCCATACATTCCAAGATGATTTCACACATAAACTCATCCTTTTCCCTTATATAGATGAGGGAACCGTCGACATCTCTAAAAAAGATCCAAATACATTCCAGCCAAGGCACTCAAACACCTCCGGATCCAATACAAAAGGCAGCCACCCAACACTCAGGAAATACAAAAGTCAACCCAACAAGGAAATCTACAAAATAATTAAGCCCTTAATTGATTGCTATTAATTAGTATGAATTAATTAATATCAGCATTAATTAATGGTCATACAAATTAATTTTAAGAAGGTCGGCGGCTTCCATATGCGTGTTCCATAAATTATGATGAGGGGGTCCACTTGAGTGAATATTCACCGCGCTCACGATCACGATGACTTCCATATGCGCGCTCCATAAAATATGACGAAGGTGGTCCACTTGCCTAGTGAATGTGCGGTCCACTTATGAGCGTGATTTATGTGCCCGCGATTCATGTGGACTCGATTTAACATATTCCGTGTGTGCTTAAAATTATTGCATTTCTCGTTCGTCTGTAAATTCACATGTTCTTTTCCTAATCAACAAAGTTCGTGATTTCCCATTTAACTGTTAGATTTACTATACTAGGATTGTCATGCTTATTACTACGGTTGTAATTTTCAAAAAGCGAATCGGACCACTCTTTTAATTATGCAAATAAGAAAGTCATGTCTTTCATCACATATTAGGTTGCATTTAGCGAATCCACCCCTTGTCGTCCCTACCCTGCATCACTTTTCACCACAATGCATTGTGATATATTCGTAATTCTTTGTCTGAAGTCATGTTGATGCAGAACGGAGATGCTTTAGGACCCTCGACGAAGAACAATTTTTAAGTACTCGTTCGGGGATAAGTGGCCATTTTTTCCTGCATATACGGCACCTCCGGATCGACGATCCAACTTTACCCCATGAATGCGCGTCAATTCTGACAGCTCATGTTGTTTACCATCACAAAGCTAAGACTTTCATATATTATATTGTTCCCTTGCATGTTTTTGTCTTTATTTGAGTACAAAACGGGCTTAAACCTACGCATTCCGAGCCAATCATAGTCGTTGTGAAATGTCGGGGTGCAACTAATTGCAGTAGATTTTATTATAAATAAGAGGCATGCTCCAGTGCTGCTTGAGATGGCTATTGCGAGCTACTTTTTGGATAAGATCATATCCCGAAATGCTACTGGAAAACGCTTTCAGACATGTCGGCCGCCTAATACTGGAATCTGTGTCTTTTAACGCCAGTTTATTGTCATATGCTGGCGATAACCATGTCGTAAATTCCCCCTCAATAACTGTAGTTATCATGTCGGCTGGCATGATCAATTTATTAATGTACAGTCGTTTCTAATTGTTACACAGCATTGCAATTTTAGAGCCTAGAGGTGTTGATCTCGTATAACTGGATACTGCCTCACCCATTTATGGAGGACACTACCCCTTTATCTTTTCTTGGTCCTCATATGGAGGATCATGGTGTTGCCCTATTGACGTGGGTGCTCTTATGACGAACCCTTCGTTGAGCCTCCCGATGTGTGCCTATCCATGTCCTAGAGAGGATGAAAGATTTAGTGTGAGCCACTCGTTTAAATGAGCAAATATGCGTTCATTTCCATCTCTTTTTATATCGTTACTCTGGTCTTGCCCCAAAGAATGAATCTTGAGTGAAGCATCAAGTATTTAGGGCTTTCCTCTGGTTGACTCTATCATTTATACATGCACAATCTCACATGCATCTTCAAGAAGCACTCACACGTGCCTAATAGTCTCGTGCATACGCATATGCTAGTTTAGGATTCAAACGTCTTGAATTGTTGGTTTCCCTCTTATGTTCACTAATAGTATTCACCTCTTAATGTGTCTTTATCGGATTTAACATATATCAACTCACAGTTCCCACAGCATTAGCTAGGTTTGATCTAGTATATCATCACATTTATCAACTAACCTGCAGTTGAAGTGTAGGGTACATTGGCCATTTTTTTTGCCTTCAATACCTTGTCAATGTAACGGACAATTATATCGTACCAGAACTTTTACTGTGTGTGATGCAAATCTGGAGTTTACCTCGCCGAAGTCCTGCATGTCAAACTCTTTTGACAGTTTGTGTTTTAGCTTTTTGATCTACTTTTGGTGTTTGCTTCATCAATCATCATGTCATCAACCTACAATATCATCTTGATGCGGTCTTTATCAACTCCTTTGATAGTGATAATAATGATTTGCAATACTCTTGAAGTAACCAATTTGTCGCATAAAGCCATTAAATTTTTTATATCACTGTGATGTTGATGTAAACTAAAGTTAGGGTTTTGAAAATAAGATATTTTTTTGGATCAATTTTAACTTGAGAGTTGAGGCCATGCATTGAAATCGTCGGATAATAAAAAGGTTATTATTGACAGATAATTCGTAATTATCATGTAATGATCTAGCAGTCGTACGTAATTAACAATGTGGAATAACTCATCCACAAGCATGTAATTAAAAGATGAACAATAAGGTTTTCAAATTAATGACAAATTGGTAACATTTGAATTTGGGCAAGCAATCTCTTAATTAGTTGATCATTAAATTGTAAGCATTTAATTATATCTAACATAATAGGAGCAAGAAAGATGGAGAGGTTACCATAGTATCAAACTCAACTTAAATCCAATCCTCTGTGGGTTATATGGCACAACAACAGGGGGAGAAGGGGGATTGGTAGCAATTGGGCGTCGGGAAAAGGCAGAAGGGTATCAAAGCTAGTCGGAGAGGCCGGAGGTGAAGTTCTGAAGGTCCATCAGCACAGCACGTGTGACCTGGTCGCCGGCGTCCAGAGTAACGTCGTCGTAGGCTGCGGAATTATAGTGAGGAAGAAGGAAGGGAATAGTCGGTGCCAACAAAGTTGGGATGGCCTGTCCTGAAATAGAGACGGAGATGCTCTGTTTTGGAATAATGTCCACTTCCCCTGTAAGAGGGGGAAATCAGCTTTAATAGAGGCTATAGTTTACTGCTTTAGGTATTTATCCGATGGAAATAAAAGGAAAGGAACTTAGGGAAATCAGCTTTAATGGGGGCTACAGTTTTAGGTATTTTCTTTCCGATAGAAATAAAAGTAAATACAGTTATGGAAATAAGCTTTAATGAAGGCTATAGTCGTCAATGTAGTCGTCTAGACTGGCTGTCTGGCGAACGCATCATAGCCGCTCGATAGCGGAAGAGCCAGAGTAGTGGGTGTCGTACCGCCGAATCATCTCTTGTTTGAGCTCGGGCCAAGAGAAGCTCGGGTTGGATTGGCGGAGCCACTGAGCCCAGTGAAGTGCCGAGCCGTCCAGGTCAACCACAGTCGTAGACACCTTGTCATGCTCCGATGTGTAATTGAGGTCAAAAAATTACTCCGCCTTGGCGATCCACCCCATCGGGTCTATGCCGGCAAAGGAGGGAATATCGAGAGAGGGCGGGCCGGCACGGAATGACTGGAGGAGGGTGTCCGAGGGAAACGGCCGGCGGCCCGACATCGAGGAGGTAGCTGCGTCCGCTAGCGAGCCAGAGCCAGACGCGGCGGACACTGCGGTGGCGGATGCCTGGAGGGAGTCAATATTGGAGTGGAGGGCAAGGAGAGAGGCATGCATGGAGGCGACGAGTTGCTCTTGTGCTTCGACGCGACGAGTTAGGGCTTCGGAGGCGAAATCTGGAACGGTGTCGCCGGAGGAGCGAGTGGTGGGAGCCATGGAAGAACAAGACGACGGATGGTGACCGGGAGAAGATCCGGTGAAGGTCCGGCGAAACCAAGGTTGCAGAAGGGCGGATCTGGTGGGCTTTCGGCGAAACCAAGGTTGCAGAAGGGCGGATCTGGTGGGCTTTCGGCGAAGCAGGGTCGCAGAAACTCGCGACTGCGGGCAAAAGCGCGGAACGGCGGAATGGGGGAGCGAGGCTCCGGACCGGGACACAAGCAGGCAGAGGACGCGCGGAACATGCCGATCGGGCTGTAATGGATCGGAACAGGAGATTTCATGCGCGAATCTGCGTAACGGCGCTGCAATGAATCGGTGGAACCGGCGCTGAGGGGGTGATCGGGCAGAAAACTGGCGCGGTTCGGCCAATCGGCGCTATAGCTGCGTTTTGAAAAAGAGCGGAACTACCTTGGTGGAATATTAGGTGCACTGACAGCGAGTTGGCGGGCGGTGAGGCAGGTCGAACCAAATTGTTATGATCCCGAGAAAAATCCAGCAAGGGGGAGGGCCGGCGGAGGTGAGGAAGAAGGAGATTAGGGTTGAGAGGAAATCTTTAGGGAGCAGCTCTAATTTGCATTCATCCA
The DNA here is from genome assembly GCA_039583875.1 of Platanthera guangdongensis. NCBI lineage: Eukaryota > Viridiplantae > Streptophyta > Magnoliopsida > Asparagales > Orchidaceae > Platanthera > Platanthera guangdongensis. The sequence continues at coordinate 175,590,790 of CM077160.1, read as the reverse complement.
AGCATAATCAAAAAAGAGTACAACTCCACCCCTTATAGGCGCGGGGTGCGAATAGCAAGCGCGAGTAAAGTAAATCCGCACACAACATAATATGAAATACAGTGTGCAAAATAAATAAAATAATCACGCCGGCATCGCGTCTTCGGTCTCTCCTCCTCCAGACGGACCCATCTCCGTCTTCTTCCACGTGTAGACTCATCACGGCTTCTCATCGTCGTGCAAGTCCGTGACAATCCATCTCCTTAACAGATGCATGGAAGAATCCCTGAGCTACACAACTTCATTAAAGCACCCAGGTTCACCAACATCAGTTACAAATAAATAATGTATACTCTTATACATAGGGTCAATCTCTTTACCACATGGAAGGATCTCTGGCCTACACAACTTCAAGAAAGAACCCAGGTTTACCAACAACATTAAGAAATAAATAATGTAAAGATTGTGAGTATATATGAGTTGTAGAGGTTTTTTGAGGTCACCTCAGTTCTACCATTGGTATGCTCAAAATATCATCATTTCAAGGGGTCCTTCGAGCTAGGACTTGCACAACATTCTCAGTTATATATCCTTCTCAAACTACTCACCTACGGAGGACAAGTCCTTTGTATTACCAAATCTGTTCTTGTACATCACATATTCATTCTCATTGTTTACTGTGTCTTGAAATTATTAGTATTATCACATTATTAGCGCCCTGCACATTCCTTCCCAGCTCTCCTTCCACAGCATTATGGCATCACGACTCTTTTTTATTCTCCTGATCTCAGATCTTCAAATTCTTCCTCTCTGCTCTTACTTCCTCCCGCTTCTTCCATGTCAACGATATTCCAATGATTGCAGGGCAACACATCGTTCTTCCACCGATGGAGTATTTTAACTTGCATTTTTTAAAAAAATTATGGTTAGAACTTACAAGGAACTTGACATTCAGCTAAATAATCTGGCTGCATGTGCATTTCAATAGATTTTTATCATTTTTCTTTGCAAGCACTTTAACTTGCAGATTTTTTATTAAATATCTTTTCTTCTTTGATCTGATTTTTGAGCTCTATGTTTGTTGGTGATTTGGTATCAAGTTCTCATTTGATCTGATTTTTAAGATCTATATTGCTTATGCTTTTCTGCATTTAATAGCTGCTACATTATTTCAACTATAGATTTTTGTTTTCTACAATGTTCTGTTCTTTGTTATGTATATTTCTTTTTATTTTTTTGTTTCTATTTTAAATTTATGTTCAACTTGATGGAAAGTATGAATTCTACAAACCATTCCTGATAGTTATAAGAATGAGATCAAAAAATATGAGAGATTCTAGTAATAATTTAGTAAATGCAAACGCAATCTATTTTAAATGTCATTAGGAATATAAAATGATCCGGAACTGATCCGGAACTGAACCGGAACGACATAGAATCATACCGGACAATTAGTGAATAAGTTAGTTCTGGTTTTTGTTGAACCGGAACTGTTGACATGATGGTTCCAATTTTTTTGCTGAAACCGGAATAGATATCAGGATCAGTCAAACCAAATAATGTTCTGGTTCTAATTTCAAGAACACCTTGACATTTAGGTTCTCGGTTCTAATGAAACCTGTACCGTGATAGGTATATGCTTTGCTAAAGCTATGTTTGGCCCCACTGTGTAGAACATCATTTCGGACTGCTGCCGCTCAGCACAGGTGCCCTGACACGATCCAAAATGTCATTCTGACATTGTTCTCCAGCGCATGATGAATACTGTCTTGCTTCTGGTGTCGTGCCAAACAGAGCCTAACTCTATGCGCTCCGGTTCTGTGCATGTAGTTAGATTGTGGCTTCTTTCAAGGATTTCCACTTCTAATTTGTCTTTTTTTAATTAAATATTCTTATGTTCAGTGATGAACAAATAGTTGCTTTTAATCATTAAATCTACCATGTTGTCATTCTACCCCATGTATAATAACAGTGCACCACGTCCATACAGATGGAAATTTTTGATGCAGTGTCTTGGGATCCTTTTGACTCAACTGTGGCGGCTGTAAACTTTGGTTGCGAATGCCCGGTTTCGCTCTTAGAACCGTGTTCTGGCTTAGGTTTAAATTGAGATTTTTCTACAAATAATGTTGCAATCATTGTCATGTCAGGCTGGTGTAAAATTGGTCGGTGTTTTTGTCTGAACGTGCCAGAACGATAACTCCGCGCCAAGCGAACCCTAAAAGACTGAAACTGAGGATGTTCCTTTGATACTCTTATGGCATAGAAATCAATACCATTAGAACTCCAACACTCCCTCTCACATGGCGGAATATGCAGGACAGCTAACTAAGGAGAGCGATGCCAGACAAGCCCACTCTAAATTCTCAATGTTGGAGTCAATATTCTATCAAATATCAATTATTTGCACTATGTTCGTGCGATTTTTTCTCGGAAGATTGATGTTCCAAGAGAACTTTTTCCCGGTTTTATGAGAAGATGAGTTGATATGCTTATGCATTGTGATGATATTAGTTTGATAAACTTATTTAAAGCATTTGAACGATTTGTATATGTAGGTATAATGCCTGATCATCGTTCTACAAAGATGTTGAAGAAGGCTGCATCTGGATCAGCATCACAATCTGATGAAGAGGAATGATGAGGGTGTAGCCATGGTTTAGCAAACAGGCGAGTCAGGCAAACCCCAGTAAGGTGTTAGTGAGCTTCTCCACCCCAGTTTAGCCTTCAATCAGCATGTACAGAATGTAATGTTGTAACTTATAATGATTTTAACATTATCATATGTATAACTATAAAACTTCCATTAAAAGTGAATAACATCAGTTACATGTGTTCTCTTCCTGTTAGTGAGATTTTTTTTTTGTAAGTTAATAAAAAGTAGCTGTTTTCTTAAGTGAAATAAATATAATTTATTTTGATATTTACCTGTTTTATCTTTATATAAAAACATGGTTTTTAACCAGGTGTACAAATAGCCTTTTTAGTTTTACAAGATTCTGGAGTTTCAAAAAAAAATCTAGTGTTCTTTTAATCAAGTTATTCAGTATAGGTTTATATTCATTATTGTATGCAACTGAAAGTTTAGTCTAATATTAGTACATAACAACAACAACACTCAAGCCTTTATCCCACTATAATGTGGTTGGCTATATAGATCATTTGTCGCCCTTGCGCCCTATATTTTGTCATAATCTCACTAATCCCTAAGTACATCATGTCTTTCCTTATAGTTTCATTCCAAGTCTTTATTGGTCTACCTCTTCTTTGTTTAATATGCCTAGTGACTAGACTCTCACAACGCCTAATAGGTGCCTCTAATGGTCTCTTTTGCACGTGTCCAAACCATCTTAGTCGAGCTTCTCACATCTTTTCAATTGGAGCTACTCCTGTCTTATCCCTGATACATTCATTTCTAATTTTATCCAATCTCGTGTGTCCACACATCCACCTAAGCATTCTCATCTCCGCAACTCCCATTTTTTGCTCGTGTCCACAATTCACTGCCCAACACTCAGAACCATAGAGCATCGCTGGTCTAATTGTAGCACGGTAAAACTTGCATGTAAGTTTTAATGGTACTTTACGATCACATAAGATCCCTGACGCCCCTCTCCACTTCAACCAACTCGCTTGGATTCTGTGTCGCATATTTATCAATACCTCCGTCTTTTTGAACTATCGATCCAAGATATTTAAAACATTTACTCCGGGAAATATCACATAAGTTCACCCAACTTCCTTGCACTGTTAAATTTAAGTTCCAGATACTCATTTGACCTAAAATCCTTCTTTAGTACATAATGTGAAAAAATATATATATTTTACTTGCATCCGAAAATTTAATTCTTCGATTAAACTTTATTTCCGAACGTGCTTCTTTTTCACGTGCCTAGCATATCACAGTTACAAGCCATAACTTATAATTCATAAAAATTAATATTTAAAAATCTCACTCTTTGCAACAGTATATTTTTTAATCAGATTGTGCAGATGAAATCCATATACATCTGCTGGGCAATGATTTTTTCAGATAATATGTTGGGATCATCAGACAATAAATATGCATCAAAAACAGTTCTGAGCTGAAGCTTGTGTTAATAATTCTCACCCTTAAATATTTTTAGGCAATAACTATATGCAAGCCGACTTCTGCTATTGCAGGTCCCGTAATTTCAAAACGGTTATGTGCACACCTGAAAATGGGCTGCATATAACACCACCCGTTTTTTATTTATGACGTACTTAATATGTTATAATTCTTGTATCTGTGATGATATTAGCAATAGTTGTCCGCCATCATTATTGTCGGCCGCTTGGATTAGATCGTGGTCGAGCTGGTGAGCCTAACCATGCCCTACCTCAATTTGAGTGTGGTTTAGGTTGCAATCCTCATTTCATGTTGCTATTAGGGCTCTGTTTTGCATGGAATTTTTGGTTTGGATGAGTTTGGACAAAAATGTCACCTCCATAGAATAATATGTTATGATAAATAGTTTTTGAGGATGCCATAATTCTGTAAATAGGATGCCATCAATGGTTTTTTTTGCTGCATTCCACGGTATCAACGGGCGGGCGCATCGCTTACAAAAATGATCAGATCATTGCATTCGTCTTAGGCAATGTTTGTTGCAGCCCGATCAAATGTTTTTTTTTTTGCTCCCTAATGTAGCAGATCGGTCGCACCACATACAACCGGGCCCTCTATTGATATGTCTACACTCCCAAATTCCAAAAAATTTACCCAGTGATGAAAATAATAGTTTTGCGTGTATTATCGATATCCTTGTAATATGCTAAATTTTTTGCATCATTCATCACATCATTTTAAATGAAGGGGAGCCTTGGTGCACATGTTAAGGTGTTGTCGAGTGATTTTGAGGTCACGGGTTTGAGTCCTAAAAGTAGTCTCTTACAAAAATACAGGATAAGATTTGCCTACATTTCACTCTTATGATGAGACCCTTCACCAAACCCTTGATGCTTTGTACACCAAGCTGCCCTTATTCATCACATCATTCTAAAAACAAGATTTTTTCCCCCTAGAAACATGCTTGCCACTTGTTGGGAAAGTGTCGCCCAAATAGTCACATGTTTATATTATCAAACTCATAGTAGACTCAACAAATTTAAATCGCATAATATAAGAGCAATTCTTTTTTATTTCTACGTTAATATATATTATTTGGAAAAATAATTCATTTTTATGTCCATGTGCATGATAAATATAAATATTTTCATTACTTCATGTGATTCGAGGTTATTAATTTGTGGACTTATTTCACCTGCTAAATAATATAATATAGAAAGTCATTTAATAATATTTTTGAAAATGTCTATATTTTTGCACAGAGGGGCACTGTTGCCCTCTTCCTGGAGAGAGAGATGGACGGGGATGCAGTCTCAAAAGTCAGAAATTATGTTTATCGAACAGTTTATTTAGGATATTTATATTGGTAGCTCTTCTTTGAATATTAACAGCTCAATTATAATAGTAGCTGATAATGACAGCCCATTAGATATTGACTTTTTTTTCTTTTTTTAAGCGATATAAATCATATAATGACATTAAATTAAGCAAAAATATGAAATAAAGTTTATTGTTTTTTCAACTACTTAATCGACCAAAATATAATGCAAAAGTCAAATATTTTTTCAAACACAAAATATTTTAAATTCACGTCTTTGTGGTGATCAAATTGGCATGTCCCAAAATAAATTCCACATGCACAATCGTGTAGACGCATAATGTACAGTACGTCTCATTGTTCCGCAACCATCATATAAAATCTTGCCAAAACAAAAAATACCGGTGGGAGCTTGCTTGCACTCAAACCATTATGTTCAACCATCGGCTTCATCACTCGGTCTAGCACTGTAAAATTATCTGGTAAAAGAGCTTTCTGTCGAGATGCAAGGGCACTAGCCTTGGCCACGGTTATCTGGCAAATCATGGTTGATGCTGCACATCAAAGCTGGAGGGCAAGCAGCGAAGCAACAACAATCATCTTCACTAGAGCACAACGAGTCGTCATTGTCATTCGGTGCCGCCTTCCATCATCATCTCGAGGTAAACGAAGGTGGAGATGGGGTCGAAATGATTATAAACTGAGCGGAATTGGGCGGTTGCAACCTTCCTATATGCATTTTAATTACGCTAAAAATGAATGAAGCATTCTATCGAACATGTGGTGAGCATATGAATGAAGCATTATAACAAACATGTGGTGAGCATATGAATGAAACATTATAACAAATATTATTTCAAGAACACGACAGGATCACGGGCACAAAAACAGACACTTTAATGATCACATAAAACAGGGAAAAAGGCGCCTGGTTCTTTAAAGATTGAAGATTAATAGTAAAAAACAGAGGATGAAAAGATAAACTGACACTTTAATCCAACTCGGTGTTCCCATAATGCTGGTGTAGCCCAAAGAGATGGTTTAGCCGCTGGCGGTGAGGAGTGGTCGGTGATGGAGGCGGTCATCGTATTTGCAGAGATGTATTGGAGGAAGAGGAAAAGTCAGAAGCTCTGGGCCTCTGGCCACTTGCTCAAAATGAAAAGGTTGAAGTGGAGGGGCAAGGGATGGAGCTGCCATTAGGGATGGAGATTTTGACTATTTGGTGTTATTTTGACTTTTTTAGGGCTGCAAATATCGATACATGAGCTCCAATATACATGTTATGAAAGCAGTGTGTCGAGGCCCCCTCATCTTTGGCCTGCCAGGGAATAATACGGAGGATTCTAGAGAAATTTGAAGTCTTTAAGACCCTTGTGCATAAGAAGAGGTATGAAGATGACGAAAATTCTAGGATGATCTCATGATTCTGGAATAATATGGAGGATTCGAGAATATTGTAAATACAAGAGAGATACAAAATAATCTAGAATAGTAGACATTCCAGATCCATCCAACTTTATACAGAATATTCTAGAATAGTAGACATTCTAGATCCATACAACTTCAGAAAGAAAATTGTGTGTGGGGGGGGGGGGGATAGAAAGTGGGAACACTTTTTCATTTGTTAGCATTCAAATTTTCAACAAGTAATAGAATTCTTCAAAATTTTCTTAGCTTTCTCTGGAGTTGTTTCTCCGTTGTTTTGTTCATCACCAACAAAATCATGCAGGAGACTGACTTTCCTTGATTATGCGGAGTGACAAAAAGGAGCTAAAGCAACACATGAACTTGTAAAAAGACGACCATGACATATGGCTTCTACCTGAACTCAAGCAAAAACACCTGAAGCTTAGGTCCTAAGTGTATTAATGATATGACTGATAGTAGTAATGCAATCTAAAGATTAGTTGTGAATTGATTATATGTTATTTGTTATGGAACCATGAGTCACCACTCGTCTCATGACCCATCATAAGAGGTAAAGAGCAAAAATATAATATATTCACAATCGTTTTTGGCGAGAATGCAACAATCCGTGTTCTTCGAAGAACTCAAAATACAGAGGCTATAATTATCTACATAAGTGTTGTGAAATGACAACTTCTTGGTTCTCAAAAGGATTGTATTTGGATTAGCATGAGATCAAGAGAACAAAAATTTTTTGTCTGCCAATGTTACAGCAAAGAGGCTGTTCCCATTTACTATAGCCTGCTTAAAAAGCACTCAACTTTGAGATTGCATAGAGATGAACTTTTTTCTCCCTTCCGCAATTTGATCCTTCGGAAAGAATCATCAAACTACATCATACTCTCCTCATTTGATCTATTCCCCTCTTTGCAGCCATCAATTCCCTCGCCAATGTACAAAAATGCACTACGATTTCTCGTGGCCGTTACCAAAAACCAAAAAAAGTGCTAATTTATGCTTCAGAGCACACAATTGTTTCTACATATGCCTTTCTTTCATTATTATTATATTCCCAGTCCTACAGGAAGCTTTTTTCTTCTTCATTTCTCAGTAAACATTACAAACATCAGTATATTAACAGTAAAAATTAGATCCGCCGGTATTAGTTTCATGAAAATCATTGAAGAAGCAATGAAATTATAAGTATTTTTGAGGAGCATGAATTGGATACTTCTCTGCGCTTCCACTGTTGATTGAAATACATTATTGTGAAGTCATGAGCAGAGAAGCAGCCAAATAAGTACAGACTGCTCCAATGCTGCAGTGAAGTCAGGCATGTATTGGCCTTTCTAATCACAAGCAGAGTTCCATAAACATTTTTTGACTTTGTACTGCATATTAATGGCATCTGCCTACAGGTTTAACAGACAGCTGTTACACAAGCATCAAAGATCTTCCTCATGGATACCAGCTATGTCTATGATGAGAATTCAACAATACGATTTAATGGACATAAACATTTTAGAATATGACATCGGGCGATAACGTGGGCGATGATTTCAGGGTGAATGATGTCATGACATAACAGACTTGCCGGGAAACTCATTATGACTGTTGAAAATATTGAAGTGGAAGTGGGCGGTCTGAGGAGGGCAGACCGCGCAGACAGCAGAGATCGTGCGGGTAGCGCGGATAGACTTTGGCGTCTAGCCGGCTCTTCAGCTACTTCTCTTCTTGCGGTCTGACCAAACAGTTGTTCCCGAAGGACTGTCCGCTGCGGTTAGGTATTGACTAACAACAGACAGCGCGGTCTGGTTTGAGAGACCGTGGAGATCGCCAAGACCGCGGTGGCTTTGCCGGTGTTGCGGTTATGTTGCAGTTGCACAGTTGTTCCTGGCTGGTTGAAGTCCAGGCGGTCTGATGCGGCTAACCACATAACTGCGCCGACTGATGGTTCTAACTGCGTGAGCGGTTTGGTACTTAACTGCGTGGTCTGGTGTGGCAGTCCGCATGTGGGCGGACTGATGCTGCTAGCTATCACGTCACCGGCGATTATCCTATCCCCTTGGGCGGTGACGGTATCAGCCAATCCGGCTATAAATAGGGGTGCCAGCATTGTCATAACTAACTGGAACTGTAAGAACCAAAGCTCGGGTTAAACTTTGTATCCGCGCGGCAAGAAGTAGTAACCGTTTATTGCTGTGTTTTGCAGATTGTGCGGCTAGCACTTGGTTCTGACGGACAGGTCAGAGGAGGCAGTGCGGATAGCTGGTAGCAGTCAACGGCGGTTAGCAGCAGGTCGCGGTTAGGTGACTAGACGGTCTTCCTTGACAGTTTAACAAGTTTGGTTCTTCAGTTCCCCTTTGGCGGACTGAGTAGCAGTTCTGTTCTAGTTCAACTGTTCGCGGAGGACTTCTACGGTCAGGCGGCTAAGAAGTGCAGACAGGGTTATCTTCTTCAGCATCCAATAAGCAGACAGTTCGCACGACTAAGGTGCGGTCTGGCAGTTCAGCGGTTTGGCAGCTTGACTTGTGCAGCGACTTGGCGGTGTCGGCGGATAGCCTTGGCAGATAGGCGGTTTTGGTGGTTACTGGGTTCAGTCTGCCAATTTACTCTTGTTTGTATTTTATTGTTTACATCGGGTGCATTGCGAAATCATGTCTCGCAATGTATGCATCGCACTGTAAAGAAGATTATTAATTCCATTATGACTCTTGTTCTTTTACTGCTTCTGGTTTAATTGACATGTTTTGGTTGAGTGTTCCTGCGACCTTCTCAACTTCCCGGATATTTTTGCATGGTATTAGAGGGATATATGAGTTAGCAGTGATCAACCTCAGAGGTGTGCTAGTCCTTTGGAAGCTTAAGTGAACCAGAGTTACAACAATGGAAGGTGGTTATGCAAGAGGTCTCAGAATTGAGTTTCTGATGTAGACCAAATATAAAAAGTAGAGGTCTTGTATGGAGAGTTATCTTCTTGGTGAGGACCTTTGGGAGGTCGTTGGTGGAGACGACATGCAAGAGGTTATTGCTGTTGGAGGACATGCTGAGGCGGTGAGGGCTTGGAGGAGAACAAATGCGAATACATAATTCACTCTGAGCGGGCGATCTCACAGGAGCTTTTCGATCACATCATTGGATGTCGGCCGGCTGCTGAGATTTGGACGGTATTGGATGGTCTGTTCAATAAGAAGAATGTAGCTCGGCTATAATTTTTTGAGAATGAGCCGGCGAAAGCAACTCAGGAGGAGCTATACATATCATCTTTCTTCTTGAAGATAAAGAACATGTATGCTGAAATTTAAGCATTGGACCCAGATGAGCCAATCACAGAGGCGAAACTGAAGAGATATTATTCGCGTGTTACGGAAGGAGTATGTTGTCTTTGTTACTTCAGTGCAAGGCTAGGCCAATCAACCATCTTTGCTCGAGCTGGAAAATCTGTTGGCTTTGCAGGAGAGCTTGACGAGGCAGATGGTTGGAGTCTCTATCTCAGGGGGAGATAGTGAGGTTCTCTACTCAGGTAAGAAGAATTGGGACAAGAGGAAGAAGATATCTGTTGGAGATGGTCCCTCTACTTCATCGCAGCAGGAGAGGAGCAAGGATTTTAAGCAGGATGGAGGGAGAAAGGGAGGAGCAAAGTGCTACAGGTGCAATAAGCTTGGTCATATCAGGAAGGACTGCAAAGTTAATCTTCAGTCGTGGCACGTTGCAGGAAAAGGAGAAGCTGAATTCAGGGGTAATGAAGGTGGATGGGGGAATGCATTCATGGCAAACATGACGGTAACGTCTGTTCGTGCTTTGGCCTCCATCAACTATTACGAGGACTGGATTGTAGACTCGGGGTGTGGTCATCACCTCACCGGGGACGAGTCAAAGTTTTCTTCTCTGCAGACGTATAAGGTAATGATACTATCATTACTGTTGATGATATTGTGCATCCAGTTGAGAAGGAGGGGACGGTCTCTTTAGGCAGTGATAAGGTCCACTTACGTTAAGGAGTGTGTATCACGTGCCGGGAATGAAGAAGAACCTCTTCTCGGTGACCAATGTTGTGGATGTTGGATATCACGTTCTGTTCGGCCCGACAGAAGTGAAGTTTTTCCGAAATGTGTCTGCGGTGAAGGCTGACGTGACTCATGTTGGGAGATGGGTAAAAGACATGTTCGTGTTGTCGACAAGTTTTTATGTTGAGAAGATGAGGGTCACCGACAGTACTGCTATCTGGCATGAGAGGTTGGGACATATTGGAATGGATAAGCTAAAGGTTATGACAGCAAAAGGCCTGGTGCATGGCTGTCTAGTCTGTCATCCCTTAAAGACAGACATGTCTATGTGGGGCGTCAGTATGGAAAGGCTCGTTGTCTTCCAATTTGACAAGTCACAAATCAGATGCAAAGCACCGTTAGAAAGCATCCACGATGATCTGATGGTACCAACTGTCACCCCCAATCTCGGAGGTAGCAGGTATATGTTGGTCTTGGTTGATGATTTCACCAGGTATAGTTGGGTATATTTTGTGAAGGAGAAGTCAAAGGCGTTCTAGAAGTTTGTGAAGTTCAAGGATCTCGTGAAATGCCGGTTCGATCTGCGGATTAAGAAGTTGAGAACAGATAATGTAGGGGAGTTCACTTCAAACGAGTTCTCTAACTTCTGCAGGAAGCACGGAATCCGGAGAGAGCTTACTTGTGCGCATACTCCACAACAGAACGGAGTTGCAGAAAGGAAGATCTGTCATCTGACGTAGACCTGCAAGTGCTGGCTTCACTCCAAAGGAATTCTCAGGGACTATTGGGCGGAGGGAATGGCCTGCAGAGCTTATATCATCAACCGAATTCCCTGAGTCTCAACAACATGAAATCTCCACATGAGCTAATGTTTAAAGAGAACCCAACATGGAACATCTTCGGGTGTTTGGGTCTACATGCTACGTGCACGTCCCAGACGCTCTTAGGATGAAGTTTGATGCGAACGCGAGAAAGCTTGTCTTCATTGACTACGATGGGAGGAAGAAGGGATGAAGTGCATGCACCCTGAGACGCGGAAGTTTGTGGTCTTCAGGGATGTGTTATTTGACGAGCTGACGTCATACCATGGTAGTCCATCTGTAGAACTACAGGAGAGCAGGGTGGACAGAAGACAGGATGAAGCTGCTCAGAATCTTCTGGTGGAGCTTCATGTGTCTCCATACATGTGCCACAAGATTACTTTTCTAAACCCTAAACCCTAAAACAAGACTTGTCACAAAACTTGTTCGTATTGTCGACAAGTTTTTATGTTGAGAAGATGAGGGTCAAAGACAGCGCTGGTATCTGGCATAAGAGACTGAGAGATGTTGGAATGGATAAGCTGAAGACTATACAGCAGGCCTGGTGCATAGCCTGTCTAGTTTGTCATCTCTTAAAGACGGTCATGTCTATGCGGGGTGTCAGTATGAAAATGTTCGTTGTCTTCCATTTGACAAGTCACAAACCAGATACAAAGCACCGTTGGAATGCATCCACGATAATCTGATGGGACCAACCATCACCCCCAGTCTCGGAGGTAACAGGTACATGTTGGTCTTGGTTGATGATTTCACCGGGTATACTTTAGTATATTCTGTGAAAGAGAAGTCAAAGGCGTTCCAGAAGTTTGTGAAGTTCAAGGAGCTCGTGGAAGGACGATTCGGTCTGCGGATTAAGAAGTTGAGAACAGATAATGGAGGGGAGTTCACTTCAAACAAGATCTCTAACTTCTGCAGGAAGCACAAAATCTGGAGAGAGCTTACTTGTGCGCATACTCCACAACAGAACGGAGTTGCAGAAAGGAAGATCTGTCATCTGACGTAGACCTGCAAGTGCTGGCTTCACTTTAAAAGAATTCTCAGGGACTATTGGGTGAAGGGAATGACATGCGCAGCCTATGTCATTAACTGGATGCCCCTGAGTCTCAACAACATGAAATCTCCACATGAGCTGATGTTTAAAGAGAGCCCAACGTGGAACATCTTCAGGTGTTTGGGTCTACCTGCTATGTGCACGTCCCAGAAGCACTCGGGATGAAGCTGGATGCGAAGGCGATGAAGTTTGTCTTCATTGACTACGATGAGAGGAAGAAGGGCTGGAAGTGCATGCACCCTGAGACACGAAAGTTTGTGGTCTTCAGGGATGTGTTAGTTGACGAGCTGACGTCATACCATGGTAAGTTTATCTGTAGAACTACAGGAGAGCAGGGTGGACGGAAGGCAGGATGAAGCTGCTCGGGATCTTCTGGTGGAGCTTTATGTGTCTCCAGGAGCTCCAGCTACATCTAGCTCTGGGACAGGTGCATCTGGATATGGAAGCAGGGGAAGTGAGCTCTTAGTGTGCCCGGGAGGAGAGCTGGATCAGAAGAAGCAGCGGAAGCGGTGGATCAGGGTCAAGCCATGTGGAGGTCGAAGAGGACCATTATTCCACAAGCTCGGTACAGGGACGAGAACAAGGTGAGTTCCGTCTCATGTTTCTTTGCAGGTCCCTTGGATGAGCGGGAGCCGTTATGCTTTGAGAACGTAGCTGGGATTAAGTTGTGGGAAGATACCATGGATGAGGAGATGATTGCTCTCAGGAAGAACGAGAATTGAGATCTTGTGCCCAAGACCGATGACATCACTTCTGTGATCTGCAAGTGGGTGAACAAGCTCAAGAAAAAGACCGACGGCAGTATCGAGCGGTACAAGGCTCGCCTTGTAGCTCGGGGGTTCTCCCAGCTGTATAGGGTAGACTATGAGGAGACGTTTAGTGCGGTGGCCAAGATGACTTCAGTACGGGTGGTGATTGTTTTGGCGACATGTCAAGGGTGGAAGATTCAGCAACTCGACGTGAAGAATGTTTTTATTTACAGGGAGATTGACAATGACTTCTTCATGATTCAGCCATCTGGATATGTATCTGAAAAACATCCATGACACGTCTGTAAACTGAAGAAGGCCCTCTGTGGGTTGAAGCAGGCAACTCGGTCAAGGTACGAAAAGATCACAGAATACTTCCAGTTCTGTGGATACTTTGCCTCGGATTTTGACTCAAGCTTGTTCGTAAAGAAGAGGGGGAGCTTCAAGTCTTGGTACTGTTGTACGTTGACGAAATGATCGTCACGGGAAACTCGGAGGAGGAGATAGCTAGGCTCAGGGCAGAGCTAGCTATCAAATTCGAGATGAAGGATTTTGGGGAGCACCGCCATTTCCTTAGTCTCTAGGTGGAGAGGAAAATGAGCGGTGTGCTCATTTTCCAGAAAAGTTATGCGGAGCGGATCGTTAAACGGTTCGTCATGCGGGAGGGAAAGAGCAGCTCTACTCCACTGAAGGTTGGTCTAAAACTTCGATGTGATGAGGGAAGGGTTCTTCCTGATCCCTTGATGTTCCGGGATCTGGTGGGGAGCTTGATATATCTGACGATTACGAGGTCGGGTATTGCATATGTTGTGGGCCGAATAAGTCAATATATGCAGGAGCAGCAGAAACCTCATCTGGTGGCGGAAAAGAGTATTCTGAAATATGTGAAGTCCACTTCGGATATGGGTCTCTTTTACGAGAGGGACACGAGCTTCAACCTACACGATTACATGGATGCTAATTATGGGGGAGACACCGATGATCGGAAATCGACATCTGGTTACGTCTTCATGTGCGGATCAGCAGGTATTTTGTGGTGTAGTAAGAAGCAGGATTCTGTATCCGTCTCAACCACTGAAGGGGAATACAAGACGTCTGCCTTTGCAGCTCAGGAAGCAATCTGGCTGAAGAGGTTGGTGGAAGACATCCATGAGGAGGTGCGAGGTCTAACTCTGCTACAAGGTGACAATGAGAGAACTCTCACGCCGGTGACTAATCTATTTTGTCACGCAAGAACAAAGCACATCGAGATTGAGCACCACTTTGTTCGGGAGAAAGTGCTGGAGGGATCTTTGATGGTAGAGTATGTGCAGAGTCAGGACAACGTCGCGGACATCTTCATGAAGCCGTTGTCGAAGGAATCGTTTGTACGATTATGGGGACTGCTTGGGCCGGTTTCCACTTCCCACTTCAAAGGGGAGTGTTGAAGATGTTGAAGTGGAAGTGGGCAGTCTGAGAAGGGCAGACTGCTCAAACCGCAGAGACCGCTCGGGTTGCGCAGATAGACTTTGGCGTCTAGCCTGCTCTTCGACTACTTCTCTTCTTGCGGTCTGACCAAGCAGTTGTTCCCGGAGGATTGTCCGCTGCGGTTAGGTATTGACTAACAGCGAACAACAATGCCTGGTTTGAGAGATCGCCAAGACCGCGATCGCTTTGTCGGTGTTGCGGTTATGTTGCAGTTGCACAGTTGTTCCTGGTTGGTTGAAGTTCAGGTGGTCTGATGTGGTTAGCCACATAACTGTGCATACTGATGGTTCTTACCGCATGCGCGACTTGGTACTTAACCGCGTGGTCTGGTGTGGTAGTCCGCATGGGGGCAGACTGGTGCTGCTAGCTGTCACGTCACTGGAGGTTATCTTAACCCCCTGGGTGGTGACGGTATCTGCCTACCCGACTATAAATATGGGTGTTAGCCTCGTCATAACAAACTAGAACTGTAAGAACTGAAGCTCGGGTTAAACTTTACGATTAAGGATTTTGTATCCGCGCGGCAAGGAGTAGTAAATGTTTATTGTTGTGCTTTGCAAATTGTGTGGCTAGCACTTGGTTCTGACGAACAAGTCAGAGGAGGCAGTGCGGATAGCTGGTAGCAGTCAGCGGCGGTTTGCAGTAGGTCGCGGTTAGGCGATTAGGCGATCTTCCTTGGCAGTTAACAAGCTTGGTTTTTTCAATTCGCTTTTGACGGACTAAGTAGCAGTTCTGTTCTATAGTTCAACTATTCGCGGCGGACTTCTGCGGTCAGGCAGCCAAGAAGTGCGGATAGGATTATCTTCTTCAGCATTCAATAAGTAGGCATTTCGTGCGACTAAGGTGTGGTGTGGTAGTTCAGCGGTTTGGCAGCTTGAGCTGTGCAGCGACTTGGCGATCTCGGCGGATAACCTTGGCGGATAGGCGGTTTTGGCGGTTACCGGGTTCCGTCCGCAATTTACTCTTGTCTGTATTCTGTTGTTTCCATCGGGTGCATTGTGAAATCATGTCTTGTAATGTATGTCTCGTACTGTAAAGAAGATTATTAATTCCATTTGTGGCTCTTGTTCTTCTATTGCTTCTGGTTTATTTGGCTTGATTTGGTTGAGTGTTCCTGCGACCTTCCCGGATATTTTTACATTGACTGTCACCAAGGCAAAAAATAATAATTTTGAATATAAAAGTGGATGAAGTTCCTTAGGTGAGCTTGGGATTCACAAATGATGGTTCATAACCATCGTATTCACGACCGGCGCCGCCGTGCCCGTGCCAAACGGACCCTTAGTTCGTGTGTGGGTTTGATGGATGTCAGCTGTTGGCATTTCCAAATTTGTCACTAGAAGTCATGTGTTTATCAGAGTTGGGATATCAGTTCTCTTTTGCATGCTTATGGAGTTGAAAATACTTGTGTTTTTATCTCCATGTTATGTGAAAATAGAAGAATTATGTCTTCTTTTCCAAACCACTAAAATTTGACATTTTTATTCCCATCCACTCTAGCTAATACACAGTGGGGTTAAAGTACATGCCACTCAACTACAATAAAATAAAACACACTAGTCCCAAAGCACCATGAGTAACCAAAATCCTCCGACCGCCTAATTGAAGATTGGTTTAGCTGAGAGAATAGAAAAGATGGAGGTAAACGATTCAAAAATTTATTCAAAGTCAAGATGTAATGATCAAGATATCACAATTTTAACAACTCCAAGAACATGAATATAACACTAGTGAACAATGTTAGAGAAATAGGATATATTGTAAAGGCTCATTAATTTGGCCCATTTTATTCTCTCTCGCTTTAGTCTCACATCTCTTGTATAGGACTCTTCTCCTCTCTCCTCTCCTATATATATGTTCTCATACTTGTTTTTGATATATGAAAAAGTGTTCGTAAGGTTCGGAACCATTTCTCTACATGGTATCAGAGCCAACGATTCTGCTTGAGCGGCTTCCCCTTTCTTGACCCGCGTGGTCTGTCTTCTGTCCGCTACCTGCTCGGCCTCCTGCGGCCTGCCTTCCTGTCCGCTCCGCTCCTCTTCTTCAGCTCCCTCTTCTTCTCTGTGGTTTCACCCCTCCCCTCCGGCATTTTATAGCCTTCCCCCTCTTTATCTCTCGTCGGGTTCACCTTCCCTCTCTCTCCTCCAGACCGCTCTCTCTCGCGGTCTGTTCTCACGCTGCGGTTTGCTGCTCTCACTGCTTGCTCTAGCTCGCAGCGGGCTCCCTCTCTCGCGGCATGCTCCGGCTTGCTGCGGTCTGATCCGGTTCGCTGCGGACTGCCCCTCCAGCTCCAGCTCGCTGCGGCTTGTTCCTGCTCTCTGCGGCTTGCCTCTTCTGCGGTTTGATCTTGGTCGTTGCGGTCTCTTCTCTATCCGCTTGAGTCTCTCTCCTCGCGGGTTCCTTCTCCTCAGTTCGCTGTTGTGATCCGTCTGACCGTGCGGGTTGTTCCTCTCTCATCCGCATCTTGGTCGCGGTCTCCTCCGGCTCTTCTCTTCTCTGTCCGCGCGGCCTGTCACTACCCGCTGCGGACTTCTTCACCCAGTCCGCTTCGCCTTTGGTCGCGGCCTCTTCCTGTCGCTGGTGTTTTTCACCTCTTGACCAGGCGGTCTCTGCTCTACTCGCGCGGGTTCTCCTCTCTTGCGGATTGTTCTTTACCGCCGGCCTCTCCCTCCCTTCTTGCGGCCTGCCCTCTACTTCAAATCTGTTGTGGTCTGCTCTCTACTCCAGACCGCTGCGCTCTTTGCCTTCTACCTCACGCCGTTGCGGCCTGCTACTGCTCCGTCTGCTGCCTCTCTTCCATCGGCGGGCTCCCGTCCTGCACTTGCGGTTGCTCCTCTCTACTCGCCGCCGCCTACACCAGTTCCTTGCGGCCTGGTTCTCGCTGCGGGCTCGGCTTCTACCTGGTCCTTGATGCGGCCTCTGCGTCCTTGCTGCGACCTCTGCGGCCTGGTCTTTGGCGACCCCTATAAGGATGTGTGCCTCTTCCGCCCTGCTCACCCCACCACTGGGCTCTGTGGTGCCTATCTCTGCTAGAGGAAGCTCATGTCTTGTACACAGTTCCTCATGGATTTTGGACTCCGGTGCGACGCACCACATTACCCCACTATAGCCTCCACACTACCTGGCATCTGTGCATCCTAAGTTCATCACTGTTGCCAATGGGGCTAGCACTCCCGTCTCTGGATCCGCAGACATCTCTCTTACTCCCTCTATTACCCTTCGATCCGTTTTTCATGTTCCTGCCTCTTCTTTTAATCTTCTCTCTATTAGTCGTCTTATTCACGACCTTAATTGCGACCTAACCTTCTCTTCAACCTCTTGTGTTGTGCAGGATCGCAAGACGCTGAACATCCTCGGTACAGGGCGGTTGTCCAATGGGCTCTACATTTTTTATTTCTCACGAAGCCACTGTGCAGAGTCAGGACAACGTCGCGGACATCTTCACGAAGCCACTGTCGAAGGGATCGCTTGTACGGTTACGGGGACTGCTTGGGCTGGTTTTCACTTCACACTTCAAAGGGGAGTGTTGAAGATGTTGAAGTGGAAGTGGGCGGTCTAAGAAGGGCAGACTGCGCAAACCGCAGAGACCGCTCGGGTTGCGCAGATAGACTTTGGCATCTAGCCTGCTCTTCGACTACTTCTCTTCTTGCGGTCTGACCAAGCAGTTGTTCCCGGAGGATTGTCCGCTGCGGTTAGGTATTGACTAACAGCGAACAACAATGCCTGGTTTGAGAGATCGCCAAGACCGCGATCGCTTTGTCGGTGTTGCGGTTATGTTGCAGTTGCACAGTTGTTCCTGGTTGGTTGAAGTTCAGGTGGTCTGATGTGGTTAGCCACATAACTGTGCATACTGATGGTTCTTACCGCGTGAGCGGTTGATGGTACTTAACCGCGCGGTCTAGTGTGGCAGTACGCATGTGGGCAGACTGGTGTTGCTAGCTGCCACGTCACTTGAGGTTATCTTATCCCCTGGGTGGTGACAGTATCTGCCTACCCGACTATAAATATGGGTGTTAGCCTCGTCATAACAAACTAGAACTGTAAGAACTGAAGCTCGGGTTAAACTTTACGATTAAGGATTTTGTATCCGCGCGGCAAGGAGTAGTAAATGTTTATTGTTGTGCTTTGCAAATTGTGTGGCTAGCACTTGGTTCTGACGGACAAGTAGAGGAGGCAGTGCGGATAGCTGGTAGCAGTCAACGGCGGTTTGCAGTAGGTCGCGGTTAGGCGATTAGGCGGTCTTCCTTGGCAGTTTAACAAGCTTGGTTTTTTCAATTCGCCTTTGACGGACTAAGTAGCAGTTTTGTTCTATAGTTCAACTATTCGCGGCGGACTTCTGCGGTCAGGCGGCCAAGAAGTGTGGATAAGATTATCTTCTTCAGCATTCAATAAGTAGGCATTTCGCGCGACTAAGATGCGGTGTGGTAGTTCAGCGGTTTGGCAGCTTGAGCTGTGCAGCGACTTGGCGATCTCGGCGGATAACCTTGGCGGATAGGCGGTTTTGGCGGTTACTGGGTTTCGTCCGTCAGTTTACTCTTGTCTGTATTCTGTTGTTTCCATCGGGTGCATTGTGAAATCATGTCTTGTAATGTATGTCTCGTACTGTAAAGAAGATTATTAATTCCATTTGTGGCTCTTGTTCTTCTATTGCTTCTGGTTTATTTGGCTTGATTTGGTTGAGTGTTCCTGCGACCTTCCCGGATATTTTTACATTGACTGTCACCAAGGCAAAAAATAATAATTTTGAATATAAAAGTGGATGAAGTTCCTTAGGTGAGGTTGGGATTCACAAATGATGGTTCATAACCATCGTATTCACGACCGCCACCGCCGTGCCCGTGCCAAACGGACCCTTAGTTCGTGTGTGGGTTTGATGGATGTCAGCTGTTGGCATTTCCAAATTTGTACTAGAAGTCATGTGTTTATCAGAGTTGGGATATCAGTTCTCTTTTGCATGCTTATGGAGTTGAAAATACTTGTGTTTTTATCTCCATGTTATGTGAAAATAGAAGAATTATGTCTTCTTTTCCAAACCACTAAAATTTGACATTTTTATTCCCATCCACTCTAGCTAATACACAGTAGGGTTAAAGTACATGCCACTCAACTACAATAAAATAAAACACACTAGTCCCAAAGCACCATGAGTAACCAAAATCCTCCGACCGCCTAATTGAAGATTGGTTTAGCTGAGAGAATAGAAAAAGATGGAGGTAAACGATTCAAAAATTTATTCAAAGTCAAGATGTAATGATCAAGATATCACAATTTTAACAACTCCAAGAACATGAATATAACACTAGTGAACAATGTTAGAGAAATAGGATATATTGTAAAGGCTCATTAATTTGGCCCATTTTATTCTCTCTCGCTTTAGTCTCACATCTCTTGTATAGGACTCTTCTCCTCTCTCCTCTCCTATATATATGTTCTCATACTTGTTTTTGATATATGAAAAAGTGTTCGTAAGGTTCGGAACCATTTCTCTACATGGTATCAGAGCCAACGATTCTGCTTGAGCGGCTTCCCCTTTCTTGACCCGCGTGGTCTGTCTTCTGTCCGCTACCTGCTCGGCCTCCTGCGGCCTGCCTTCCTGTCCGCTCCGCTCCTCTTCTTCAGCTCCCTCTTCTTCTCTGTGGTTTCACCCCTCCCCTCCGGCATTTTATAGCCTTCCCCCTCTTTATCTCTCGTCGGGTTCACCTTCCCTCTCTCTCCTCCAGACCGCTCTCTCTCGCGGTCTGTTCTCACGCTGCGGTTTGCTGCTCTCACTGCTTGCTCTAGCTCGCAGCGGGTTCCCTCTCTCGCGGCATGCTCCGGCTTGCTGCGGTCTGATCCGGTTCGCTGCGGACTGCCCCTCCAGCTCCAGCTCGCTGCGGCTTGTTCCTGCTCTCTGCGGCTTGCCTCTTCTGCGGTTTGATCTTGGTCGTTGCGGTCTCTTCTCTATCCGCTTGAGTCTCTCTCCTCGCGGGTTCCTTCTCCTCAGTTCGCTGTTGTGATCCGTCTGACCGTGCGGGTTGTTCCTCTCTCATCCGCATCTTGGTCGCGGTCTCCTCCGGCTCTTCTCTTCTCTGTCCGCGCGGCCTGTCACTACCCGCTGCGGACTTCTTCACCCAGTCCGCTTCGCCTTTGGTCGCGGCCTCTTCCTGTCGCTGGTGTTTTTCACCTCTTGACCAGGCGGTCTCTGCTCTACTCGCGCGGGTTCTCCTCTCTTGCGGATTGTTCTTTACCGCCGGCCTCTCCCTCCCTTCTTGTGGCCTGCCCTCTACTTCAAATCTGTTGTGGTCTGCTCTCTACTCCAGACCGCTGCGCTCTTTGCCTTCTACCTCACGCCGTTGCGGCCTGCTACTGCTCCGTCTGCTGCCTCTCTTCCATCGGCGGGCTCCCGTCCTGCACTTGCGGTTGCTCCTCTCTACTCGCCGCCGCCTACACCAGTTCCTTGCGGCCTGGTTCTCGCTGCGGGCTCGGCTTCTACCTGGTCCTTGATGCGGCCTCTGCGTCCTTGCTGCGACCTCTGCGGTCTGGTCTTTGGCGACCCCTATAAGGATGTGTGCCTCTTCCGCCCTGCTCACCCCACCACTGGGCTCTGTGGTGCCTATCTCTGCTAGAGGAAGCTCATGTCTTGTACACAGTTCCTCATGGATTTTGGACTCCGGTGCGACGCACCACATTACCCCACTATAGCCTCCACACTACCTGGCATCTGTGCATCCTAAGTTCATCACTGTTGCCAATGGGGCTAGCACTCCCGTCTCTGGATCCGCAGACATCTCTCTTACTCCCTCTATTACCCTTCGATCCGTTTTTCATGTTCCTGCCTCTTCTTTTAATCTTCTCTCTATTAGTCGTCTTATTCACGACCTTAATTGCGACCTAACCTTCTCTTCAACCTCTTGTGTTGTGCAGGATCGCAAGACGCTGAACATCCTCGGTACAGGGCGGTTGTCCAATGGGCTCTACATTTTTTATTTCTCACGAAGCCACTGTGCAGAGTCAGGACAACGTCGCGGACATCTTCACGAAGCCACTGTCGAAGGGATCGCTTGTACGGTTACGGGGACTGCTTGGGCTGGTTTTCACTTCACACTTCAAAGGGGAGTGTTGAAGATGTTGAAGTGGAAGTGGGCGGTCTAAGAAGGGCAGACTGCGCAAACCGCAGAGACCGCTCGGGTTGCGCGGATAGACTTTGGCATTTAGCCAACTCTTCGACTACTTCTCTTCTTGCGGTCTTACCAAGCAGTTGTTCCCGGAGGATTGTCCACTGCGGTTAGGTATTGACTAACAGCGAACAACAACGCCTGGTTTGAGAGATCGCCAAGACCGCGATGGCTTTGCCGGTGTTGCGGTTATGTTGCAATTGCACAGTTGTTCCTGGTTGGTTGAAGTCCAGGCGGTCTGATGTGGTTAGCCACATAACTGTGCGGACTGATGGTTCTTACCGCGTGAGCGGTTTGGTACTTAACCGCGCGGTCTAGTGTGGCAGTACGTATGTGGGCAGACTGGTGTTGCTAGCTGCCACGTCACTTGAGGTTATCTTATCCCCCTGGGTGGTGACAGTATCTGCCTACCCGGCTATAAATATGGGTGCTAGCCTCGTCATAACAAAATGGAACTGTAAGAACTGAAGCTCGGTTAAACTCTGCGGTTAAGGATTTTGTATCCGCGCGACAAGGAGTAGTCAATGTTTATTGTTGTGCTTTGCAAATTGTGTGGCTAGCACTTGGTTCTGACGGACAAGTAGAGGAGGCAGTGCGGATAGCTGGTAGCAGTCAACGGCGGTTTGCAGTAGGTCGCGGTTAGGCGATTAGGCGGTCTTCCTTGGCAGTTTAACAAGCTTGGTTTTTTCAATTCGCCTTTGACGGACTAAGTAGCAGTTTTGTTCTATAGTTCAACTATTCGCGGCGGACTTCTGCGGTCAGGCAGCCAAGAAGTGCGGATAGGATTATCTTCTTCAGCATTCAATAAGTAGGCATTTCGTGCGACTAAGGTGTGGTGTGGTAGTTCAGCGGTTTGGCAGCTTGAGCTGTGCAGCGACTTGGCGATCTCGGCGGATAACCTTGGCGGATAGGCGGTTTTGGCGGTTACTGGGTTTCGTCCGTCAGTTTACTCTTGTCTGTATTCTGTTGTTTCCATCGGGTGCATTGTGAAATCATGTCTCGTAACGTATGTCTCGCACTGTAAAGAAGATTATTAATTCCATTGTGGCTCTTGTTCTTCTATTGCTTCTCGTTTATTTGGCTTGATTTGGTTGAGTGTTCCTGCGACCTTCCCGGATATTTTTACATTGACTGTCACCAAGGCAAAAAATAATAATTTTGAATATAAAAGTGGATGAAGTTCCTTAGGTGAGGTTGGGATTCACAAATGATGGTTCATAACCATCGTATTCACGACCGCCACCGCCGTGCCCGTGCCAAACGGACCCTTAGTTCGTGTGTGGGTTTGATGGATGTCAGCTGTTGGCATTTCCAAATTTGTACTAGAAGTCATGTGTTTATCAGAGTTGGGATATCAGTTCTCTTTTGCATGCTTATGGAGTTGAAAATACTTGTGTTTTTATCTCCATGTTATGTGAAAATAGAAGAATTATGTCTTCTTTTCCAAACCACTAAAATTTGACATTTTTATTCCCATCCACTCTAGCTAATACACAGTAGGGTTAAAGTACATGCCACTCAACTACAATAAAATAAAACACACTAGTCCCAAAGCACCATGAGTAACCAAAATCCTCCGACCGCCTAATTGAAGATTGGTTTAGCTGAGAAAATAGAAAAAGATGGAGGTAAACGATTCAAAAATTTATTCAAAGTCAAGATGTAATGATCAAGATATCACAATTTTAACAACTCCAAGAACATGAATATAACACTAGTGAACAATGTTAGAGAAATATGATATATTGTAAAGGCTCGTTAATTTGGTCCATTTTATTCTCTCTCGCTTTAGTCTCACATCTCTTGTATAGGACTCTTCTCCTCTCTCCTCTCCTATATATATGTTCTCATACTTGTTTTTGATATATGAAAAAGTGTTCGTAAGATTCGGAACCATTTCTCTACATGGTATCAGAGCCAACGATTCTGCTTGAGCGGCTTCCCCTTTCTTGACCCGCGTGGTCTGTCTTCTGTCCGCTACCTGCTCGGCCTCCTGCGGCCTGCCTTCCTGTCCGCTCCGCTCCTCTTCTTCAGCTCCCTCTTCTTCTCTGTGGTTTCACCCCTCCCCTCCGGCATTTTATAGCCTTCCCCCTCTTTATCTCTCGTCGGGTTCACCTTCTCTCTCTCTCCTCCAGACCGCTCTCTCTCGCGGTCTGTTCTCACGCTGCGGTTTGCTGCTCTCACTGCTTGCTCTAGCTCGCAGCGGGCTCCCTCTCTCGCGGCATGCTCCGGCTTGCTGCGGTCTGATCCGGTTCGCTGCGGACTGCCCCTCCAGCTCCAGCTCGCTGCGGCTTGTTCCTGCTCTCTGCGGCTTGCCTCTTCTGCGGTTTGATCTTGGTCGTTGCGGTCTCTTCTCTATCCGCTTGAGTCTCTCTCCTCGCGGGTTCCTTCTCCTCAGTTCGCTGTTGTGATCCGTCTGACCGTGCGGGTTGTTCCTCTCTCATCCGCATCTTGGTCGCGGTCTCCTCCGGCTCTTCTCTTCTCTGTCCGCGCGGCCTGTCACTACCCGCTGCGGACTTCTTCACCCAGTCCGCTTCGCCTTTGGTCGCGGCCTCTTCCTGTCGCTGGTGTTTTTCACCTCTTGACCAGGCGGTCTCTGCTCTACTCGCGCGGGTTCTCCTCTCTTGCGGATTGTTCTTTACCGCCGGCCTCTCCCTCCCTTCTTGCGGCCTGCCCTCTACTTCAAATCTGTTGCGGTCTGCTCTCTACTCCAGACCGCTGCGCTCTTTGCCTTCTACCTCACGCCGTTGCGGCCTGCTACTGCTTCGTCTGCTGCCTCTCTTCCATCGGCGGGCTCCCGTCCTGCACTTGCGGTTGCTCCTCTCTACTCGCCGCCGCCTACACCAGTTCCTTGCGGCCTGGTTCTCGCTGCGGGCTCGGCTTCTACCTGGTCCTTGATGCGGCCTCTGCGTCCTTGCTGCGACCTCTGCGGCCTGGTCTTTGGCGACCCCTATAAGGATGTGTGCCTCTTCCGCCCTGCTCACCCCACCACTGGGCTCTGTGGTGCCTATCTCTGCTAGAGGAAGCTCATGTCTTGTACACAGTTCCTCATGGATTTTGGACTCCGGTGCGACGCACCACATTACCCCACTATAGCCTCCACACTACCTGGCATCTGTGCATCCTAAGTTCATCACTGTTGCCAATGGGGCTAGCACTCCCGTCTCTGGATCCGCTGACATCTCTCTTACTCCCTCTATTACCCTTCGATCCGTTTTTCATGTTCCTGCCTCTTCTTTTAATCTTCTCTCTATTAGTCGTCTTATTCACGACCTTAATTGCGACCTAACCTTCTCTTCAACCTCTTGTGTTGTGCAGGATCGCAAGACGCTGAACATCCTCGGTACAGGGCGGTTGTCCAATGGGCTCTACATTTTTTATTTCTCTTCTCCCACCGCTCTCTCCACCATCTCTTTGTTAACTGGCATCGTCGTCTTGGGCATGCTCCTCTTCCAATTCTCCAGAAAGCTCTTCCTGATGTGTCTCTTTCTGAGTTTC
The DNA here is from genome assembly GCA_039583875.1 of Platanthera guangdongensis. Taxonomy (NCBI): domain Eukaryota; kingdom Viridiplantae; phylum Streptophyta; class Magnoliopsida; order Asparagales; family Orchidaceae; genus Platanthera; species Platanthera guangdongensis. The sequence goes on along the minus strand of CM077160.1, from coordinate 175,565,249 downwards.
GGTGTGAGTCTTGCGTTTATGGCAAACAACATCATGTCTCTTTTACCTCCCCTAGTACTCGGTCCGAAGCCCCCTTCTCCTTAATCCATTCTGATATTTGGGGGCCATATAAGCTCCCGAGTGTTTTCGGCTATCGGTATTTTGTCACATTTATCGATGACTACTCATGCGTTACCTGATTATACTTACTTCGAGATCGTACTGAACTTCCCTCCACTTTCCGTGCCTTTCTGGAAGAGATTCGTACTCAGTTTTCTACCTGCATCAAACTTCTTCGTACCGATAATGCGCGCGAGTATACAAGCCGCACCTTCTCTAATCTCTGCACCGAGTTTGGTATTGTTCATCAGACCTCGTGTGCCTATACTCCTCAACAGAACGGCGTCGCCGAGCGGAAGAATCGGCACCTTCTCGAGGTCTCACGCTCTCTCATGTTTCAGATGCACGTTTCATCTCTCTATTGGAACTTCGTCGTCTCTACTGTCTGTCATCTCATCAACCGCATGCCCTCCTCTACCTTGAACTTCGTGGCTCCTGTCATTCTTCTCTTTTCTTCCAAGGCTCTGTTCTCTCTCACGCCCCGAGTCTTTGGATGCACATGCTATGTTCATAACTTGGCTCCGCCCACTGACAAGCTCGCTCCTCGAGCCACCAAGGTGATGTTTGTTGGCTACTCCCGCACCCAAAAAGGATATGTTTGTTATTCTCCTACCGACGGTAAACTAATCATCTCTGCTGATGTCACCTTTTGGGAAGATCAACCCTTTCATACCATCTCTACAGATCCGTGTCTTCCTCCTCTCATTCGGCCCGTCGTACCCGTTACGTCTCCTTCCCCCCTCTACTTCCAACCCCTCCCCCCCCCCCCCCCGCCAATCCGTCCTACGCCTCCTATCATCCAGGTGTACTCTCGTCGCCCTCCGAGCTCGCATGCTCTGCCAAGGCCTCCCTCTACCGACGTGATTTCGCGGCCTGCTGATCCAGTGCCTGTCTCCACAGCTCATCCCATGGCGAATTATGTCTCGTTACATCGCTTGTCCCCGGCCCTTCACACCTTTGCTACTTCATTATCCTCTATTTCTATTCCTACTTCTGTGCAGGAGGCTTTGCAACATCCAGGTTGGCGTGCTGCCATGGATGCAGAAATGCGCGCCCTTTGGGCGAATCAGACTTGGGATCTGGTCCCTCAACCACCTGGGCAGCCTATAGTTAGTTGCAAATGGGTCTTTGTCATCAAGCATGCTTCTGATGGGACGGTGACCGCCTTAAGGGCAGACTGGTGGCTCGTGGCTTTACTCAACAACACGGTCTCGACTATGAGGAGACCTTCTCTCCGGTCGCCAAGCTCAACACGGTCCGTGTCCTTCTCTCTGTCGTTGTGCATCGTCGGTGGCCCTTGCACCAACTCGATATCAAGAATGCGTTTCTCAATGGCGACCTACACGAAACTGTCTATATGCAACAACCTCCCGGGTTTGAGACCACGGGAGAGTCCAGAGTTTGTCATCTTAAGAAGTCTATCTATGGTCTCAAACAATCCCCACGAGCATGGTTCGATAAGTTCAGTAAAGTTGTTCAGGCAGTTGGTTTTACTCGGAGTTCGGCAGACTTCTCTCTGTTCACTCGACATAGAACAACCGGCACGATTCTCCTTTTAGTTTATGTTGATGACATCCTAATCACAGGCGATGACTCAACAGGAATACTAGAGGTCAAACAACATCTTAGCTTTGTTTTCCAAACAAAAGATCTGGGCAACCTTCGATACTTCCTTGGCCTTAAAATCGCAAGACGTCCTGATGGATTTGTCCTATCCCAACGGAAGTACTGCCTTGACCTTCTCCGTGATGCTGGCTACTCCGGGTGTAAACCTGTGGACACACCAATGGATGCCAATCACAAGCTACGTGCCCATGGGTCTGACTCTGATGATCTGCTTTCAAACTCTGACTATTATCGACGGCTTGTAGGAAAACTGATATATCTGACAGTTACAAGACCTAACATCTCATTTGCTGTCGGAATTGTCAGTCGGTATATGCATGCTCCTCGAGGCTCTCATTTACAAGTCGTGGAACAGATCCCCAGATACCTGAAGAATGCACCAGGACAAGGGTTGGTATATAAACCATCTTCTTCTCTATCTCTTGTTGCATATTCTGATGCGGACTATGCGGGCTCCCTGGATGATCGACGCTCTACTACGGGTTTTTTGTACCTACTTTGGAGGGAATCTCATTACTTGGCGCAGCAAGAAACAATCTGTTGTTGCCCGCCTCCTCTGCTGAAGCTGAGTATCGTGCAATGGTCGTCGTTGTTTCTGAACTCACCTGGCTGGAGGCTCTTCTTGGTGATCTAGGAGTCACCTTATCCTCGCCAATTGTTCTACTTTGCGATAGTCAGGCCGCCATCCATATTGCGAAGAACCTAGTTTTTCATGAAAGGACCAAACACATTGAAGTTGATTGTCACTTCATCCGTGAAAAGGTTCAGTTAAAGAAGATAGAGCTAGAGCATGTTCCCACTTTTAAGCAAGTTGCTGACATCCTCACCAAGGCATTGCCCCGGCATTTGTACCATCAGTTCTTATCCAAGCTTGGTGCCTACGATTTGTATGCTCCAGCTTGCGGGGGAGTGTTAGAGAAATAGGATATATTGTAAAGGCCCATTAATTTGGCCCATTTTATTCTCTCTCGCTTTAGTCCCACATCTCTTGTATAGGACTCTTCTCCTCTCTCCTCTCCTATATATATGTTCTCATACTTGTTTTTGATATATGAAAAGTGTTCATAAGGTTCGGGACCATTTCTCTACAAACACGATATTCATGGAAGAAAATACTCAAAGCATATACAATGTCACATAATAGTCACCATTGTTATGTATAATTAAGCAAAGAAAGAAGAAATAAAACAGAAATCACACAACATAAGAAATTACGTGATTCAACTGGACGTTGGAAAATATTCACTATGAAGACCACGAATTACAAAGTGAAACCAAAAAAGACGGCTATGTGCGTGGTCCATCCCAAATCATACAAATAAAGAAGTTCATGTATTACTTTACAATACATATGACAAATGACGTATTTTGCTGGAAATGTAGTACAAAATAAGTTACAAAAAAATGATCTTCAGGACCAATGACCGGTTTATAACATGCTTCCAAGACAAACGAGGAACAACTGAAAAAGATAGTTGCTTATGCACTCACACAGATGAATTATTAGATATTTACAACACAATCATGACTTGAAAAAAACAGGCCCCAGAAGTTAATTATTGCTAGGCCAAGGAAGAAGAATGCACATTATAGTTTTAAAAAAAAATAGAGAGAGAACTCACATCTCTGATAAAATGATGCTGATTTTTCGAAGGTCCTTTAGCGCTACCATTGCTGCAGATTGCCCGTCGCCACCGAGAATGTCACCATCCTTACCTGGTTCTTGTTGCAACACTGACTCAATCACCTAAATAAATCAACAAAAAAATTGCAGCTTTATTATAGGTAATCATTGAAATTCATAAAAATGGTGAAATCTCAAGCTTAGAGAATTAAGTTATATTCAAATAATATATCCGTTTGATTCATCCAAACTAGGAAAACTGTAAAATCAGCTGATGAAGAATTTCTAATGAGGTTGGTGTTCTTCCAAAGACGGATGAAGTAAAATTGACTCCCATTAATAATACAAAATGACCAAGAACAGGCAAAGTCCAAAAATATTAAAGCTTTGTTTGAGAGAGTGGTAGTGATCATGAACGCAGTTATAAAAAATGCAAGAAGCATTTGGAAATGTGTGGTCATGAACATTATTTTTTCCCAAAATAATGTTAAGCCACAAACAATCACTACAGTCAAGTAGGTGTGGTCAAACTTAAGTGGTAGTGAATAATCTGATCCCACAAAATAGAATTTGGGCTAATAAATTTATCGCAAAATTTTCAAACAATCTGTCACCACTATGTTTACCACCACAATTTCGTACACCACCGCTCAAATGACAGTTGTCCCAAGCAGACCATGCGCATTATGTTCAGGAAGTGGTAATTACCTGAACATTCTCAAGCACAGATTGGCCAAGTTTCTTCAGAGTGCCCCACATCCTCTTGTCACCATCTTCTACCTTCGCACTATCACCATGCCAGCTGTAGTCAGAAGATGAATTTACATACTTTTCATGGCCAACATCTTCATTTCCAATAATGGATGGCTGTTGTGTCCCAGCAATAATTCCTTTCTCCATCTTCCGTTCATGAAAACTTCCATTCCCAATCCTCCAAAGCCATTGAAACCTGCTGGAAGCTGATTTTCTCACCTTCGTCTCTGTTACGACTTTCATTTCCGCATCCAAATGTTGTCCAGATTCAACATTAGCACAAGATTCCAGTTTTTTAGATACTGGATCATAAGATTTATTGCATTCCTCATCTATATTGCCATTGTCATCTTCATTCTCCCTGATAAATGAATTTGAAGTGAGACTGCTCTTTTCTGACTCAATTTCCGGATCGTTTCCTTCATTATTGGGACCAGTATTTATCGTGAGAACCGAGAAGTTTTCAGCCCTCGGACATTCTTCACCCCTGAACTCAGACAAACAATTCCTGACATTTTCATCCAAAGAAGGCGACCCTTGACAGGTGGAAATACTTTGAACTTCATCACTCACAGACTCAACATTTTGGGACAAATCATCAAATAAACTATGCTTCGCAATAGAATGAGCTTCCTTTTTCTTGTTGATATTCTTCGAGGCGGAAGGATATGGTTCTGTCCTCAATGTCTCGAACAATCCGCTGATCTTTCCACCATTGTTCAAATCACCATCCTGAATAACTTTTTCCTTATGTAGTACCCTCCATTTCTCTTCCCAGTAGCTATCAGACATTAATCGAATCGGTGACTTTGGAGATTGAGAACCAGTTCTGCTTACAGCTGATGAACTGTTCATCATCAAACCTGTCTGTGAAGAACCCAACATATTTGCTTCTAAAGCAAGAATTTGACAAGATCTTGCCTTCTCTATAATCTTTTCCACACTCACTTTTTTTGGGTAGTTGAGTAGTCTTTTAAGGCAGGAAGTTGCATTCTCAGTCGCCAACAAAGAAGACCTCACATGAAGTAGCATGGAGACTGCCATAGCCAAAATAAAAGCACCCCGGGGTGAGCACATGATTCTGTATTCATACTCATCATTAGCAGTGCATGAATCATTTAAAGACAAAAACATTTCATCCCAAATAACCAAAAGATCGATTAGTGAAAACTCGCGTCCAAATAGAACACGCAGCCATCGGAGTGCGAAATACTGAGGTTCAACTCCGAGCTCCACTAGGTGACTATGAAGAGAAGCGTCGACAATGGAAAGCAGGTGATAGATTGCAGATGATGCCTCAATGACAGGAGGAACCCCTGTGCTGGATCCCATGGAAGGGATAGTGTAGAAAAACTGATTCATTGCTACAACCCCATCAGCACCATTCATTAAACCATCAAACATGCAGTAAGCATCATGCTCCATGAATTTTTCAGATAAAACTATGCCTAGCTCTCCTTCAGCTCCATAAGGATCACTTAGCAAGAGTACGTCCCTGGTGTCTGGATCAAGATCATCAACAAAGTTAGTAAATTTTGACCCGCAATCCCAACTTCTCACCTTCTTTAGCGTGCGGTTGGAGACGACTTCACAATCCGATCTGTCAAATTCATCATTAAAATATTTCTCGTGAAGTCCTCGAACTTGAGAGAGGTAATTGAGGTCAACATGCAAAACATATATAAGAGGAGCCAATAATTCATGCATTCCTGCAGCATCAACAGAATTTGGTCGCCTTAAACACTGAAACAAGAATGGTTTTTCATGAACATGATCTCACAGAGATGTCAAGGATAAGAAATGTAGCACATGATCAGTCCTCACCTTGTTTATACCCACACTCGGGATGCCTAATGCACCATACCAATAAAATTCTTCTCAGCATGGCCTGGCATGCATATGTATGGAAGTAATGATCATCTTGTGGATATAACCTTGATAAATCCTGGTCAACCGCTTTCTCCAACTCTGCATTGCGAAAGAAGCGACCCCATGTGCTTTCTAAATGAAAAATATTCCAATAATATGATTAAGAAGTGCACTTAATTATGTAAGGAAAATTAAGTCACTTTAAAGTCACTGAGAATCAAAGTTTTCAGCCTATGAGCTTGAATTGAGAAGGATATACAACTCCATAAGAGTAGAATCTCCAAAAACATGGCCCAAAGTGATGTAGAACAAGTATCAATTAATTATATAGACAGATTGGACCATATAAAGCCCAAATAGTGAAGGTGAAACATTGATAGAGCAACATAATATTCTACAGATCATAACTATGAATCAACAAAGAGTTGGAGATGCACTGCATTTTGAAAAGCGCATTCAAATACTGCCAGGCTGCCAATAATTCTTGGTTCATTGACCTTTGTATGTAAGCCCAAGTTCCTCACTATTTGCAAGTTATGGGCCTTGAAAGTTAATCAAGCTCATTTTAGTTCTAATTTAATTATTCTCTTAATTCATGAGTTCTTTTTTTCAACTCTATATAAAGGTTAACCTGTTGTTTGGAAAACTTCAACTTTGGCTTAGTTAATTGAAACCCTAGCCATATTGGAGATCTTCCGCTTACAGTTCATCATGGTAAGGTTCTAGCATTGTCCTACTACATTACAAAGATCACAGTCCCTCAGCACTTATTTAGTACAGCCGCATTATGCTAAATAATGTATGAGTTGGTTAATAACACAAAGAGTACTTTCATTTGGACATCTTATTTCGGGGGGGGGGGGGGGGGGGGGGGGGGGGATTGGGGCCTTGAAATTAGAATTTGAGATCCATTTTCATTAGAATTGGACTCTAATTTCAATTCTAAAGCCTCGATTTCATCTAACCGAATGGACCCCAATAATAAAGAACATAAACTCAGAGGAACTGTAGGATACACACTTCAGAATTTTAGAAATCCTCTCCACCCATGTATGAGGAACAAGCATTAAAACTGATTATACATGACGACCAATTCAACACACAAGTTGAAAATACGAGAATATTTGAGATCTGAATCCAATCTTATATACATATATCTAGATGTAAATGTACATATATAAACATAGAGCTCATTATATGAATGTGTTACGCCTCCGGACGGCGCCCGCTTATTTGGGCGTCAATACACACGACCACGCAAGGGGTCTGAAGGCAACAACGGGGCTGAACCAACCGGTTAAGCCCCCACTATCTAAATAGTGGATCGGGGGGGCTGAACCCACCCGGTTCAGCCCCCATTGGGGCCGGCCGGCCCCCTTGGCCGGGCCAGCCTTGGTCCGGGTATAAATATACCCGGACCCCCTCTTGAAGGAGCATGCAAGATTATTATCAGGTATTCCCTCCTAACCCTAATTTCTCCTCTTAGTTCTCTAGATCTCTCTCTCTCTCCCACCTTCTTCATAACAGAATGACACACAAAGTTGTTCTAATCGCAGCAAGAAAAGAAAGATACCTGGATTCTGAGATAAAGGATTGTCCATTGCAAGATCTGGAGATCTATTCCCATCCTTTGGGGCATGAGGATCAATTAGCAGCTGACGTCTCAGGCTTGCATAGCTGTGAAAGAAGCAGAAGATACATCAAAACAATCATTTATCCGTGCATAGAATCAAATCAAAATCCAGAAGCATCATACACAAAGCTTTTAACCACCTATTGTGAATCCATGGTCATCGCCAATCACTCAAAACTTGCGTACGTGTTAAAATTTCTTAGTCACTAAATATATTACAAGTACCTCGATGGATGCACAAATTTTATATACAAGCTCAGTTTCATAATAAGGATACATTACATGAGTAACTAATTCCAACATTTGTAATCAAAAAGGAAGGAGAAAGCTTGGTTATCAAAGATAACAGCATGCATTATACATGCAAATGGAGGGACAGAATTAAAGCAAGATAAATTATACCCAGGAAGTACCACTTAGTAGCAAAATTTACTCTCAAAATCTCCATTTTCCCCTTTCAATATGGCATTCAGGGACTTTCTTTTCAACGACTAAAGAATCAACTGCATAAGAAAATGTCATATCATGATTCCTTTAGAGAGCAATCAGGCGAAGTTTACATATGTAAGTGTTCCTGAACACCAAAATATTTTCATATGTTGATACTTACACATATTATGGTCAGGTAGGAGACATCTCTCTTTTTCCCCTAGGGGTCTTTCTAATCGTCATTGCTTAGCATTGAATGGATAATTCCACAATAGATTTTGATAATAAACCGAGCATTATCTGTCTATACGGAGTATTCCAAAGCTCCAACAGATCTAAATCCGAGCTACTGTAATTGGCATAGGATCACGAATTTTGGAGATCTTTTCTATAGGAATCCATTTGGAAAATGTCCGCCCTTCTCGCACGCCCCGAAAACATGAGTCAACAGGAATCACACTTGAAAGTTCCACCTGGGATTGATAGAGGTAGAGAGATTCAATGGAAGCTGAGTAGTGGGTGGAACTAGCATCAAACATTCATCCCTCGTTGTCTTTCTCTCCTCTTTCTGTAGTTCAAGTGATGGCGCCGACCCGGCACCGATTGACGACGTGGCGCACCACTATAACCTCCGGCCCAGCACGCGAAGGGCCTTTCGCGACATGGCCCGCTAAGACGGATATTTTTTTCTAGTTGTTATTTTATAAACCTATTTGGTTATATTTTAATTTGCTTTTGCAAGTCCGCTCGATCAAAGTGTTAGGCGGTCACAGACTACTCTTCATTTCCTGCATTTTATGTTAGAGAAGAACCATGGATGGCTAGGATTAGGTATCAATTTTGTGTGGCTAGGATGAGATTGTGATGTGGAGTATAAATACTCCGTATTTTGGCTTTTGCCCCAATGAAAATGAAATCAGTTTTTTGAGAAATCTCGTCCAGAACATCGGAGCCCTAGCCCCTACCCTCCCCATGCGCGAGTTCCACGGCGCGATCTCCTTCCCGGCGCGACACCGGTGGCCCTCCCTTTTTCAGCGTGACACCGACGAACCCCCACCAGCGTGAAACCGGTCCTGTGACGGTGTGAAGCCGCCTCTCCTATCTTTTTTGACGCAACCGTTCGGTGCTCCACCGCCGACAAAAGCAGCCCCCCCCCCAGGAATCGCCAACTGTCTTGGTGGTGCGACGCCTCCCCTAGCTTCCAGAGGTGCGACGCAGGCACTGTCCCACCGTGCGACGCGGCGGCTCTCTCAGAAATTTCAGTGGGTCCTTGTTGGGTAACGATTCCCCTCCTCCATTCTCTTGGTGTGATTCATCTTTGTTCAGTTTTTGTGCGTGTTATGATTTGGTGTTGGCTCGGAAACAACGAACGAAACGGAGTGAGGGCATTGCGTCGCGGCCTCCCAACCAATTGGTCAGTAGAGGGCAGCCACCCGGTAGTTAGGTTTTTGTTGGAATTGGCATTCAGTCGAATCTCCGCGTTGAAATATTTTTTTTGTTACGTCCGTCGTTGCGGTGTTGGAATTTAGTATTGGAGTTTGTCTTAACCTAAGCGGAGTCCTGCTACTTGCACGTCACGTATTTGGTGAATTGTCAAATTCACACTTGAGCGGTAATTGTGCGCAAAACCTAGCGTTTGCTCCATCAATTTGGTATCAAACTTCGGCGCAAAGATTTATTAATATTTGTCGGTCCTCCTGCGTCACTTTCCTCAATTTATGCACACACGTTCCGGTAACATGTATTCTCTGCACTCATCTGCGTCCAATAACATGGACGAAAATCCGGATAATAGAGAAGTCACGCAAGCCCAACTCGCGGTCGTCCAACATGATCTCACCGATCAAATCGCCCAACTCACCGCGGTGTTCACCAATCTGACCCAAACGATTCAGAACGGTTTTCCACCGCAAAACCAACACCATAACCCTCCACCTCGCAATCCTCCACACCGCCAACCACGTTCACACAATGATCATGGCGGAGAGGACCACAATGGGGATTGGCATAATGATCTCACACCAAAAATTAAAATAGATGCCCCAAAGTTTGACGGTTACGATGATCCTAAAACTTTTAAGGATTGGCTAATGAAGATCGAATGTTATTTCGAATGGCACAACTTAGACAACCACCAAAAGGTGGTAGTCGCTCGTATGAAATTAGAGGGCCAAGCTCAAGTGTTTTGGTTAAACGAAGAGCGTCGTGTATGTGGTGTTGCTGACACATGGCCATAAATGCGTAACTTACTCACCACTCACTTTGTTCCCGCATACCATCGCACAAATATGTTAGATGAGTTCACTTTGTTGCGTCAAGGCAACCATTCGGTGAGTGAGTGCATGGGCGATCTCAACGAATTAATGATTTGTTGTGATATTCAAGAAACCCGGAGTTGACTACGGAACCACACCCCACCCCATACCAAGTCGTATGGGTTAATAAGACCTCTATTCCGGTCACCCGGAGTTGCCTTGTACCACTTGTCATTAAGGACTACGTTGACCAAATTTGGTACGACGTTATCTCTATGGACACGTGTCATGTTCTCCTTGGTCGCTATGGTTGTATGACTACAACGTAACCCACTTTGGCCGCGCAAATACCAATGAATTCAAGTTCAAGGATCAAAAAATCACATTACGCCCGGCCGCACCCAAGGATCTCAAGACAAAGGATACCTCCCTCCCCGTGGTCAAACAAACATTAAGCCTCATAAACCATAAGGAATTTGAGAAGGATAGCTTCTCTGGCGCATAGTGTATGTCTTATTATTGCTCCAAACCAACGACATCCTTCCCCCCTCGATATCCTTGCCTCCCAAAATTTTGGCCTTGCTCGATGAATTTAAGGAGGTCCACCCTGAGGAACTTCTCTCTGAATCACCCCCCCAAGAAGCATCCAACATGCTATAGATTTCATTCCGGGCTTTATGCTTCCCAACCTGCCACACTATCGCCTTAATCTTAGTGCACATGCGGAACTCCAAAGCCAAATATCGGAGCTCCTCTCCAAGGGTCTCATCTGGCATAGTTTAAGCTCATGTGCGGTTCTGACGCTTCTCGCCTCAAAGAAAGATGGTTCATGGCGAATGTACGTCGATAGTCGGGCTATAAATAAGATCACAGTTAAATATTGTTTTTCCATCCCCCGTTTGGATTATTTGTTGGACATGCTTAGTGGTGCTAAAAAATTTCAAAACTTGATCTTCGAAACAGTCATCACCAAATTCAAATTAGAGAGGGGGATGAATGGTAAACAACGTTTAAGTCTAAAGAGGGCTTGTATGAATGACTCGTAATGTCATTTGGGCTCTTCAATGCCCCAAGCACCTTCTCCCGCATGATGACTCAAATGTTTAATCATTTTATGAGAAAAATTGTAGTAATATATTTTGATGATCTCTTAATCTATATCACGTCCACGCATGAGCACACGACACATTTAAGACAAATATTTGAGATTTTTCGAGCGGCAAAACTATATATCAATTTTTAAAAAATGTGTTTTTATGGATACTTTTGTCTCTTTCTTGGGTTATATTATTATCGCGGAAGGCATCAAAGTTGACCCCACAAAAGTTCAAGCGATTTTAGATTGGCCGGAACCCACCTCTATTCGTGAGATTAGAAGTTTTCATGACTTAGCCACATTTTATCGACGTTTTATACGCGACTTTAGTACCATTATGACCCACATTACCGAGTGTTTCTTGTGACGCCTCGAGTGCAGGAATAGGTGACGTGTTAAGTCAAGAAGACCATCCGGTTGGATTCTTTAGTGTGAAATTAAGTGGGTCAAAACTTAATTATTCTAACTACGAACGTGAATTTTATGCTCCTATTCAAAGCCAACGCCATTGGCGCCACTACCTTTTGCCCAAAGAGTTCATTTTCCTATCGGATCACGAAGTCTTGCGATATATCAATTCCCAACACAAGCTTAGTCCGCGACAAGCAAAATGAGTCTCCTTCCTCCAAGAGTATACTTTTATCATCAAACATTGCAAAGGTAAACACAATCGTGACACCGATGTGTTAAGCCGCATTAATTTACTTTTAACCACTCTTGATGTCAAAGTACTTGATTTTGAGCGCGTCAAACGTGAGTATGCCAGTTGCAAAGATTTCAAAGATATCTTTCTCACCCTACACGATAAATCCCCCAACACTATTTCCGAATATTTCATTCGCGATGAATACTTATTCAAGGGGTCTAAGCTATGCATTTCGGATTCAGCACTTCGCCTACTCATTATTTGGGATATGCATGAGGGTGGGTTAGGTGGACATTTCGGACGCGATAAAACTATCGCGTTGGTCGAATGCAAGTTCTTCTGGCCCGGTCTAAAAAAAATGGTTAACCAAGTTGTGTGTAGTTGTAGGACGTGTCAACTTGCTAAGGGAAACAAACACAACATGGGTTTATATACCTCACTTCCCATTCCATCGGACTCATGGGACGACATTAGTATGGATTTTATTTTGGGTCTTCAACTAACACAACGCAAACACGATTCTATTCTTGGGGTCGTCGATCGTTTTTCAAAAATGGTGAATTCTATTGCTTGTAATCGCACTAATAATTAGGTCTGTAAGCCAAAACCAACCGAACCGCAAAACTGAACCAAACCAAACCAAACCAAATGGTTTGGTTTCAGTAGGTCGCGGTTCGGTTACAGTTTTGATTTTATAAAAACAACGGTTCGGTTCGGTTTATGATTTTGCGTGGCAAACCGAACTAAGTCGAACCAAACCATTATGTATAAAAATATTTAATTTATTAATTAAATTTCATTAAGTCATACGGTTAATCATACAACAGTTAATTACATTTCATATTTTCATTAAACGATAAGTTAAATCATACGCTTCATGGTTTTGATTTTTGCGGCAAACAGTTAATTACATTTCTTCAATGATTAAACCATGCATTATTACGTTATAATTTATTTTTAGGTTCTGAAAGTTTAACCTAACTCTCTTGGATATTTTCTGGACCCGTGCTTTTTGCGAGTTGTGACAGTTGATTTCTCCTCATCTCGCCGAGTCGCCGCTCCTCATCTCGCCAGGCGTCGGCCATCATTCTCGCCAGTCGCCGTAGGTGAGTCCTCTTCTCTCTTCTTCTTCCATCTCTTCATCTTCTCTAGTGTTGATTTCTCCTCTCTTCCTCTTCCTCTTCCCTAGTGTTGATTTCTTCTCATTTAGGTCATTCCAGAACACTTTTTTATTTGAACTTTCTCCAAACAAACAATGCATTTAAGTTGTCGTTGATCTCTAGTCTAAATATTTCTCTAATCTAGATTTTTCTCCAAAAAAACAATGTAGATGCATATTTCATTTTTCATTCATTTGATTTTGGAGTCTTGAAATGGTTAGGTGATAGGAATTGTGTTCAGACAGCACTTTCATGTTGGGTGATTGAGTCTCATCCATTGCACCATCCATGATCTCTCTATAAATCTTTAGGCTTTATCACATTATTTAAACCACTAAAACCAAATCATTCGGTTTGGTTCGGTTCAGCTTCAATGTTTGAGCGGTTCGGTTCGGTTCGGTTCCAAATTTTTGGAACCGCATAGGGGTGGTTCGGTTTGCGGTTTTGCTTAAAAACCGAATCGAATCGAACTGTTACAACGCTACTAATAATGTATTCACATTACAAAAATTTATTTTAAAGAGGTCGTTAGTCATAGAGGGCTTCCCAAAACTATCGTCTCGGATAGAGATGTTAAATTCACCTTTTATTTTTAGAAAACTTTATGGATATTGGTTGGTACCAAGCTCCTCTTTTTCGCGGCTTATCACCCTCAAACGGATGGTCAAACCGAGGTGGTCAATAGGAGTTTGGGCAATTTTCTTCGATGTTTAGTTGACGACCACAAGGGGACTTGGGATCTCATTCTCCCTCAAGCCCAACTTGCATATAACAATTCCACAAACCACTTCACGGGTCTTTCACCAAACGAAATTATGCATGGTTACAATTCACGTGTGCCTATTGACTTGATTCCATTACCTCCCGCGTATAAATCAAGTCAATTTGCTCATGACTTTGCTCATCACTTACATGCATTGCACCATGAGATCCGCCACCGGTTAACCACTACATACAATGCTTACCAATCTCACGCGAATGTGCACAAGCGGGCTCACACTTTTGATGTTGGAGATTTAGTCCTGGTGAAGTTAATTCCTGAACAATTACCCTCGGGTTCCATAAAGAAATTAGCCCACCGACACGCCGACCCTTTTAAGATTTTAAATAAGTTGGGTGACAATGCGTACGTACTTGACTTACCTACCGATTGGGGCATACATCTCGTGTGTAATGTTTTTGATCTTACGCAAGAATTACTTCGCCCCTCTTCTTCTCCTCACGGCCATTCTCATGGGTTTGGGAGTGACATCACATCCCCACATCTTTCTACCTTGAAGCTACCCCCCTCACCTCCTAGTGAGGCTCCGGGTGATACTTTGCTTCTTCCCAATACTTTTTCCAGGTTTCCGAAGGTTCTTTTTGTTTTGAATCAGATTTTGGATGACGAAATCATTGCTTCCACTAATGGAGGCGTGAACCGCTACTTGGTTCGTTGGAAGGACCGCCCCGCTTGTGACGCCACTTGGGTGACCGTCGAGGAGATGGAGCGTCTCGATGATGACATGCTACATCGTTACCACTTAAACCACTCATCGGTGACGAGTGGTTTTGAGCGGGGGAGGATTGATGGAGTCGACACGGCACCGCTTGACGACGTGGTGCACCACTACAGCCTCCGGCCCAACACGTGAAGAGTCTATCGCGACATGGTCCGCTAATGCGGATATTTTTTTCTATTTGTTATTTTATAAACCTATTTGGTTATATTTTAATTTGCTTTCGCAAGTCTGCTCGACCAAAGTGTTAGGCGGTCACGGACTACTCTTCATTTCCTGCATTTTATCTTAGAGAAGAACCATGGATGGCTAGGATTAGGTATCAATTTTGTGTGACTAGGATGAGATTGTGATGTGGAGTATAAATACTCCTTATTTTGGCTTTTGCCCGGATGAAAAATGAAATTAGTTTTTTTCGAAATCTCGTCCAGGACATCGGAGCCCTAGCCGCGCGACCCTCCCCATTAGCAAGTTCCACGGCGCGATGTCCTTCCCGGCGCGACACCGGCGGCCCTCTCTTCTCTGGCGTGACACCGGCGTGAAACCGATCCTGTGACGGTGTGAAGTCGCCTCTCCGATATTTTTTGAAGCAAATGTTCAGTGCTCCGCCGCCGACAGAAGCAGCCCCCCCCCTCCAGGAATTGTCAACTGTCTTGGTGGTGCGACACTGCCCCTAGCTTCCAGAGGTGCGACGCACCCACTGCCCCACCATGCGACGCGACGGCTCTCTCGAAAATTTCAGCTGGTCCATGTTGGGTAACGATTCCCCTCCTCCAATCTCTAGGTGCGATTCATCTTTGTTCAACTTTTGTGTGTGTTGTGATTTGGTGTGTACTCGAAAACAACGAACAAATCGGAGTTAGAGCGTCGTGTCGCCGCTTCCCAACCAATTGGTCGGTAGAGGGTAGCCACCCGGTAGTTAGGTTTTTATTGGAATTGGCATTCACTCGGTCGAATCTCCACGTTGAAATATTGTTTCTGTTACGTCCGTCGTTGTGGTGTTGGAATTTAGTATTGGAGTTTGTCTTAACCTAAGAGGAGTCCCGCTACTTGCACGCCACGTATTTGGTGAATTGTCAAATTCACACTTGAGCGGTAATTGTGCGCAAAACCTAGCGTTTGCTACATCATCAAAGGGCTCTCATTTTAGATAACAGGCTCCTCCAAGCTCTTAACAAACCTAACGAAAGTATGCAAACGTCGTTGATCCTTATGAATTGTTAAAAGAACCGCATTTTTGGCTAATCGCACCACATTTAGGTCTTTTAACCCTTAAAATTTACTGCTCCCAAAATATATCCGCACTCCTCCATCCTCGCACCGCAACCCTAATTTTGCGATCCTTCACTATCGGCCGATTCCCACGCGACGACGTCCCCATTTCCGCCGCCGACACCGGCAGCCGACGACCGCCCCCTTTCCGTCGCCGACCGTGGGAGCCCTGTTCTTCACGATACCGCATCTCCTCCCGCCTCCTGCGCGCCGCTGGCTCCGTCTCCTGCATGTCGCTGGCTCCGTCTCCTGCACGCCACTGGTAAGCATCGCTCACATCGCTTGTGTTAAAAGCTTGTGTTAAAAGCTTAGTCTTTGCACCCACCACCACTTGTGTTAAAAGCTTAGTTTTTGCAGTTATGATTCTTCCTTTGTATTGTAGAATGTTTGAATGATTTTTTTGTAAAAAATTTAAAGATCTTTGCAGTATATGGAGGGTACTAGTATGAATATTTTTCTTAAAATTGTCCCTTATGAAGAGATCCCAAAAGTTAGTGAAGTGGATATGGGTTCCCATTTTGCAACGGATCAAGTATTCCCTACAAGAGAGACATTGATTGAGTGGGGACAAAAAATCGCGAGACATTTGAGTTTTGTTATCACTATTACACGTTCAGATAAGCTAATTGGTCGGCTCACATCCCGTGTTTTCTTAGGCTATGATAGAGGTGGTCATCATCGTGACAATCAAAATAAGAAAAATTTTGTAAAGGACATTCGGAAATCATCAAACAAAAGATGTGGTTGCCCGTTTTCTATTTCCGGAAAAAAGGAAGCACATGTAGATGAGTGAAAGGTAACGGTTATTTGTGGTTTGCATAATCATGACCTTGTTCACTTGGAGACGCACGCATATGTTGGGCGATTGGAGAAGGAGGAAGCTAAGATAATGGATGATATGTATGCTTCAGGAGTAAAACCAAGAATGGTTTTAGCTGCGATTAAAAAAAATAGTTCTACGAACAAAACAGTCATAAGAACTATTTATAACGAACAAGTTCGGCTACATAAAAAGGAGTTAGCTGGAGGTACACCAATACAATTCTTATATAAGAGTATCATGTTGGAGGGTTATGTCAGCTTCAACCGGGTTGTTGATAGTACCGACTGTCCGCAAAGTTTATTTTTTGCTCATCCTGTCTCTATCAAATTGAGTAACGTGTTTCCAACCGTTTTCCAACTTGATTGCACCTACAAAACAAACCGATATCGCATGTCATTATTATGTATAGTAGGTTTAACTTCAACATATCAATCATTCTTCTCATGTTTTTGCTTCATGTCCGATGAAACCGAAAGTAGTTATAGATGGGCACTTGAATGTTTTCAATCATTGTTTGAAACATATCAACACTGGTTGTGCTTGTTACGGATAGAGAACTCGCCCTAATGAATGCTATCAAAGCTATATTTCCAAGTGCCAAAAATATAATGTGTCAGATTCATATTAACAGGAATGTGTTGGCCAATTGTAAAAAATATTTCAGCAAAGGTAAAGAATTTGATCACTTTATGCGTACATGGCAAGGTTTAATCGATTCACCAACGGTAAATGATTTCACTATGAAATTCAACACATTATTGGCCGATTTTGCTTCCGATTACACAGATGCATTGGGTTATGTTACGTCTTTGTGGGTTGATCCATACAAGCAATATTTTATTTCTGCATGTGTTGACAAATTTCTGCACTTAGGCAGTACAACTACAAACAGGGTGGAGAGTGGGCATAGTATGTTAAAAAAATTTCTGGTCAGAGCTGCATACAGGTAAATAAAGATTTTAGCGGATTTTTGTGCGCAGATTTACTTGGAAATTGTTCTTTGAAAGCACTTGAGTTCATTAAAGAGGAAGAGGAAATATTACTCAAAGGTTCTCAAATGTCGCATGCTAAAAATTGTACACATAGAAAGAGATTTACAATGGATTTGTCGTGCTCACATGAGCTGTTACCGTACATATTGCAATCAAAACCGCTCCCTCTATAATTAGTAAATGTACATTGAAAGCAATTGACATTACAAGGAGAGAAAAAAGAAAAAGAGGACATTGATATTAATAACGAAGTTGAAGTCATTCTTAAAAAGTTTGCGCACTCAAGTTTTCAACAAAAAAACAATGAAAAGAAAACTCAAAGAATTTGTTGATCCCTCATGTAGCAAAACAGTTGAGCCTTTGGTGTCGATGCGTCTAAAAGGAAGACCAAAAGGGTGTTATAAAAAATTTCAAGATGACATCAAATCCACAAAACGTGATCCTTCCTATTTTGAACATGTTCTTGCTATGGAAGGTTCACAATCCGAAGAAAACAAGATGAAGAAAGTGGCTAAATTGAATGCTCGAAAAAGAGCAACATATCAACTAAGAACTCCTTCTCAAGACGGGAACTTATTTATGAGTTTTTTGTTTGCGAATAATTGTCATCTCTATTCTCCGAACATATTATAGATGTCGTTGATGTGCAAGGAGATGGCCACTGTGGATTTTGGGCTATAAGTCAAGGCTTGAATTTGGGTAAAGATTGGATGCAAGTAAGGAATAATCTGCAATATGAAATTTTAAATCATACAACATTATATGATGTCTACGACACAAATAGACAACAACTCATAGATTCTCTTGATTGCACAATTACACCCGCACCAGTTGAAAAATGGATGACACTTCCTGATATGGGTATGGTAATTTCGTTGTCGTAGTTCAGCTATCACGTGATCAGTATTTTACATTTTTCCACTGTATTCAATTCACCGACGGAGCCTAACTAATTTCCATTGGATTCATAAATGGGAATCATTTTGTGGCGCTAACTCTGCGTGACAATTGTCCATTGCCACCATTATTCTCGCCATGGAGAAGGTTTCATGAGGAGTTTGCGCAGACGTGGGAATCCGCATATATGTCACGGATAATCCTTCCACCAACGAGTATAAAGAACACTTCGGTTATCGGTTTAGAGGACTTCTGACAATGGTTAGTAAAACTTACTTTATGTTATTATTATTTTTAACTTTATAAAATTGTCTTGTTAACTTTTAGGTTGAATTATATAGGAAGATGAAGTTCACAAATTTTTGGAGAAAAGACTTCATATTTTTTGGTATCAAATATTTTGTTTTTTTCGTAAGAAAATTTTTTTTAATAAACTTTTACTTTTTATTATACAACTTGAATGTTGATTTAAAATTTCTTTCCTTGTTTTTCATAAGAGCATGAAGACCACAACAAATTGGACAACACATTTGATGATTTTTTGTATCGAATATTTTCTCTATTGAGTTTATATTAATGTTGTAATTCAATGAGAACATATTTTAATTCATATGTTAAGTGCGATGCGTTTATCTCAGTTGCGGTGCGGAGAACAATGTGCGGTGCTTTTAACAATGCAGTACGATTAGCCAATAGTGCGGTGCTTTTAACAATTCCCTAAACTCAAGCTCAAGGGATCAAAAAAGAATCCAAAATGTTGTATGTCATCTATCGAAGTTTAAGGTGATCATATTCCAATCAAACTAAATAGCACATTGTGCACACACGTGCCAATACATCAGGAAAGGAAAAAAAATGATCACAACATTGCCATGAGTAGAAAATTACAGTGAGCTCACTAATCCCTAGCTACTTTGAAGGGAAGGGGAAAGAAGTAAGAAAAAAAGTTCTGATTCCAAAATCACAGAACATAAACAATGTCGGAATGCACAATATAATCAAGCACTATAAAACATCATTGCATCAAAAGGAATCAGCAGAGGCCTACAATTCACATAAAGTGAACATTCCATTCACAAAGATGCAATCAAGGAATTGAAAGAGAAGCAAACCCAAAAGAGGGATCAGCAGTTGCATCATCTCACCTCCTCCTAGCATTCGCCGCGACGCGGCGGATTTCATCAATTGAAGCGGATGAGGAGGGAAATATACGAAGATTAATCCTCCACCGTACTCCTCGGAGGTTGGAGAAGCGCGACCAGCGACCGGAGATTCGGTCGGGAGAAAATGATCCCGGCAAAGGAACGCCCGTTGGAGCCGCCGGCATCGCCTTACGCGGTTTAACGGCGACCGGGGGGAGTAAAAAGGAGGGAAACAACTGAACTTGGAGTACTCACGAGTTTAAAAAGGCGGTGAAATCTTGAGAGAAGTAGGGAAATTGGGGTAATTTCTGTTTAATTTCTGCTCCTCTCTTCTTCCTCCTTTTGAGGTTGGAGAGGAAGAAGAAAAGGGAGAAGAAAAGAAGGGAAAATTGAGACTTTACATGAAAGCCATTAATGAACGCAAGGGGAGAGATAAGCTGTACTTATCATTCAACCACCGATGGCAAATAAAGAATGATGAATATGAAGCAGGTTGTTAAGGTAAATTTTATAATTAGAGTAAATTTATGTGTTTTTTATTTTTAAAAACTATAAATTTATCTCTTTAATTTTTATTAAATTTTGGTATTTCAATGAAATCAACTGTTTATCCTTTTTTGAAAGTTTCTTGGGAAAGGAATATACTTATCCCAATCACCTTGGCCCTTTATACTTGGGAATTGTTATATACAAATAGCATTTGTCTACCTAAACACCTAATAAAACCTCTATACACATCATAAACAAAAATCGTGTTGACATCCTCCTTGTCCCCCCAAACCATTTGGGTGGACTCTCCTCGCTGTTTGGGTCGATTTTCCACTCGTCGGCTATTGTTCCTATCATTGTTACCATGAAGTTTGTCGGCAGTGAAGATGAATGTTTTTCGGGCAATGGACTTCAAGCTTATTGCCGTATATGTTTGCAACTTAAAGAATTGCTTGTGCAGTTTAGAGGGACAAATTTGGCCCAGGCCCAGGTCTGCCTGGGTCTAAGCCCGGTTAAGCCCAAGTCTGGTTAAGCTCGGGCCAGACTCAGGCCAAAGCCTAAGGGGCTCACCAGGCCCCCTTATTTGGCCAGGGCCCGGCCTGGTGCCAAGCCCAGGCCTTTTCGGGCCTAAGAACCCGTTTGTTGGGCATCGCCCAATATAAAATTTTTGGGCGGCTCAGCATTAAATGTTGGACAGCACCCAACCTTAAATTGCACGTCCAAAATTAAATTGTTAGGCGCTACACAGGATTTAATGTTGTGTTGCCCAACAATTTAATGATGGGAGGCAATGCAAGTTAATGCAAGGTGTGGCCATGCTCGGCTCTTTTTGGGCATGCCTTGGCCCGATTTTGTAGGCTCAGGTAGACCCCTTTTTATTGGTGTGGTTTGAGCCCGGTCTAGGCCCGGTTTAAGCAGGCCCGACAACAACAAAACCTGGTCCCGGAGAGCCCGAACCCGGCTTGGGGCCGCAGGGCTTTTTTTTTTGCACGCCTAGTGCAATTATGCTGATGATTTATGTTTAGAATTTGCATAAAAGATTGTAGTGTACCAATTGTTGAAACTGGGAACCGGTTTCTGTGGAGTTCGAATCCTTGGGGAAGGGGTGACCGCACACTTACTTCTCCTAACAAGCTTAGCTGACCTAAGACTTAGAGCTCAAAACTGACCCAAGGCTCCAACACGGAGGTCTCACCACACACCCGGAAGATCTTAGAGCACCTCCCCTCCTTAGCTAGTGCTGAGCTAAGAGCACCTCAGAAAGCGCAAGAAGATCTGAGAATTAGAGAATTGAAAAGTTTGCCTTTTGAGGTACCCCATTGGGTCTATTTATAGTTTTTGAAACCTGGCCTGCAAAGAGCACAACTCTATTGTTATGAACAGAAAAATGCAGCACAAATCGGTTTGTCAATAGCACAAATCCGCTGTTAGAGAGGGATACTGACAGACCAGCAGGGCTGGAATGGTAAAACATGTTACTAGGCGAGTGGTCCTTGAAGTTTCCACTCAACTGGGGCGGCGAGTGCTCGATGGGTCTAGCACTCGCTGCCTCTATATAACCTAGGGAGAGTGCAGACCTGGCCTGCCCCACTCGCTCATTCCTTCGGGGATCCAGGGCGAGTGTGAGCCCACTTGCTCTACTCGCTCCGCACCTGCATTACCCCAATCTGGGCGAGTCGAGCTGCCCCAATGCACTCGCACCCCCTGGCTGATCTGCCAGAGATTCAAACTGCGCCAAATGATGAGATTGGCTCCTACTGATCTCGCTCGCCGAATATGGGGTTGTGCACAATCTCTGCTCTTTACGAGGTTGCCCCAAGCTCAGAAAGAATCAACCAACCCTAAGAGATTCGGCGAGTGAGGTAAGAGCTGGAGGGAATCTTTTGGTGGGATCCACAAGCTACTATATATATGTCTGTCTGCCTGGGAGAGCGTTGCCAATTCCCCCGTTTTCTGCCTTTCGCCATCATGCCTCTTTCTAAGGAGTTCCAAGAGAGGCTCAACCGTGCCAGGGCGCTCAACGCCTCTCGTATTGTCGGGATGAGCCCCTGGCTCTCAAACCCATCACCGAGCGGGTCGCCCAAACCCAAGCCTGCTAAAAAGGCCAAATCTAACCCCAAAGTCGGCGAGGTCATTCCAGACGATCCGGTTTCTACTCTGGACCATGGACTCGCTTCTACCTCCAAGCTGGCCACCGAACCCGAAGGGAAGGGGGTTGAAGACATCCCCGCTGATGCTGGTACCCACCTAGGCGAGGCGGGTACCCCTCCGACGCGAGTCGATTCCCCTCGGACGGGCTCGCGCTTTCAAGCTGCCACTGATTCCCATGCGAAGAGCCCGCCTCCCACCTTTGGGACTATTAGGTTGGGTTTGTTGTCGTCGAACTCACCGTCTCATGAACACCCTTGGGCTACTACCCCCGCTCCCGCGCTTGTGGGGGGGGGAGTATTAGAGACATCCCCATTCCCAGCTTTGAAATGGTCACCTCTCCAAGCACTTATCTTCTGGGTCACGGAAAGACCCTTATCTCTCCTCGCGCTCGGACTTTTCAGGGATAGCCTAGTTCTTCCAGCCAGCCACACCTCCTGGGGACATTCGTCTCGCATGGTGAGTTGAAGTGTTAGCAACATTTTGGACCCCAAGTTTCTTACTTGAATTGATTATCATTGCAGGCCGTCCTGGTCAATCTGAGGCTGAAGAATCCTCCGACCTGGGACTCCACTCACCACCTCCTTCTCCCAACGCACTGGAAGACTTCCTGGATGCTTCAGTTGAGCCCGCCAAGCTGAGGAGGCGGACTGTGGGGATCCTCAAGAAATATGGGCTTGCCCTGCGCGAGATCCAGGAGGAGAGAGCTGTTGATGAGCAGTGCTTACACGCGTTGGAGCGAGACTACATGCTACTGGCGGATGAGGTGAGGCGCGGCTCGGCTAGCGAGATGACTTCCCCGAGACCACTCATGGACCGGATACAGGAGAACCTGTGTATCATCCACCAGGACCTGGACTCGGTTCGCCAATTCAACAACCCTCGCCGCCCGCCGGGGATGGGGACGTGAGGCCGGGGTAGATGGAAATGGCTCCGTAGCTGAGCCTACCTGCACTCGCCCTCTGGGCCCCTTTAACTCTTGTGTTGTAATAACTTCTCCCCCGGCTGTATTTCTAAATAACACCGGTACTGCGCTGTGATGATTTGAACAATGCTTTATTTATTATTATTATTATTTATGGATCTAGCCTGAATAGTACTATGCCTCATATTCGGCTTGCTTAAGGATAGAACAGGTCGCGAGAAACTGGCAAGCTGGGTCAACGAGCTGGGCTGGAAGGGCGGCTCGGCAAGCGGAATTCATTTTCTATAAATAGGGCTTCTTACCTATCCCCAGCCCATCGCATTTACTGCAGGCATACCCCCCCCCCCCCCCAGTCACACTTCTCGCCACTCTCACTTGCACATGGATCCACTGAGATGGGCAAGAAGCGAGCTAACATTGACGGGAGGTCCAAGTGCGCTAAGCAATTCTCTGAATACTCCTTCTTCGACGGGAATATCTAATAGGAGGGTATTTGACATTTGTGGGGGACTATGTCCCACCAGGGTTTACTGCGTGCCGGCCTAAGCGAGGCGAGGCGATCAACACGTTCTTCACTGACGAACTCTCCTTCCCCATCTCGCACTTCGAGGTGGGGCTGCCCATGCCCCTCTGGCCAGAGGTCCGCCAAACCCTAAAATACTTTGGGGTTGTCCCAGCGCAGCTGAACCCCAACGCAATCGTCATGCTGGTGACATTCGCGTGCTTCCTTAGAAGGGAATGGATTGAGTTCAACCTCACCATTTTCCGGAAAGCTGCTTATCTATCGCGCCACAACCGACAGAGTCGCCTTCTTCGTCGGCTCGCAGTTCAAGGTGTGTGAGACAGCCAACAAGAACCATAATAGGTTCACGGAGTTCGTCTTCATCAAAGGCGAGCTCGACAACATTCCCTTCTCGCCAATTCAGCGCGGCGAGGAGGTATACCGGCCGCCGACCTTGAAAGGTGACGACTCCAACCTCCACCAGTTTTTCCTCCACAAGGACTTATAGCTCGCCTTCCTACAAAGGGGCCTCGACTCGCTCCCTCCAGTACTTCACGACGAAGGTATATCTTGCCGTTATCATTTTTATCGCGGGCTCGCTGAGACTACCCTTTGTTAACAAGGTTATTTCTGCAGGGGAGAAGTTAATCCCGGAGAACCTGTCATTCGCGGACTCAGGTCTCCACCCCGACCCACTCGCGTGAGAGAGAGCAGTCGCAGCGGCTCACCGGATGGAACAAGAATCCTCCAGGACTTCCTCCAGCCAGAAGAGGCCTGAGCTCGCCAGCTCTAGCTCGCCTCGTCTACCACCGCCGCCAATGAAACTGAAAAAAAATGACGGTCTCCAGGGAAAGGTCGGCCATGCTCGACTCGCCAGAGAAGGAGCGAGGCGAGGACGACCACCCCGCCCCACAGCTGCTGAGGGGCTCGTGGCCTGCGAGCCAGGCCTACCGAAGGACCATCAGAACTATGGTCTTGGCGGGAAGGCAAAGGACCAGCTCGGCGAGCCAATGGTCCGGTGGGATAAGAAGACTCATAGGGTTTCCATCTCCTCCCTCCTTCCTTCTTGGTCTGAGCGCTGCCCTCCAAGTTGGCATGCCTTTGCCCTCGTCTTCGGGCTCTAAGGTCGTGAGGATGCTGAGGCCTTTGACGACCTGACCCATCAACGGCTCGCCCACGAATACACGCGAGCCCAAATGCGCTCCATGGAGCTTTCCCACATGTCCGCCCGCCGCGGCTTTCCCTCAACCACAAACTAGCGAGTGCTTAGGAAGCCCGGGATCTCGCTCGGGATGAGGTGGAGGACCTGAAGAAGAAGCTGGAGGTCGCTGAGTCTCTCCTTGCGAAGATCGTCGGTGGGGTGGTAAGTTTTAGTTCATTTCTTCTCCTTTTCTTTTACCTGCTTAGTTCTTTGACTCACGCTTTTTGCCTCGCAGGATGTCGAGACCGCCGACCGACTGCGCACTCGCATGACTGACCTCGGGGAAAAGAATAAGCGGTTAGAGGAACAGAACAAGCTGCTCCATGGCGAGGTCAGCCGCCCGATGGACTCCCTCCTCCCCCCAGTTCGCGGCGAGCCGAGCTCCTCAGCCAAGAAACCAAAGTCCTTCAGTGAGGCGGATGTCAATGAAATGTTGCGGGTCAGCTCCATCAAAGCTTTGATCATACCCTACAGGTCATGCGAGATCTACAGGTGCTAACAGCGGACTGCGAGGAGGTGACTGCCAAAGACTGGTCCCGGAGTTGTTCCTCCCCGTTCCTAACCCTGGAGAGGAGGAGGACGACTTCGACTCATTGTTTGACGAGGTGGAGGGCATTCAGGATGATCCTTCTGGGGGCGGGGAGGAGAGCTGAGTACACATGTATATATTTTTTGTAATGATTCCCCCCCTCCCTCTTTATGTAACCTCGTCGCGAGGCGAGTTCATTTTGTAACAGAATATATCAATGAAATTTTGACTTTGCAAGTTCTCTTTTCAATGTTTATTCAAAGTATTGCACTCGCATGCGCCTATCGCCCCCTAAGGCACGACTTCCCTAGGATAGAGCTCGTTGCTAGAATATACCAGAGTTAGGTTAGAACACATACTCTTCTCGGGCCTCCAAGACCTCGTCATCCCTTAGTAGTAGAGGCTAAACCACTCACATTGCTGGACCCGCGACCTCCCTGCTCGCCCGCAGGATCTCTTCCCCTCTTCAGGGGTTTGTTCACGGCCTGATTTTTCCAAGTAAAAACTCGGTGGGGTGGACCATAGTTACCGAGGACAGCCCCATGCACTCGCATTCGTCTGGTATTTCTTGTCTACTCTCATCGAGATTTTCCCACCATCACCTCTACCGTCTCCTCCTTCCCTCTCTTCCTCATCACCACCGCTCTCTCCCTCCTCTCTGCGGTCGTCTCTCTCCTCTCCCGGGCCAGCTCTCTCCTCCACTGATGCTCCGGTTACTAAGAAACACGTTGACCTGGATCTTCTCATTGCTCTTCGTAAAGGGGTGCGGACGTATACCCAGCATCTGCTGGCTGCTGTTGTTTCATATGATCGTCTCACTCCTTCTTGCAGGGCGTTTGCATTGCCTATCTCTGCGACTGCCACTCCCCGCACCTACTAGGAATCTCTTGTTATTCCTCATTGGAAGGCCGCCATAGATGAGGAAATTGCTACCTTCACTGAATAGGGTACCTTGACTCTGCTTCCCCCCCTTTGGGCACTGATGTGGTTGTCTGTCGCTGGGTCTTTGTTGTAAATTTTCGTCTGAATGGCAGCGTGGATCGATACAAGGCCCGTCTGGTTGCCAAAGGCTTCACTCAGACCTATGATGTTGATTACTTTGACACCTTCTGTCACAACCCGTATTTTCCCAGCATTTAAAATACTATCAGAGTAGGGGAACTACACATTGTGATGTCACGTCACGTAGGGGACATCTACTGACGTTAAGGCAACTCATCGTCTCTCGCAACTTATAGAAATTATTTTGAAACTCAATGTGTTCCAAATATAATTTATGCACAATATTTGCAAAGTCGTGTCCCTCGGCTAGGTGGATCAACTAGTCCACGGTTTAAAAATATAGTTTTACGCAGTGAAAAATACTTGATTTAATCATCTGGTGACCTAAGTGCTCATGAAGACCAAGTGAGGTGCACCATGCAGTATTGGACATCTAGATTTACTATATATAAAAGTAGACTTATCATGTGCAGAAAGTAGTGAGATTAACATTTCAAATCATGGTATATAGTGCTCCAAATGTCTTAGCATATCTAAGCAAGGGGACTACCAAACCAACCCATAACTAACCGTTTCAGAGCAAGTACAAAAAAAATAAACGAGAGTAACTGCATCAAAGTAGCAGAAAGTCTAACCAAATGGCACCATGGGCGTCAACACCTAACACGAACCCATGGGTCGGCAAGTTCACAGAAAACCCTACCTCAAGAGGGTCAGAAAACGACAACCGATGCAGCTCCGCACTAACACATGCTAGTGTCCAGAACCTGAGGCATTCAAAGAAAGAACACCTCAGAAACAAATTACAAGTGATGTAGAAAACAAGAAAGTAAGCAAACCTCCGTGAGACCGGAGGGAAACAGTAGCTGCAAGGGTCAGATTAAACGAAACTAGCCGCAACTAGCAATAGAAATCAATCAGAAAAGAGTCCGCCAAAAGAGGAGTGAGGACGGGCAAAATCAAACTCACCATATGCAAAATAACCTTCATTTTCAGATTATTAATATTATTATTCTCATTCAAATTAAAGAGACCGATCAGCTCATCAGAAAAAAAGGAGAAACCGTACGGGGATAATACCATCACACATCGTCACGGCCCTCAGAGCATCGCACCGGTGGCACCGCCAACATCGTGTACAACCTCCAATAGATTTATCATTTTAAAAGAGCATCGCACAGGTGGCACCGCCAACATCGTGTACGACCTTCAACAGATTTATCATTTTCTGACTCAATCAAAGGCAAGGGACAAGGCCCACCGGATCATAAGTTGCAGCTCAACTGCTGATGAGAAGTGAAGGAACTCCATAGTTAAGCGTGCTTGGGCGAGAGTAGTACTGGGATGGGTGACCTCCTGCGAAGTCCCTGTACGACCCAACTTAACTGTCGAGTTCGCTCATCATAGGGAGGTTGTGGCCACCAACAACCTGCATGTGGAGGGAGAGGGGTTGGGGTACTTGGGCTGCAGCCCGGTAACATCGCTTAGAGCGGAGCCATGACGCTGTCACGTTGGATCGGCTAGGGGCATTACACTTTCTCTCTTGTTGCTCGTCTCAGCACCATTCGGGTCCTTGTCTTTGTCGCTGTCAACATGGATTGGCTCATTTCACAGCTGGATGTTAAGAATGTTTTTCTCTACTGTGATCTTCAGGAAGATGTTTACATGGAGCAACCTCCTAGGTATGTTGCTTAGGGGGAGACACGAGTATGCCGACTAAAGAATGATATCTATGACCTAAAGTAAAGCCCTCGTGCGTGGTTTAACAAGTTCAGCTGCATTGTTGCGGTCATTGGTTTTGCAAGAAGTTCAGCCGATCACTCCTTGTTCGTTCAGAAAACCGCCTCGGGTCTGGTAGTTCTTGCGGTATATATGGATGACATTCTTCTTATTGGCAATGACCAAGATGGGGTAACGTTGACAAAGAAACACCTCCGTCGATACTTGGTCACAAAGGATATGGGCTCCTCGAAATACTTTCTGGGGATTGAAATCTCTAGGAAGCTCAACTTCATGATCCTTTCCCAATGGAAGTATGCTATTGATCTTCTAAGGAGGCAGAGTTGACTGGTGCTAAACCTGCCCGATATCTCATGGCTGCTGGAGAAGACAAAACTTGGACAAATGACTCGCCCCTTCTATCTGATCTTACGAGGTACCGGCGTCTGGTTGGCAAACTCATTTATCTCACTATAACCAGACTCGACATCTCTTATGTTGTGGGCAA
This sequence comes from Platanthera guangdongensis, assembly GCA_039583875.1. Taxonomy (NCBI): domain Eukaryota; kingdom Viridiplantae; phylum Streptophyta; class Magnoliopsida; order Asparagales; family Orchidaceae; genus Platanthera; species Platanthera guangdongensis. Next base: position 175,536,411 of record CM077160.1, on the reverse strand, counting down.
GGTGAGTCAGTTCATGCAAGCTCCTAGGGAGTGTCATCTACAATCTGCCCTGAGGATATCAGAGTATATTAAAGCAGCGCCAGAGAAAGGACTCCTTTTTCAGAAGAATGGTCACTTAAGGGTTGAAGCGTACTCAGATTCGAGCTATGCTGATACAAAGGTGATCGCAAGTCAACATCAGGTTTCTGCACGTTTGTTGTAGGAAATCTTGCGAGTTGGAAGAGCAAGAAACAGTTTGTGATCTCCAGGTCTAGTGTAGAAGCGGAATATCGCAGTATGACATCGACCACATGTGAGTTGAAATGATTACAAGCTCTCATGCTTGACTTAGTAGAGGTTTACAAATATCATCTTCCTATGTTCTGTGACAACAAGACCGCGATGTACATGTCCAAAAATCCTATCTTCCATGAGAGGACAAAACATATAGAAGTCGACTGTTACTTTATTCGGGAAGATATCTTGAAAAAATAGATTTGTACTTCATTCGTCACTTCCGACAACGAGTTGGCAGATGTCTTCACCAAGCTAGTGTCTGCTTCCTTCTTCCACATTTGCGACAAGCTGGGCATGATTGATATCTATGCTCCAGCTTGAGGGAGAGTGTTGTGGTATGAAGGCCGAGCATTCTATTGTTGTTCGGAGGCCGGGCGGTCTGGCGGTTTATCCTAGTCGGCTTGCCTGTCGGGCTGTTTCTGTTTGGTATCCCAGCGGTCTGGCGGTTTGTATCAGGCGACTTGGAGACTGAGCGGTCTAGCGGTCTCATGTGGCGGCTTGTTCTCTGTGGCGCTTGTTCTCTCCTACTATTGGTTGTCGGGCAGTTAGCCGGTTTGTCTAACCGCACGACTTGTCCGGTTTGTCTATTTGTAAAGCCGCATATACTTGTAATTTTTTAGTCCTACATTGCTTATTTGTAATCTCTCTTATCTCCTCCATTCTATAAAAGAGAGGCTATATCTTTGTAATAAATACATTTTTTGGATAATAAAGATTTTGTTACTCCAAATTTTCGGTCTACTTTTTTTTGTTCTCACACGACGCAACTGGGTCGCTGAATCTGGCTCACCTAATCAGAGTACCAAAGGGTGATCCCCTGCACCACCTCAACCATCAACTCTGTTAGTCGCAAAAATCATGGGCACACTAACTTGCATCATGATCCCAATCAGCCGGTACAGACTACCGCACAACATAGCTCGTATGAGCACGGTGCGCCCTCGAGTCACCGTCAAAACTCCACCTCTCGCCGCAAAATTGCATCCTCTAGAGACCAATCGGCCCAGCGATATCAAATTCTTACTCAACTTGGATACCAGATATACCCGCTCAAGCCTACGCACTTCTCCGTCATGCATCTTGATGTCCATCGTCCATGTCCCAGTGAGCTCACATGATGAGTCATCACCCAAAAAAACCGACCCAGTCGTCACCTCCAGTGAACTGAATATCCCTACATCTGAGCAAATGTGCTGCGAAGCACCAAAATTTAATATCCAGCTATTTGAGTCACATGGACTCTCAGTGATGAGGAGGGACAAGCACGGGTGCATGAAGCCCGTGCGAAGGCGGGCGAAGCCAGCCTGTATGCGGCCGAAGGCCCCCAGAGATCGAGCACGAGGCGTAGCCCGTGCGAAGATACTCGTGTGTGTGTGTGTGTGTGTGGTGTGTGTGTGTGTGTGCGCTGTGTGTGTGTGCGTGCGAGTGTGTGTGTGTGCGTGCGCGCGCGCGTGCGCGCGCGCAGTGCGCGCGTGTGCGTGTGCGCGCGTGCGCGTGCGCTGCGTTGTGCGCGCGTGCGCGTGTGTGCGTGCGCGTGTGTGTGTGTGCGCGTGTGCGTGTGTGCGACGTGTGCGGTGTGCGCGCGCGCGCGCGCGTGTGTGTGTGTGTGTGTGTGTGTGTGTGTGTCATTTAAATATAATGGATCAGATCAAAGCTCTTGATCAAATAAATCATTGATCGGCCCAAAATTTCATCTCGACTTGATCCATCCAATTACGAGCCTCTCGACGTCCGTCGCCGCGGGTTTTATCCTTCTAGGAGGGAACCCGGACCCAACAGACGCTGCGTTGGTGGGAAATTCTCTGAAAGACCGTCGGCTTGCCAATTGAACCCGAAGTTTGCACCGGTTCACAAAACTTTGGTATGTATGACTATATAGTAATACTTTGGGTTCATCAAGAACCCAAATGTGATGTTATATACAAGTTATTTTTGATAATGTGCAGTCGAAAGATAAATGAATGACAAACTAAAAAATTATAGAAAACTGTGAACACGTATAAACATTGGTCCACACATAATCATTATGAAACTGCACGATGTGCAGGTAACCAAAATCAACATACATATAATTAGGGCTTTTATATTGGCAGCCCTTATATGCCTATTGGCAGCTCAAAAAATGGCTATTGACAGCCCGATGGATCTATAGAGCCCAAAAATTAAGTTTTTAAAAGGCATTTTTAGGAAAAGTGTTCAACATGAAAGTTGTAGATCTAGAACTTTTATGTTGAACATATAGCAGACCTATTTTCTAAAAATATCATATAGTGGGCTTATTTTCAAAAGGCGCGGAATCCAGCGGAACTCGCACGAGTTCTGCCTGAATTCCGCGCCTTTTGAAAAAAGCATGTTATATGATACTTTTAGAAAAAGTGTTCAACATAAAAGTTGTAGATCTCGTCGAGATCTACAACTTTCACGTTAAAAATTTTTCTAAAAATGTCATATATTAGACTTTTTTTCAAAAGATGTGTGTTCCGTGTTTTGGACTGCTATTAGCGGCCATATTATGCAGGTTTTTTATTATTTTGTCGTGCTGCCAATAGGCAAAGCAGGACTGCCAATATAAATGCCCGATAAAAAAACGGGTTGCGGTTAACAATCACGATAATTATGGGTGATTAATTAGAATCACCATGACTTCACGCGAAAATTTTCTCTTCACGCACCAAATTCACCGGAGTAGGACAAGGATATGAGCGGTAAATTTAAAAGAACGCGGGGCTGAAAGAGACAATATCAATGGTGCCACTTAAAATACTGCATGTGAGGTGTTGCCGAATAAGGACAAAATTAGATGGGACCCGCAACCCCCGCTCACATGCCCTGCAGCGCGAACGCCATTGGTCGAAACATCAACACTTTCTGTGTTTTTCTGATGTTCCATTTGTACGGAGATCGATGATTATCGTGACACTCGAATAATAATTCTTACAAGTTTTTTGTGCGGGGATATAATATTTTTCTTTCTTATAATAAAAAAGTAGTTATGTATATACTATATTAATATATTTCTTTCCAATAAAAATTCCAAAAATATATAAAAAAAAATCTTTAAAATGCTAAACTAACAATCAGTCTAAGAAGTCTGGATACATTGTTGAACAGGAGCCCGGAAGCGGGAAGCCAGATGCACGCACGACGACTGTTAGTGTGTTTGCGTGTATATCGTCCATATATGATTCATATTAGATCTAGCAAATTGCTCGTCCTATCTCAGTTACTTTCTTGACAATGTTTCTGTTTGTTCCAACGGAGTCTTTTGAAGTCATATTTCTATCATCTACTTCATTCCTTATAAAATGCAAGTCATTAGGTTTAGATACAAGATACTACCATTATCGTTTTGATAGTTACACATCAAAATCCATGATCGATGACCCCTTTCAAGAGGAAAGCTCTAACAAGTAAGCTCCCCCCCCCCTCCCCACGCACACATCTTAGGATGCATGCATGCATGAAAGAGACAGATGTGTCTCCTATTTTTCTTAACCAAGCGCAATTGGGACATCTTGAACTTGAACCAGAGACCCCGACAATAAATAAATTATCACACCTATATACTATCCAACTAATCGTGTGGGATATAATCAATATATTCTTTTTGGAGAGATTCCTCCTTCCTGAACACAACGTTCAGCTCTTTGTTATATAGAAACCTTCAAGTGTGTTTGTAGGCCATTTTCCCTTGTCATGGCTCAAGGCTATACACTATAAAATCCTCTTCCAACCTATCTGCTCCCATTTCAAATCGAGAGATAGATAAATAAGCAGAGCAAGGCACGATTGAAAATGAAGTGAATTATTTATTGTGTCATAAAGATATTTATGCCCGATGGGGTTTCCCCTGAATTTTCTAAGTCAAACTGATATGACTCCGGCAGAGAATATTCAAACTATATGACCCAACCGAGCTAGGGTTGAGCATATTATTCGAAACTCGAAAGTCGCTCGAAAATCGTTCGAAAATTGAGTCGAATTGGAATCGATTAAAATTGATTCGACTCAATTTGAGTCGATTCAATTTGACTCGAATCTGATTTCGAGTCGATTTCGAGCCAGCCCTGAATCGCTCGAAATATGATTCGAATCAACTCGAATTAATTAAAAAATTTATGTATTTATTAATATATTCTTATTTTAAGATTAAAAATAACAAAATTTAAACATAAATAAAAAGAATGAAGACTTTAAATGTTTATTGCTAAATTATAGATTGTCCAATTTAATTTTGAGCAAACTATGAATAAAAAGAAAAATGCTCAATTTCGAGCCAATTTGATTCGATTTCGAGCCAACCCGATTCGATTTCGAGCCGACACGAATCGATTTCGAGCTGACTCGGAATCGAGTCATTTGAGTCCAGCCATCTCGACTCGAAATCAATTTCGATTTCGAGTCGGTTTCGAGCCGAGTTCGAGTCGAAAATTTCGATTTCGAGCCGAGCCAAAATCGCTCGAACTCGACTCGATATCAACCATAAACCGAGCAAGTCGTGTGCGTGCAAGCCACACCATTTAAAGGTCCTGAAATCACCCTGAAATAGGAGCAAGGCCTAGAGCGCGCACACACGCGAGCTGCGAGCAAGCACCCAGCCCGCGCGAACGGCCCTCGCCTGCTCGCTGTGCCAGCGGGAGCGGTCACGCCGACGACATCGTTGTGCCCGTGCGAGCAGCGAGCAAGCGCCCAGCTCAGCGACAACACCGTTGTGCATGCGTTGTTGCCAGCCACCATCACTGGGCACCATACCCGGGCTGCCCGGACTGTCCGAGAGGGGCACGTCCATCGTTTCATGAAAATTGGCGATCCAGGTGACCAGAACAGAGCGACGTCATTAACCACCTCAAAATCTGCCCGGGTGAAATTACTACCATATTCCTCCTGAAAGCTATAAAAGAGCCCCCATGTCTTCATTTGAAGGTAAACAGCTTCAAATACTAGAGATAGCTTTGAGATTTTCTGGAGAGAACGTGCGACTTAGATGGTTTCTCCGCTCGTAATCTGCTATGCTCCCTCTCTAGCGTGCACGGCGCCCGACGCTCACTTGAAAGCTTTTGTAAGGCCGAGAGAAGGCGCTAGAATTCGCTTTCGCGGGTGCTCGCGTAAAGACACTACAAGGTTTCAAGGCCTTGACATTCTTCTTCGCGGTTGCGCTCCCATCAAGGCTCCGACTTTGTGGGAGGGATTTCATCAAGGTTCCGAGGACTTTGCATTTCTCCCATCGGAGCACTCTCATCAAAGATCTTAGGACTTAGAGTTTATTTGTTTATGCGTGAGGAGACACGATGGGAGGAGATGGGGTGGCCGATCGAAACGGAGGGCATGACCTGGGGTTTGAAACGAGGCTTTTTTCCCTGTTTCTCATAGCACGGCGAGTCCAGCAGGAGCAAACGCCACCGGAGGGCATTTGTTTACCCGCCGTCCAACGACGCCAAACGAACCCTTGGTTTAATTATTTTTTGTTGCTTTATATTAAAAGCTTGTAACAGAGAAATGACATGTCCCTCCAAGGAAGCTCCAAATCTTTGTAAAATCAAAGCGAAATAGTGGATCTTGCCCGATACAGATCCAACCATGTGGTTTTTTCACCCTTTCTGGTTCACGGTAAAAAAAGCCTTTTGTCATTGCTATTGGATTTTCATTGACTGTTTGCACGCCTGATCCAACTCCAAGCTAAGGCTGTCCAAATCTCCGGACTAGGGAAAAACCTGGTGACCCGCAACAATGCCCATGTAATAATCGCCCTCCTCCTAGGAGGAATATTTGTTTCTAGAAGATCTTTGGTATCTGATGGGGTTCCTTGAAAACAGTTTGGTCAAAAAGATTATTTTTTTCCGACCTTTGGTGAAATCGAGAACCGACTTCTGTAGAGTTCGAATCCTTGGGGAAGGGGTGACTGCACACTTACTTCTCTCAGCAAGCTTGGCTGACCGAAGACTTAGAGCTCAAAAACTGACCCAAGGCTCTAACACGGAGATCCCATCACACACCCAGAAGATCTTAGAGTGTTTCCCCTCCTTAGCTTGTGCTGAGCTAAGGGCACCTCAGAAAGCGTTATAAGACAAGAGAATGAGAAAACTGGAAAGCTTGCCTTCTGAGGTACTCCCTTGGGCCTATTTATAGTTTTTTGAGAGTGCTATGCCAACAACGCATCTCCGCTGTTCTAAACGGATATTTTTAATATTTGATAAATTTGAGTTAAAAATATTAAATATGAGTAAGTTAGTATTTTGTGAAAGTTGAGATGTATTATCATCATTTTGATATGTTTTTATCGCAGAAAGTCTGAAATATTCACCTCAATGAGTCAATGGTTAAGTGCACTTGAAGTCCAGGGAAAGGTTATAGCATGGTTGCAACATTTTATTTGTTGTTTGGAGCAGTTTTTATAAGTGCGGAAAATTTGTTGCAATTTTTTTTACAGTTCAAAAAATATGTTGCAACAAATTGGAGGGAATAAAATTTTGAATTCCGAAAATATTCAAATTTGTGTTGTTACAATTACAAGAGAAGATATCTGTAACATCCCGACTTTTATTGAACCACTAGAACCCTTGTGGGCCCAATAAAAGTGGTCCGAACCCTACCCATGACCCGGTGGGAGACAACCCTAAGCGGGAAATAGAGCTAGAGAACTCTGAATTGAGTTCTGTCAGTTCTTGTGTCCTCGTGTAGTCAATATGAGTGCATCGGAACTCGTTCAGTTGAACCCCGAGGTCATATAGTGAATGTGATCATTCCTCGTAAAACGCAACGAGAACAGATTTTGGATATCGACCTAGAGAACTCTGAATTGAGTTCTGTCGATTTCTATGACCTCATATAACCTAGACAGGTGCATCAGAACCCGTCACGTCACAATCCGTGATCTAACGACAGTTTTACACACTTCGGCCATTTTAGCGCACTACGACACGCAAATTTTGGACTTTTGCCAAACAGACTCCGATTCAACCCCAGTCAGTGGCGTTGGATTGTGTGGTCAATACGAAGTCAACGAAAGTCGTCCCAATCGATTTCGACGACAATGGTCAACCCGTGTTCAAATAAGCTATGGTCGGAATTGAAAAGCGTGCACACACCAATTAAGACACGACACCCGACTTTGACCCGACCCCAATGACTTGGACCCACTTTGACTTTGACCAGCAAGAAGGACCACATAGGTGAATCTTGGCTCTCAAACCCCACCTA
>CM077160.1:175286468-175528438 GCA_039583875.1 Platanthera guangdongensis | reverse complement strand
TTCTTTGCTGAGTGGGTGGTTGGCCGATTCCCCACAACCATCTCTTTTAATGCAGAGATCACAAAATAAGTCACTTCACCTGACTCCCAACTCGCTACGATTCCTCCTTCCTTGGTTTTACCATTGTACTATAAATTAATCAAATTAAAATAAGAACTACTAATAATAACACATGTACAACCCAAAAAAAACAACACAACACACATACACATTCACACTCATACACATACACACACACAGACATAATACATACCCAACCCAAACAAAAACACACACACACACAACCACACCCTCATAACACATACACACCTAATACACACACACACATACAACCATACACTTTTCATATACATACCCAAACCCAAAAAAAACACACACACAACTATACACACTCATATACACAGACACACAACATAATACCCACATACACACATACAACCATACACTTTTCTTACACATACCCAAACCCAAAAAAAAACACACAACCACAAACAACCATACACACTCATATACACATACACACAAACACACATAATACACAAACACACACATACAAGCATACACTATTCTGATACATACCCTAAACAAAACATACAACCTAAACAAAAACATACAACCCACACATACAAACACACACATCCAAGCATACACTATTCTTATACACACATACAACCACACACACACTCATATACACATACACACAAACACACATAATACACAAACACACACACACACACACACACACACACATGCATACACTTCGCTTATACATACTCAAACCCGACAAAAAAAACACAACCACACACACTCATATACACATACACACATAATATACACACACACACACACACATACAACCATACACTTCTCATATGCATAGCCAAACCCAAAAAAAAAACCACACACACACACACAAACAAACATACATACATACACACATACACACAAATACATACAACCTAAACAAAAACATACAACCCTAAACAAAAAAACATACACACACACACAAACAAACATACATACATACACACAAACACAAATACATACACTTCTCATATGCAACCATACACTTCTCATATGCATAGCCAAACCCAAAAAAACAACACACACACACCACACACACAAAACAACATACATACATACACACATACACACAAATACATACAACCCTAAGCAAAACATACAACCCTAAACAAAAAACATACACAACACACAAACAAACATACATACATAACACAAACACAAAATACATACACTTCTCATAGCAACCATACACTTCTCATATGCATAGCCAACCCCAAAAAAAACCACACACACACCACACACACACACAAACACAACATACATACACACACACAAACACAATACATACAACCCTAAACAAAAAAAAAATTACACATTCATATACACACACTAATCATATAAAGAAATTGTGTATGAGAGAAAGAATTGGTATACCTAAACCGAAGAAGAATCGCTGGAGAAGGAAGAGTAGACGCTGGAGGAAGAACCTCCTCGTAGTTGTCTCCGGAGAGGAGGAAGAAACCCAAACAGGCGGCGGCTAGGGAGCTGGAAGTGCTGCGGCGAGTTGCGATCGGGAGAAGGCGTCGCCGTCAACGATCGGAAGCCGGCGGCGTCTGCGATCGGGGAGAAGGCGGAAGGAGAGGAGAATCGCGATCGGGGAATGAAGAGGGATCGGGATCGGATGAGTCGCCGCGGGATCGGGATCGGGATGAGTCGCCGCGGCGGCGTCTGCGAAGAGGGATCGGGATCGGGATGAGTCGCCGCGGGATCGGGATCGGGAAAGAAGAAGAGGGATCGCGAATGGGGCAGACGCGATTTTTCGCGAAAGAGGATTTGATGAAACGCAGGGGGGGGACTGCTTCCTAAAAATAGCTCTCAGAGCTGTTTTTTGAAAAGTGATTTTATTAGGAAGCTGTCCCAAACAGATCCAATACCTGCTCTGGCGGCTGGAAAAGAGCTTCTACAGCCGCCAGAGCTGTCCCAAACAGACCCATAATTAGGGCTTTTATATTGACAGCCCTTTTATGTCTATTGGCAGCCCAAAAAATGGCTATTGACAGCCCGATGGATATGGGCAGCCCAAAAATTAAGTTTTTAAAAGGCATTTTTAGGAAAAGTGTTCAACATGAAAGTTGTAGATCTAGAACTTTTATGTTGAACATATAGCAGGCCTATTTTCTAAAAATATCATATAGCATGCTTATTTTCAAAAGGCGCGGAATCCGGCGGAACTCGCACAAGTTCTGCCTGGATTCCGCGCCTTTTGAAAAGAAGCATGTTATATGACATTTTTAGAAAAAGTGTTCAACATAAAAGTTGTAGATCTCGTCGAGATCTACAACTTTCATGTTAAATACTTTTTCTAAAAATGTCATATATTGACTTTTTTTTTAAAAGACGCGTGTTTCGCGTTTTGGGCTGCTATTAGCGGCCATATTATACAAGTTTTTTTGTTATTTTGCGGTGCTGCCAATAGGCAAAACAGGACTGCCAATATAAATGTCCTATAATTATTTCCATCACAGAATGATTATGGGTGATTAATTAGAATCTCATGAATGCCCACGAATTCACCGGAGTAGGACAAGGATATGAGCGGTAAATTTAAAAGAACGCGGGGCTGAAAGAGACAATATCAATGGTGCCACTTAAAATACTGCATGTGAGGTGTTGCCGAATAAGGACAAAATTAGATGGGACCCGCAACCCCCGCTCACATGCCCTGCAGCGCGAACGCCATTGGTCGAAACATCAACACTTTCTGTGTTTTTCTGATGTTCCATTTGTACGGAGATCGATGATTATCGTGACACTCGAATAATAATTCTTACAAGCTTTTTGTGTGGGGGATATAATATTCTTCTTTCTTATAATAAAAATGTAGTTATGTATATACTATATTAATATATTTCTTTCCAATAAAAATTCCAAAAAAAATCTAAAAAAAATTCTTTAAAATGCTAAACTAACAATCAGTCTAAGAAGTCTGGATTCATTGTCGAACAGGAGCCCGGAAGGGGGAAGCCCGATGCACGACTGTTAGTGTGTTTGCGTGTATATCGTCCATATACGATTCATAATAGATCTAGCAAATTGCTCGTCCTATCTCAGTTACGTTCTTGACAATGTTTCTGTTTGTTCCAACGGAGTCTTTCGAAGTCATATTTCTATTATCTTCTTCATTCCTTATAAAATGCAAGTCATTAGGTTTAGATACAAGATACTACCATTATCGTTTTGATAGTTACACATCAAATCCATGATCGATGACCCAGTTTCAAGAGGAAAGCTCTAACAAGTAAGCTCCCCCCCCCCCCCCCCCGCCCACACACACGCGCGTGCGCACACACACTCATCTCAGGATGCATGCATGAAAGAGACAGATGTGTCTTCTATTTTTCTTAACCAAGCGCAATTGGGACATCTTGAACTTGAACTAGAGAACTCGACAATAAATAAATTATCACACCTACTATCCAACTAATCTTGTGGGATAGAATCAATATATTCTTTTTGGAGAGATTCCTCCTTCTAGAACACATTGTTCAACTCTTTGTTATATAGAAACCTTCAAGTGTGTTTGAAGGCCCTTTTCCCTTGTCATGGCTCAAGCCTATACACTACAAGATCCTCTTCCAACCTATCTGCTCCCATTTCAAATCGAGAGATAGATAAATAGGCAGAGCAAGGCACGATTTAAAATGAAGTGAATTATTTATTGTGTCATAAAGGTATTTATGCCCGATGGGGCTCCCCCTGAATTTTCTAAGTCAAACTGATATGACTCCGGCAGATAATATTCAAACTATACAACCCAACCGAGCAAGCCGTGTGCGCGCAAGCCACACCATTTTAAAGGTCCTGAAATCACCCTGAAATAGGAGCCAGGCCTAGAGCTCACACACACGCGAGCTGCGAGCAAGCACCCAGCCCGCGCGCACGCGGCCCTCGCCTGCGCGTCGTGCCAGCGGGAGCGCTCGCGCCGACGACATCGTTGTGCCCACGTGAGTAGCGAGCAAGCGCCCAGCTCGGCGACAACATCGTTGTGCATGCGTTGCTGCCAGCCACCATCACTATGCACCCTACCCGGGCTGCCTGGACTGTCCGAGAGGGGCACTTCCATCGTTTCATGAAAATTGGCGATCCAGGTGACCAAAACAGAGCGACGTCATTCACCACCTCAAAATCTGCCCGGGTGAAATTACTACCATATTCCTCCTGAAAGCTATAAAAGAGCCCTCATGCTTTCATTTGAAGGTAAACAACTCCAAATACTAGAGATAGCTCTGAGGTTTTTTGGAGAGAATTTACGACTTAGATCGTTTCTCCGCTCGTAATTTGCTATGCTCTCTCTCTAGCATGCACGACGTCCGACGCTCACTTGAAAGCTTTTGTAAGGCCGAGAGAAGGCGCTAGAATTCGCTTTCGCGGATGCCCGCGTAAAGACATTACAAGGTTTCAAGGTCTTGACATTCTTCTTCGCGGTTGCGCTCCCATCAAGGCTCCGACTTTGTGGGAGGGATTTCATCAAGGTTCCGAGGACTTTGCATTTAACCCATCAGAGCGCTCTCATCAAAGATCCGAGGACTTAGAGTTTCTTTGTTTATGTGTGAGGAGACACGACGAGAGGAGATGGGGTGGCCAATCGAAACGGAGGGCATGACCCGGGGTTTGAAACAGGGCTTTTTCCCTGTTTCTCATAGCACGGCAAGTCCAGCCGGAGCAAACGCCACCGGAGGGCGTTTGTTTACCCGTCGTCCAATGGCGCCAAACGAACCCTTAGTTTAATTATTTTATGTTGTTTTTATATTAAAAGCTTGTAACAGAGAAGTGACATGTCACCCTCCAAGAAAGCTCCCAAATCTTTGTAAAATCAAAGCGAAATAGTGGATCTTGGCCCGATACAGATCCAACCATGTGGTTTTTTCACCCTTTCTGGTTCACGGTAAAAAAGCCTTTTGTCATTGCTATTGAATTTTCATTGACTGTTTGCACGTCTGGTCCAACTCAAAGCTAAGGCTATCCAAATCTCCGGACTAGGGAAAAACCTGGTGACACGCAACAATGCCCATGTAATAATCGCCCTCCCCCTAGGAGGAATATTTGTTTCTAGAAGATCTTTGGTATCTGACGGGGTTCCTTGAAAACAGTTTGGTCGAAAAGATTATTTTTTTCCAACATTTGGTGAAACCGAGAACCGACTTCTGTAGAGTTCGAACCCTTGGGGAAGGGGTGACTGCACACTTACTTCTCTCAGCAAGCTTGGCTGACCGAAGACTTAGAGCTCAAAAACTGACCTACGACTCTAACACGGAGATCCCATCACACACGCAGAAGATCTTAGAGCGCTTCCCCTCCTTAGCTTGTGTTGAGCTAAGCACACCTCAGAAAGCGTTATAAGACAAGAGAATGAGAAAACTGGAAAGCTTGCCTTCTGAGGTACTCCCTTGGGTCTATTTATAGTTTTTTGAGAGTGCTCTGCCAACAACGCATCTCCGCTGTTCTAAACGGATATTTTTAATATTTGATAAATTTGAGTTAAAATATATTAAATATGAGTAAGTTAGTATTTTGTGAAAGTTGGGGTGTATTATCATCATTTTTATATGATTTTATCGCAGAAAGTCCGAAATATTCACCTCAATGAGTCAATGGTTAAGTACACTTGAAGTCCAGGGAAAGGTTATAGCATGGTTGCAACATTTTATTTGTTGTTTGGAGCAGTTTTTATAAGTGCAGAAAATTTGTTGTAATATTTTTTTACAATTCAAAAAATATGTCGCAACAAATTAGAGGGAATAAAATTTTAAATTCCGAAAATATTCAAATTTGTGTTGTTACCATGACAAGAGAAGACATCTATAACATCCCGACTTTTATTGCACCACTAGAACCCTTGTGGGCCCAATTAAAGTGGCTCGAACCCTACCCATGACCCGGTGGGAGACAACCCTAAGCGGGAAATAGAGCTAGAGAAATCCTAATTGAGTTCTGTCAGTTCCTGTGTCCACGTGTAGTCAATACGAGTGCATCAGAACTTGTTCAGTTGAACCCCGATGTCATATAGTGAATGTGACCATTCCTCGTAAAACGCAACGAGAACAGATTTTGGATATCGACCTAGAGAACTCTGAATTGAGTTCTGTAGATTTCTATGACCTCATATAACCTAGACAGGTGCATCAGAACCCGTCACGTCACAATCCGAGGTCTAACGATAGTTTTACACACTTCGGCCATTTTAGCGCACTACGACGCGCAAATTTTGGACTTTTGCTAAACGGACTCCGATTCAACCCCAGTCAGTGGCGTTGGACTCGTGTGGTCAATACGAAGTCAACGGAAGTCGTCCAAGTCTATTTTGACGACAATTGGTCAACCTGTGGTCAAATCAAGCATAGTCGTGCACCGAAAAGCGTGCACACACCAATTATGACACGACACCCGAACTTTGACCCGACCCTGATGACTTGGACCCACTTTGACTTTGACCAGCAAGGGGGACCCACCCTAGGGTTGACTTGGTCAAACTCACCTAAAAATCCATCTTTTGGATTTTTCTCCAAGTAGCCCCCCGCCCCTCTTCATAATCACTTAGGGCCTTGCCCTCACCCACCTTGGGCCCCTCCCAACCAACAAGGAGCCCCTAGGGCAAGTAAAGACCCACAAACCCCATACTCTCCTCTCTCCCCCCTCTTTCTTCACCAAGGAGGCCCAAGCCCATGGGGCTTTCCCTTATTCCCCACATGGGGAATATTGTGGGCACCTCCAGCTGTCCTTGGACAGCTGGAGGGTGGTGATCATCCCTCTCTACGGAGGGATTAATCCCACATTGCCAAAGGGGGGATACCCCCCCCCCCCAATCCTATAAAATGACCCCCCCCCCTCCCCTAATCCTCCACACAGCTCTCAGAGCAGCCTCCCTTCCCCTGCCCAATCCTGCCGGAGCCCAGGTCGACGGAAAAGGCAAGCCCGAGCTCACACCACCACCTCCTCCACCACCTTGAGCCATGGCCTACCAAGTTGGCCCCTCCCGAGCCCACCAAACCCAGGTGGAACCCTCTCCCCTCCCCCTCCCTATTTCCGACGTGGTGCATGACACTCCCTGCGGCCGAGCGCCGCCGGCGCCACCCAAGCCTAGTTCCAGGCCGGGTGGCGTCCAAGGAGGAAGGACCCTCCCCTAGCACTGGTGGTGGCGCTGGGGGGGAGTATTATACCACTGGGGGCAGCAGCCCCCAATGGCAGAGAGCGGCGGTGCCGCCAGAAAATATGTTTCCAGCGGCACCCAAAAAACAGAACTTTTTTGTTTAAAGTCTGGCGGCGGCGGCGCATCGGCCGACGTGAAGCCCCACCCCCGGCGCGTCGGCCGGGGGTGGTTGGGTAAGCGGCCATCCACCCGAGGAGCTGGGGTGGCGCGGTAGCGCTGGGAGCAGGGCCACCGCCACCCCAGGCTCTCGTGGGATGGGTTTTTCCGGCGGGGGTCGGTGGCGCTAGGCCGCCGGACCACCGCCCAAAGAGTCGCCGGCCCACGGCGGGTCGATTGGGGCCGGCGACGGCGGCTGACGAAGACTGGCCGACGGTGGTGGAGGCCGCCAACCTCCACACTGTCGGGAGTAGCAGCAGCCGTCCGATCTCATGATGATATCAGACGACCCAGATTGCCTCTTTTCCCGCCACCTCCCCCCCCCCCCCCCCCCGCCTCAGCATCAACGCCCCCCACAGCGGATCCGCTGTCGATCCGTTGTGGGGACAGTAGGATATAAAACATCCTGCGACTTAATTCGAGTCGCAGGATCAGCTAGATCTGCTATTAGCAGACCAAATCAAAAGGCAAGAACTTTGAGAATTTTTGAAGCCAAACCTTGGCCTCTAGGAGAAAAATGACCAACAAGAAAAATGTTCCCCATGATGAGGGCTACCTCCACAAAACTTTTGCGAATTTCTGGAATTAATTTAGTATTATTAAAAGCCAAAATAAAATTTATTTGGCTAAATTAAATGCCCAAAATACCTTGGAAAATTATAAAACAATTACTAGGCTCATTTTAGGCCCTCTCAAGGGTTGTATCAAAATTTGGGGTCTTGGGGATAAATTTTGATATTTTTCCTAAAATATTGAAGCCTAGGGTCGCGCACGGATCCTTTATCCGCTCATTTTTCCTAAAACGGAAATTGGAGTGCGCGACCACTCCTTATAAGTACTTTATACTATTTTATCGACGAGAACTGCCGAGGCAAGTGACTAAGCTACGGGTTTTCCAAAATTTCATTAAACTGTCGAGCGCCCCGACTCTCGGATGAATATGACATGCTTGGAAGATGCGAGTATGAGTGATGGCTTGAAGTTGCCCCTGACGACTTTAAGAATGTAACTCCAAGCCAACCCTGGATTTAATTAAGCCGTAATTAATAAGGCGCAACCAAATTATTATCAGATCTTAATAATGGGTGTAACCCAAGGAAGCTTTATCAAAAATAAAAATATAACTGAACTAAGCCTCCTGTGAACGGAGATGGAACTGAAGCCTCCTGAATGCAGTGATTGGACTATAACCATTTTATTTATGATTATTCCAGTCTTGCACTGGTCCAGTTCCTTTATTTATTTCAGTTCAGTACTTTCTATTCAGTACTACTCCAGTCTCGCACTGGTCAAGCTTTTTAGTACTTTCTATTCAGTACTACTTCAGTCTCGCACTGGTCAAGTTTTTCAATACTTTCTATTCAGTACTACTCCAGTCTCGCACTGGTCAAGCATTTCAGTGCTTTCTAATCAGTACTACTCAAGTCTCGTACTGGTCAATGTTAATTCAGTACTTTCTATCCAGTACTACTCCAGTCTCGTACTTGTCACATTTCATTCCAGCACTTTAAATAATCAGCATAATCACCGCACTTATTTCCATTACAATTTACTCTTATAATCTCAGGTCCTGCTCTGACGAGTAGTTGTCGAGCCTTAGAGTGGGATAACCGGAGTTGAAGTAGTCCTACAGGTCTAACCCCAAATAATATACTCCCACGCTTCTTGTCGAAAATAGAGCTGAGTACCGACGCCCGAAGTCTAAGCCTAGTAGGGCAGACCGACGTAGACCCGATATTTTATAATGTTTACCTTTATTTGATTGATTGTAAATTGCTTGCGGTGAAATGGTGGCGGGTCAGTCCCTTCCGCAGACCGTTTGTACCGGTGCGGGAAGGTAGACGACTCAAGGCGATACGAAGATGAGTACCACGGGTGACCAGCCGTTATATTCCCCGTCAGATTTTCCTCAGCTGGTCGGCCAAAACGATTCGCCGGATGTCGCTCACATCCAAGAGTACACATGGTTGTACGTTAGGGCCTGGGGTTGTGTGGTACGATCACCCCCAGAAGTGGCAGGACTGGCCACTGTCACCGATGGCCACATCGGTGAGGCCCGCGGGGCTCGCTACCCTGCTAGAACAGAAGCGGTCCAAACTATGTCGACATAGGGTTTGTGTGCGCGGCTATGAATGTCTACGGTGTGTGCGTGGCTATGAATGCTTGCGGTGTGTGCGCGGCTATAAATGCATGCAGTGTGTGTGCAGCTATGAATGTCTGCGGTGTGTGCGCGGCTGTGAATGCCTGCGATAGATTTCAGGATTTGAAACCTGATGTGTTGATGAGCTAGTAGAGGTTTGTTATAACTGATTTATACTATTACTGCTTTTACCGGTTATACTGCACTCTTTTATAATTGCTCCTAGCTGTTCATAAAGGAAATGTTATGTTAACTCTCTCTTGCTTCGGCTATTTACTTTTGTTGGGTGGGTGCGTGCTCGTCCCCAGGATACGGATCCGGGGAGGAAATTTGTTTTCACTTAGC
Organism: Platanthera guangdongensis; assembly: GCA_039583875.1. Lineage (NCBI taxonomy): Eukaryota > Viridiplantae > Streptophyta > Magnoliopsida > Asparagales > Orchidaceae > Platanthera > Platanthera guangdongensis. The sequence continues at coordinate 175,518,566 of CM077160.1, read as the reverse complement.
TCTGTGACTAACAGTTATTTGATTAACCATTCACAGGAGGTGGAGCACCGTAGTGACCCGCTGCCGCAAGAGATTACACCAGCAGCTAGCTCTACTTGAGCAGATGCACCCCCGCCGTCCCTAGAGTTTAGAGACGTGAGTACCGCCGAGCAGCGTAGAGAGAGAGAGTATATGAGGATTATATGTAGCACATGTATAGCCCACAAGCTTATTTAAACACTTAGGCTTCGGCCCGAGAACCGTTGTGACTTTGATATGTGATATATAAATTTGAAATGGTTTCCTGTTAATGCTTCTGCAATACTTTGATGGATTGTGAATGTTATGATTCGAGCCAAGCAAGGCAGCCATTTAGTGCTTGGTAGATTCCGGCTGTACCACCGTGGTGCCATGGGTCCTCCATGGGCTGCTGGTGGGCCGGGCGACGCTAGGGGTCCTCTCTAGGTCGTTACAGTTTTCCCATATGAGCACTTGGTGGACGTCTTGGGCCAATAGTACCCCTCTGGCCCGACCTAAGCAAAAGGTTGAAGGGGCACTACAAACGGATCAGAGCCATCACGATTCGTCCTTGTGGAGTAGTCTCAGGATCCCTTCGTCCCTCGCTTCGTTCTCAGTTCGGGACGAACCTTGCAGTGGAAGCCTGGTGGACCCTAGTGTAGAGGCTTAGGGATTCTATACTGTACGATAGTACGCTCATACACCATTGTTTTCTGCTTGGGTTGTCGCTTTTGCAAATTTCCCTTATTTTTGCAAAATACTGACACTCTTTTCTGTTACTTCTCCGGATACCAGAGTACAGTAACGGGGGATCCTCGTCCAGAGGATACGTTCCAACTACCATGCCACTAGACCCTATTGGATGGAGATCCAATGCGATATCCGGGACCGGATACGAGAAGCCCAGAAGATCGACCCAGAGGTAATGTCGATCATCTGATCTCTGCAATAAGGGGCGCAGGAGGATTATAAACTGCATGATGGGATTCTGTAATTCAAACATCGCATATTCGTTCCCGCTACCGGAGGGATTCGTGAGGAAATTCTGCAAGAGGCTCATCAGTCAAGGTACTTGATTCACCCTGAACTAGTTAAGATGTACATGGACTTGCGCAAGACCATTTACTGGCCTGAAATGAAAAGAGATGTCACCAACTTCGTGGCCCGGTGTCAGACCTGTCAGAAGGTCAAGGCCAAATGCCGCAGTCCAGGAGGCCTATTACAGCCCCTGCCGATACTAGAGTGGAAGTTCGAAGACATCTCCATGGACTTCGTCCATGGCCTACCTCGATCTCGTGCTGGGAATGACTCAATATAGGTGATCGTTGATCGACTCACTAAGGTAGCGCGGTTTATTCCAAACCGACAGGGTGACGGAGTAGATATCCTGGACAGGATGTTCCTAGAGCAAGTGGTACGATTTCATGGAGTACCAAAGTCCATCGTGTCAGATCATGACGGGCGCTTCACATCTAAGGAGTGGAGGCGGGTGCAGGCGTATTTGGGAACCAAATTGGCCTTCAGCACCGCCTTCCACCTGCAGACAGACGGACAGACGGAGAGGACGAACCGCACAATGAGCTGTGGGAGCAACTGTTGCCGTTAGTCGAATTTTCATACAATAACAGCTACCAGGCTAGCATTAAGATGGCTCCGTACGCGACATTGTATGGAAGGTGTTGCCGAACCCCGTTGACTTGGGCTCAGGAAGAGGACCCGGAAGCCTTGGGAGTGACTTACATCAATGACACTACAACAGCGATACGACTGATTCAGGAATGAATGCGGGAAGTGCAGAGCCGGCAGGCTAAGTACTATGATGCGCGGCACCGACTGGTGGAGTTCATCGTGGGGGAAATGGTGTTTCTGAAAATAAATCTCATGCATGGTATCTCCTGGTTGAGGAAGCAGAAAAAGTTAGATCCCCGCTTCTTGGGACCCTATCCGGTGATAGAGCGTGTTGGCCCCATCGCCTATCGTTTAGCCTTGCCCCAAGAGTTAGGAAATCTTCATGATGTGTTTCATGTCTCTTTCTTGAGACGAGTCCTCCGACAACCAGAGCAGTACCTTCCTACCCCACCGGCGCAACTACAGTCAGATAGATCCGTCCGGCTCGAACCCGTCAGAGTAGTAGATTACAAGACGAAGACACTACGTAACAAAACCATTCTGATGGTTAAGGTGCTATGGTCAAACTGCGGACGAGAGTTTACGTGGGAACCTGAAGCACTCCTCCGAGAAAAGCACCCAGAGCTCTTTCCCCAGGTATGTTACTTGTTCCCCCCTACTTCAAGCAAATTTTGGGGGATGAAAATCCTTTTATTTTTATTAGATTGTAACATCCCGACTTTTAATGGGCCACCAGAACCCTTGTGGGCCCAATAAAAGTGGCCCGAACCCTACCCATGACCCGGTGGGAGACAACCCTAAGCGGGAAATAGAGCTAGAGAACTCTGAATTCAGTTCTGTCAGTTCCTGTGACCTCATGTAGTCAATACGAGTGCATCGGAACTCGTTTAGTTGAACCCCGAGGTCATATAGTGAATGTGACCATTCTTCGTAAAACGCAACGAGAGCAAATTTTGGATATCGACCTAGAGAGCTCCGAATTGAGTTCTGTCGATTTCTGTGACCTCATATAACCTAGACAGGTGCATCGGAATCTGTCACGTCACAATCCGAGGTCTGGCGACAGTTTTACACACTTCGGCCATTTTAGCGCACTACGATGCGCAAATTTTGGACTTTCGCCAAACGGACTCCGATTCAACCCCAGTCAGTGGCGTTGGACTCGTGTGGTCAATACGAAGTCAACAGAGGTCGTCCTAGTCAATTTCGATGACAATTGGTCAACCCGTGATGAAATCAAGCCTAGTCGTGCACCGAAAAGCGTGCACACACCAATTATGACACGACACCCGAACTTTGACCTGACCCCGATGACTTGGACCCACTTTGACTTTGACCAGCAAGGGGGGCCCACCCTAGGGTTGAATTGGTCAAACTCCCCTAAAAATCCATCTTTTGGATTTTTCTCCAAGTAGAGGCCCACCCCCCCTCTTCATAATCACTTAGGGCCTTGCCCTCACCCACCTTGGGCCCCTCCCAACCAGCAAGGAACCCCTAGGGGAAGTAAAGACCCACAAACTCCATACTCTCCTCTCTCCCCTCTCTTTCTTCACCATGGAGGCCCAAGCCCATGAGGCTTTCCCCTATTCCCCACATGGGGAATATGTGGCACCTCCAGCTGTCCTTGGACAGCTGGAGGGTGGTGATTAATCCCTCCCTAAGGAGGGATTAATCCCACATTGCCAAAGGGGGGATAACCCCCCCCCCAATCCTATAAAAGGACCCCCCTCCCCTAATCCTCCACACAGCTCTCAGAGCAGCCTCCCTTCCCCTGCCCAATCCTACCAGAGCCCAGGTCGTCGGAAAAAGGCAAGCCCGAGCTCCACCACCTCCTCCACCACCTTGAGCCATGGCCTACCAAGCAGGCCCCTTCCGAGCCCACCAAACCCAGGTGGAACCCTCTCTCCCTCCCCCTCCCAATTTCCGACGTGGTGCATGGCACTCCTTGCGGCCAGAGCGCCGCCGGCGCCACCCAAGCCTAGTTCTAGGCCGGGTGGCGCCTAAGGAGGAAGGACCCTACCCCAGCGCTGGTGGTTGCGCTGGGGGAGTGTTATACCACTGGGGCAGCAGCACCCCCAGCGGCAGAGAGCGGCGGTGCTGTCGGAAAACATGTTTCCGGCGGCACCCGCAAAACATAACTTTTTTGTTTAAAGTATGGCGGCAGCGGCCGGTGGCTCATGGCCGCCGAACCACCGCCGGTGTGAAGCCCAACCCTCGGTGCGTCGGCTCGGGGTGGTTGGGTAAGCGGCCATCCACCCGGGGAGGAGCTAGGGGTGGTGCGGTGGCGCTGGGAGCAGGGCTACCGCCACCCCAGGCTCTCGGGATGGGTTTTCCGACGGCGGCCTCCGGCGGCGCCAGGCCGCCGAACAGGACCATCGCCCATAGAGTCGCCGGCCCACGACGAGTCAATTGGGCCGGCGATGGCGGCTGGTGAATACTGGCTGGCGGTGGTGGAGGCAGCCACCCTCCACACTGCCGGGAGTAGCAGCGGCTGTCCGATCTCATGATGAGATTGGACGCCCAAGATTACCTCTTTTCCTGCCCCCCGCCTCAGCATCAATGCCCCCCACAGTGGATCCATTGTTGATCCGTTGTGGGGAAAGTAGGATATAAAACATCCTGCGGCTTAATTCTAGCCGCAGGATCAGCTAGATCTGCTATTAGCAGACCAAATCAAAAGGTCAGATCTTTGGGAATTTTTGAAGCCAAACCTTTGCCTCTAGGAGAAAAATGACCAACATGAAAAATGTTCCCCATGATGAGATCTACCTCCACAAACTTTTGAGAATTTTTGGAATTAATTTAATATTTTTAAAAGCCAAAATAAAACTTGTTTGGCTAAATTAAATGCCCAAAACAGCTTGGAAAATTATAAAAACATTACTATGCTCATTTAAGGCCCTCCCAAGGGTTGTATCAAAATTTGGGGTCATGGGGATAAATTTTGATATTTTTCCTAAAATATTGAAGCTTAGGGTCGCGCACGGATCCTTTATCCGCTCATTTTCCCTAAAACGGAAATTGAAGTGCGCGACCACTCCTTATAAGTACTTTAAACTATTTTATCGACGAGAACGACCGAGGCAAGTGACTAAGCTCCGGGTTTTCCAAAATTTCATTAAACCGTCGAGCGCCTTGACTCTCGGATGAATATGGCATGCTCGGAAGATGCGAGTACGAGTGATGGCTTGAAGTTGCCCCTGACGGCTATAAGAATGTAACTCCAAGCCAACCCTGGATTTAATTAAGCCGTAATTAATAAGGCGCAACCAAATTATGATCGGATCTTAATAATGGGTGTAACCCAAGGAAGTTTTATCAAAAACAAAAATAGAACTGAACTAAGCCTCCTGAGAACGGAGATGGAACTGAAGCCTCCTGAATAGAGTGATTGGACTACTAACCATTTTCTTTATGATTATTCCAGTCTTGCACTTGTCCAGTTCCTTTATTTATTTCAGTTCAATACTTTCTATTCAGTACTACTCCAGTCTCGTACCGGTCAAGCTTTTCAGTACTTTCTATTCAGTACTACTCTAGTCTCGCACTGGTCAAGCTTTTCAATACTTTCTATTCAGTACAACTCCAGTCTTGCACTGGTCAAGCTTTTCAGTACTTTCTAATTAGTACTACTCCAGTCTCGTACTAGTCAAGCTTAATTCGGTACTTTCTATCCAGTACTACTTCAATATTGTACTGGTCACATTTCATTCCAGCACTTTAAATAAGCAACATAATCACCACACTTATTTCTATTGCAATTTACTATTATAATCTCAGGTCCTGCTCTGACGAGCAGTCGTTGAGCCTTAGTTGGGGATAACTGGAGTTGAAGTAGTCCTCCAGGTCTAGCCCCAAATAATGCACTCCCACGCTCCTTGTCGAAAGTAGAGCTGAGTGTCGACGCCTGAAGTCTAAGCCTAGTAGGGCAGGCCGACGTAGACCCGATATTTTATAATATTTACCTTTATTTGATTGATTGTAAATTGCTTGCGGTGAAATGGTGGCAGGTCAGTCCCTTCCGCAGACCGTTCGTACCGGTGCAGGAAGGTAGACGACACAAGGCGACAGAGAGATGAATATCACGGGTGACCGACCGTTATATTCCCCGTCGAGTTTTCCTCCGCTGGTCGGCCAAAATGATTCGCCGGATGTCGCTCACATCCAAGAGTACACATGGTTGTACGTTAGGGCATGGGGTTGTGCGGTACAATCATCCCCAAAAGTGGCAGGACTGGCCACTATCACTGACAGCAACATCGGTGAGGCCCGCGGGGCTCGCTACCCTGCTGGAACAGAAGCGGTCCAAACTATGTCGACATAGGGTTTGTGTGCGCGTCTATGAATGTCTGTAGTGTGTGCGCGGCTATGAATGCATGCGGTGTGTGCGCGGCTATGAATGTGCGCGGCTATTGTCTGCGGTGTGTGCGCGGCTATGAATGTCTGCGGTGTGTGCGCGGCTATGAATATCTGCGGTGTGTGCGTGACTGTGAATGTCTGTGATAGATTTCAGTATTTGAAACCTGATTTGCTGATGAGCTAGTAGAGCATTGTTATAACTGATTTATACTATTGCTGCTTTTACCGGTTATACTACACTCTTTTATAATTGCTTCTAGCTGTTCATAAATGAAATGTTGTGCTAACCCTCTCTTGTTTCGGCTATTTACTTTTGTTGGGTGGGTGCGTGCTCGTCCTCAGGATATGGATCCGGGGAGGAGATTTGTTTTCACTTAGCTCTGTGACTAACAATTATTTGATTAACCATTGACAGGAGGTGGAGCACCGTAGTGACCCGCTGCCGCAGGAGATTACGCCAACAGCTAGGTCTACTCGAGCAGATGCACCCCCGCCGTCCCTAGAGTTTAGATACGTGAGTACCGCCGAGCAGCGTAGAGAGAGAGTATATGAGGATTATATGTAACACATGTATAGCCCACAGGCTTATTTAAACACTTAGGCTTCGGCCCGAGAACCGTTGTGATTTTGATATGTGATATATAAATCTGCAATGGTTTCCTGTTAATACTTTTGCTATACTTTGATGGGTTGTGAATGTTATGATTCGAGCCGAGCAAGACGACCATTTAGTGCTTGGATAGGGTAGATCATTTTCCCCTATAAGCATTGGGTGGACGTCTTGGGCCAATAGTACCCCTCCAGCCCGACCCGGGCAAAAGGTTAGGGGGCACTACAACATATATTCAGCAATTAAAATATTCTTTTGAGTGAGAAACATCCATAAAGAGGCTCACGAGAGATAAAAACACAATCTTTTCATCTTCATAAATTATTCAAGAGGAGAACGAGGGTTTTGAAGAGAAGAAGGAGGAGCTGCATCAGATCATCATCAAAGAGAAATTTTACGCAAGTTATAGTGGAATTTCCTGCAACGTTTAGATCTCTAAACAATCATGTCTTGTAAAATCCCTTTAATTTTGTGATGTATCTCCTAAATCATGAACTAATTTTCTAGGTTTTGTATTTTGAGAGAACTTTGTTCTATTTTGATGTGATCTCTATTTTTATTCATGTTTATGAAATTTTTGGTGTGCTTTCTTTATTAAGTTTTTGATATTGGTGATAAAACTTTCTGATTATATTTTCATTATATTCTCCACATCGAGATTTGAGAGATGAGTCGCGTGAGTCAATGAACGAAAATTATTTTACCATGCTGTGAGATTCGAGAGATGAGTTGTGTAAAATTTTAATCAAAGTTTTCGACCCGTTTTACTGCGCTTTGAGATTCGAGAGATAAACGACATAAGTGTGGCATCAACTCAATATAGCGTAAAAGAGAGAAAAAGATTTCACATGTACGTTAGCAACTTTGATTATTATTATTATTATTTTCCGTTTCACCCGAGTTAGAGATGACAAGGGAATGCGAGATATAATGATTTTCAATATCGAGAAATACAGATCTCTGGCTAAAAATCGTCAAAGGAAAACACACCAAGTTTTTCTCATAAATATTTTCTATCTATGCATCATAATAGACTTATGAAATTAAACTATAAGTCAGTTTTCTCATCATTTCATAAAAACTAATTTTAAAAAGTCGTTAATTTTCTTAGAGTTTTAATTTAGTTTCAAAATCTTTCAAATTGATTCACTTGAATTTAAAGAAAAAGTTAATTGGTATTTGCGAGCGTTAAATTAATCACCTCTCCGTGAGAATAATCTTTATTAACTTTATATTACTTGAACTGACACGTGCACTTGCGTAATTTACACATCCATTTATGGCGTATAGTTTGCGCGTGTGTGAAAATAATGCATGCACAATCTCGGATTAACAGAAAACCTGACAGTTATGGGAGAAAGAGGCGCACACACGTGCTGAAATTTCACACGGGTATGCACAAGCGAATTTAAACATGACTTTCTTTAAATTGCATAAAACGCCACACTTGTATAAGAAATCATCAAGAAGTTCAAAAATGCAAATAAACTTAATATGAGCATTAAGCAAACATTTCTAGCCCACAAATGCATAAAAACGCTAAGAAAAATAGGGTACAAATACTATATAAAAGACATGTATCACCTTCGCGTCCACAGTGTTCTCACAATACCTCTGCGCCTGCGACACTCTCATAATGTTTTTGCGCTCATGATTCTCTCATAATGTTGGGTTCATTGATCCCAATGTCCTAGATTTGTAAGAAGTCAAACAAGTCAATGATTTACATATGGATTATATTTGATGTATGTTTCAGTTCATGCATGCAGGTTAGTCTATGTCATATTGATTGGACAGGTGGTACAAGTGACATTGATAGGTGTACTCAAGGAAGCTGACTGGAAAGGCAGGAAATTGCCTAAGTCCACAGGCGTTGAGTGAAGCAAGCTCACTCAATGCCAAATATCAAGACAGTTGCTGAAAAAAATTGACTAAGTCCACAAGCGTTGAATGAAATCCGTTCACTCAATGACATACAACTAATAGTGCTGAGTATAAACTTGAAGCAAGTACAAAAGTGTCGACACACTTCACAACTATGTCGACACCTTTATAGCTGAATGTGTCGAGATCAGAAAGATACAAGACAGTAGTGTCAAGACACAACACTTCAAACGACAGTTCAAACAGCTGTGTCGAGACAATTCAGTTATCTCAACACCTTGAAGATCAATCAGCAGTGTCGAGACAAGTCAGATATCTCGACACCTTAAAGCTCGAGGCAGTAGTGTCGAGACAATATATCTGTCTCGACACAATGAAGAACTCAAGTACAGATGTGTCAAGACTGCTAAGATGTCTCGACACCTTGCAGTTTACAGTCTAAGAACACTAAGTATTATTGTATCGAGACACTTGGGACTTCTCGACACTTATGATCCTGAAGTTGTACAGAGTCAACACAGCTGAGTGTCAAGTCAAGTCAGAAGTGTCATGTCAGCTACAGTGACTTGACATCTCATTAGAATCTGTTTAAAGAAAAACTTGCAGTATCATGGCATATGATGATGTCATCAATCAGAAGCCAACAATCAGTGAAGGATATAAATAGAGGGGTCGTCTACACAGAACACAATCAGTCGATCCATCAATCAATTCACTCATTCTGATTTCTCCTAAGTTAGAGAAGGACGAGAACTCCAAGAAGAAGGAAGACACGGGTCTTCAAGAAAGTCTTCTGATCCTTTCAACAAGTCAATTAAAGGATTAAGTTAGATCTATTCAACAAGTTCTTCAAAGATTCAAGTCGATCATCATCAAGAACATTGAAGATCCAGTGAAGTTTCATTTTGGCCAGTCTGTTCATCAAGAATTAATCATGTGATGTTGCTGAATTGAAGAATCTGTTTACTCAGATAATTCTACTTGTTATTTTCCCCAGTAAACCTGTAAGATCTCTTTGAGATCTGAGTGTGTAGGAGATTTATTCTTTGAGTTGTAAGCATGTGTTATAAAGGATGAGATAGGGTTCTTGAGGGACTTGGGTAGGTGATTTGTGTGGATCACTGAGGTGTAAAACTTGTATAGTCTGAGGTAGGGTTCTTGAGGGACCTGAGGTAGGTGATTTGCGTGGGATCGCTGATGTGTAAGACTTGTATAGTCTGAGGTAGGGTTCTTGAGGGACATGAGGTAAAAGATTGGGTTGATCTCTGAGGTAGGAACTGTTGGTCTGAGGTGTAGGTTTATGGAAAGAAACTAAGTTTGTAAGATCTGTTGATCTGAGTTGAATAGGAGGGGATATAATCTTATCTAGCACATTGCTAGTGAAGAAGAAGGGAGAAAGTGGATGTACCATAGATAGGAGAACCACTATAAAGCTTATGTGCACTCTGTGATTGTGTGTGTTGTGATCTATGATTGTTTATTTTCAAGTATTTACTGAATTATTAAGTATAAGTGCTAAAGATTTTAAAATACACCTATTCACCCCACCCCCTCTAGATGATTAACTACCTATAGATTTATCTTTCAAGTGGTATCAGAGGGAGGTTATTCAAAGAAAGATCTAACAGTCAGAAAAAGATCCTAATGGTGGTTGATACATATCAGATCTCATGACTTAAGAATATCATAGAGAACTCAGTTATATAAAGCTTCCTATATGTACAAGGGATAATTTTGCTATTTGGAAGTAGAGGGTGAGATTATTCATGGAGGCATCAGATCCAAGAATCTTTATCACAGTTCAAGAAGGACCATACATTCCTATGAAAGTATCTGTCCTAGATGCTAATGTGCAAACTCCAAAAAGTCTATCTAAAATGACCAAGGATGAGGTGGTTCTAGCCACCATGGATAAAAGGGCACAGAACATAATTGTTAGTGCTATATGCAACTCTACCTTCCAGAACTTAGTCCACTGTAAAATATCTAAGGAGATGTGGGATACTCTAATAGTCTTTATGGAAGGCACTGAGGAAGTCAGAGATGACAGAAAGTCTCTACTCAATCAACAGTATGAGGCTTTCAGGTAAGGAAAGACAGATTCTATAGAACTTTTTTATGTGAAGTTCTTTAGAATACTCAATGATTTTAGGAACTATGACAGACAATTCACTAACTATGAGCTTATTGATAAATTTCTGAGATCCCTAAACAAAGAATGAGACATAAAGATATATGTAATAAGAGAAATGGGTAATCAAAGCAACATGTTACCCCAAGATTTGTATGGGAAACTGTTGTCTCATGAGCTATAGTTAAACTCAAGAAAAGCTGAAGATAAATATGTCAGAAGTTCAAATCTGTAAAGATCTATGGCTTTCAAATCAGACGTATCTAAGAAGACTAAAAGAGAAAGTCCCACATCATCAAGAAGTGATGAAGATACAGTCAGTTCTGGGGCAAATTCTTCATCAGAAGAATTATCAGATGGTGAATTTGCATTGTTCACTAGGCAATTCAAGAAGATGATGAGAAGAAGGAAGCAATGGAACAAGAAGATATCATCTGGATCAAGTTCCAGCAAAAACAAAGACAAACACAAAAACAACTATGTGGTCAGGTATGATTCACTAGAACAAACAAGTTAAGACTGACATTATTTGTTATTACAATAACAAGCCTAGACATGTCATTGCTGACTGTCCAGTAAAAAGAAAGGAGAACATGAAGTCCAAGAAAAAGAAGTTTTACAAAGATAAGAAGTCGAAAAAGTATCTGATGACAAAGAAGCCGAAGATTTTATCTGATAGTGATTTAGATTCAAACTGAATCAGATGAAGAACATGCTCATATTGGATTGTTCTCCTGTGAAAAGATTTTATCAGAGAAATCATATATAAGGGAAAGAACTCCATAACTACATCACTTTATGATGACTCTGAATATGATATGGAGGTCAACTTAATGACACTGACTGATAATCAAGAAACAGAAACAGTTGACTGTCAGAACACTGAGGTAATCTTTGACAAATCTATTTGTTCTACAACTTTTGTTTACGGGATTGAGGATGAGTTAGACTCATGTAGCTCAAATTTTGATTTACATGAATCCAACTATGAGAATGAACTGCAGCAGCTCACAGTTAAGTTTGGAAAACTACTAGAGCCTCTTGCAAAGAGCAAAAAACTTATCAAAGAACAAGCCATCAAGATTGCATCACTAAGAGGTCTTAAGTACCATCATGAGATGGCTACTCAGCAGATTGATCTTCAAAATTCAAAGTTACCTAAGCTAACTAAGATCATTGATGATCAAATCATATTGCTCAAACAAAGAGATGCAACCATTCAGGAGTTAGAACTCAAACTCCAGAATGAGAAAAGACTTGTTCAGCAGTTCTTTAAACCTAAGACTGTGCTCCCATAATAGATACCTTCTCAGGAACTTCTGAAAGTGGTCTTGGTTATATAAAACCTAGGAGAAGGAGAGGCAGAAAGCCGACGGGACAAAAGGGTCCAGTGTTGCCACAACCTATGTCTTAGACCAAACGAAAAGAAATCCAGAAGTCTGGACCATGAGCACCTAGCACATCTGTGAATAGGAAAACTATTTCTAATGTGTTTCCTCCAAGGAGAACTGTTGTGACAGTGAGATAAAACAAACAACTTGCTCACAATCAATATGCAACTGTAAAAGCTGTTGATTCTTGTCCTAAGGAATGTCAGCATAAAGTTCATATTGTGCCTCCAAAGTGGAGATACAATAAATATGAGTGCTGGTATTGTGGAAAGATTGGACACTTTGCCCTGAACTATTGGTTCAATCACACAGTGTCTCGTGGACAGAAAATGTACCTAACTAAGAAATTCTCAAGTGGTCTCAATGGAGCCCCAACTAACAAGCACCTAGGACCCAAGACAATTTGGGTTCCTAAGGATAAATAAATCTTTATATTGCAGGTATGTCCAAGTACCAGATATAGGCTCATCTGGTACTTGGATAGTGAATGTTCCAGACACATGACTGGAACAAAGACCAATTTGAGAGAGTTTATTACAGTGAAGGATGAACCAAATGTGATCTTTGGTGGAGCAGACAAAGGGATTACCAAAGATTATGGTAAGGTTTCAAATGACTTAATCACGTTCACTAAAGTAGCTTATGTGGAAGGGTTGCAACACAACCTTATAAGAATAAGCCAACTTTGTGATCTTGGCTATGATATTTCATTCCACAAGAATGAGTGTCACATAAAGAAGTCAAGTGACCAAGAAGTCATCTTGACATGCACTAGGAGTGGGAATGTGTATTTTTAAATTTTCTTTGTCTAAATTCAGACTCTCCTATATGCCTAGTTACAAATGAGAAAGCCGCACACTGTGTCAAATGACACAAGATGCTAGCTCATTTGAACTATAAGACCATATGCAAGCTATTCAGCAAAGTGCTAGTTAGGAATGATCATAACATTAAATGCACTAAGGAGAGCATTTGCTCTGCATGCCAAAAAGACAAGCAGACCAAAGCTTCCTTCAAAAGCATTGAAACCAAAGACTTTGTGAGGTGTTTATACCTCTTGCATATAGACTTGTTTGGTCCTATGCCAATTCATAGTCTAGGTAGGAAAGTCTACACCTTTGTGGTTGTTGATGACTATTCCAGATTTACTTGAGTTTTATTTTTAAGGAAAAAGTTTGAAACTCCTGATGTCTTCAAGACATTTGTCAAACAAATACAGAATGAATTGAACAGTTCTGTGGTCAGAATCAGAAGTGATCATGAAACTGAGTTTTAATCTGAATGCATGACAAAGTTTTGTGAAGAACTTGAGATTCAGTAAGAGTTTTCTTCTCCAAGAACACCCCAGCAAAATGAGATTGTTGAGAGGAAGAATAGGACTCTCATAGAAGATGCAAAGACATTACTGAATGACACATCTCTCCCAAAATATTTCTGAGCTGAGGCAGTAAATACTGCTTGTCATGTCCTCGACAGAGCTTCTATCACCAAGAGCCATACATAGACTCCTTATGAGATATTGAAGGGAAGAAAACCAAACTTTGTATATCTCAGAATTTTTGGGAGCAAATGTTATGTGCTTAATTATGAGAAATCTTATATAACTAAGTTTGTTGTCAAGTCCTATGAAGGGATCTTTATTGGGTACAACAATCATAGTAAGACCTATAGGGTCTATAACTCGACAAGTCAAGTTATAGAGGAGTTAGTTAATGTAGTGTTTGATGAATCAAATATGATTAACAATGAGCTGTCAAACTCTCTTTCTAGTCCTGCATGCACAAAAGTGATCATGGACAAGCTGACAATAAAGGAAGCTGAACCTATAGTCCAAGACAAAGATGAAAGTATGTGGATTCTAGAGGAAGCACAAGGCTCACAGGAAGTGGATGATGTTCAATATGATGGAGATTTCGAAGCACAGAATGTTGAGGGAAGACTGCCTCCAGCAATCAGACATCTAAAGATCTTCGCGGCCACCAAATCATTGGTGATGTAAGTCAAGGTGTAGTGACAAGGAACAGATTTCTCAACACAACAATATACTCCAGTTTTCTGTCACAAACAGAATTAAAGAAGTTTGAAGAAGCCAATATAGATCCATTTTGGATAGGGGCTATGCAGTAAGAACTGGATCAGTTCAAGAGATATAATGTCTGGAAGTTGGTTCCCAAACCAGATGACTGTAACATCATAGAAACCAAGTGGATCTGCAGGAACAAACTAGATGAGAATGATGTTATAGTCAGGAACAAGGCTAAACTGGTTGCAAAGGGTTATAAACAAGAAGAGTATATAGATTATGATCAAACCTTTGCACTAATGGCTAGATTTGAGACTATAAGACTTTCCTTGCATATGTAGCCCACAAAGGATTCAAGATCTACCAAATAGATGTGAAGTCAGCCTTCCTCAATGGTAACTTCAAAGAAAGGGTCTATGTTGAGCAACTCTCGGGTTTTGTTCACTCAACTCTTCCTAAGTATGTTTATCTTTTATTAAGAGCTCTTTATGGATAAAAACAAGCCCCAAGAGCATGGTATGAGACTCTGTCTAAATTCCTTCTGGAGAATAAATTCTCAAGAGGGAAAATAGACGAAAAACTATTCCTAAGGGAAGTCAAAGGCAAGACCATCTTAATACAAATATATGTATATGACATTATATTTGGTTCTATGAGTCACTCTGCAGTAAGTTTACCAAACTTATGTAAGGTAAATTTGAGATGAGTAGTATGGGCGAACCCAGGTTTTTCTTAGTTCTCCAAGTTAAGCAAACAATTGATGGATTTTTCATTAGTCAGTCTAAGTTCACCAAAGAGTTAATCAAGAAATATGACATGAAAACAACCACTTCCATGAGAACTCCTATGGGATCCAGTATGTTTTTAGACAAGGATGGTGCTGACAAGATAGTTGATATCACCTTATATAGGGGCATAGTTGGATCACTACTCTATCTAACAGCTAGTAGACCAGACATAATGTATGCTACCTGTGTCTGTGCTAGATATCAAGCTTGCCCTAAGGAGTCTCACTATATAACAGTAAAAAGAATATTGAGATATCTAAAAGGCACACTTAGTCTTGGCCTATGGTATCACAGGAATAATGATTTTGAACTAATAGGCTTTTCAGATGCAGACATTGCAGGCTGTAGAGAAGACAGGAAAAGCCTTTCAGGCTCCTATCAGTTTTTAGGAAAAAGACTAGTGTCATGGAGCAGCAAGAAGCAAACAAATATTTCTATTTCTACTGCAGAGTCAGAATACATAGCTGCAGGGAGCTGCTGTCCATAGTTGATGTGGATACATCATCAACTTCAGGATTATAACATTTAGTTAAGTAGAAGTTCCTTATTCTATGACTCTGCTAGTGTATTTTCTATAAATATGAATCCTGTCTCACATAGCAAGACTAATCATATAGAAATTAGATATCATTTTATAAGAGAGCATATGAAATGTGAGGATATTAGTCTTGAGTTTGTCCCAACAGACAAGCAAGTGGCTGATATTTTCACCAAGCTACTAGATGAAGCAAAATTCAACACCTTCAACTTTGAGTTGGGTATGTTGAACTTGATATAGCTTCAGTTGCTCTACATGTTGTTTTGTTGCAGAAACTACATCATCCTGCAGGTTGTGAAGACTAGAAAATGGTATCAAGGCTGAAATGTCCACAGTCTTGAGAGTAGATGCTCTTATTGATGGGGAGCAAGTTCAGTACCGGTTGATTATCTATCTTCAAAAAGGGAGAAGATAATCATAGATGACCAGCTTCTCCCTCTGTCTGAAGAAGTCAATAAGGGGGAGAAGGTGAGAAGGTGCAGGTAAACCTTACAACAACACATGGGGAGTAGGTGACAACTGGAGTAGGTGATGATCACCATACTAGCAGAAAAATAGGAAGTGTGGTAACCCTTAACTCTCTTATATTAATATGTTGGTATATATTATTACTGTACAACCCCGTGTCCGGCGAGTAAGGTCGTCAGGAACCAGACCGATCAGGCTGAAGATAGAGGGCGAGCTCAGCAGTAGAGAAGCCGAGCCCGAGCTCGGCATTCATCGACCGGGAGCTCGACATTCGTCGATCGCAAGCTCGGCATTCGCCGAGCTAGTCCAAGAATCGTCGAGCTAAGGTCGACTGATGGTGACCAACGGATGGGCGAGCTCGCCGCCCCAACTCGCGCTCTCGCAACGGAGCTCGACAACAGCAGGCGAGCAGGATCCGCCGAGGTGGCCAGGCTCCCTAGCTCGCCCAGACCTATGAGGTACTTTTTACTATTTTGCCCCCGCAGGTCTGCCCATAGCTTTTTAAAACAACGGAGTTTGGCTGTTGGCAGACCCAACCGAGGGCATTTTGGTAACTTCAGGTCAGTTCATTTTGGTTATTGGCAGTTCAGATTCCGAAAACTATAAATAGAACCCAAGGGGTACCCCAGAAGACATGCTTCATGTGCTCTCCAGCTCCAGTTTTCAAGTGCTTTCTGAGGGTACCTTAGCTCGGCCTCTGGCTAAGGAGGGGAAGCACTCGCAGATCTTTCGGGTGTGTGGTGGGTCCTCCCCGCCGAGCCCTTGAGTCAGTTCACCCTTGGGGAAGGGGTGAAGTAAGCACGCGATCACCCCTTCCCCAAGGGTGAACTCCACAGGAGACCGTTTTTCGATTTCAACAATTACTGCATATGTTAATGTATATCATTGACAAAGGTTTTTCAAGTGGTGTTTTGACTTTTTCAAATAAAGGGAGATTGTTGGGTCCATTGATCTCAATGTCCCAGATTTGTAAGAAGTTAAACAGGTCAATGATATACACATAATTGTATTTAATATATATTTTAGTTCATGCATACATGTTAGTCTATGTCATATTGATTGGACAGGTAGTCCAAGTGACATTGACAAGTGAACTCAAAGAAGCTGACTGGAAAGACAGGAAATTGCCTAAGTCCATAGGCGTTGAGTGAAACAAGCTCACTCAATGCCAAATATCAAGGAAGTTGCTGAAGAAAATTGACTATGTCCACAGGCGTTGAGTGGAGCTAGTTCACTCAACGACATACATCTAATAGTGCTGAGTACAGACTTGAAGCAAGTACAAAAGTGTCGACACACTTCACAACTATGTCGACACCTTTATAGCCAAAAGTGTCGAGATCAAAAAGATACAAGACAGCAGTGTCAAGACACAATACTTCACTCGACAGTTCAGACAGCTGTGTCGGGATAATTCAGTTTTCTCAACACCTTGAAGATCAAGTCAGCAGTGTCGAGACAAGTCAGATATCTCGACACCTTAAAGCTCAGGACAGTAGTGTCGAGACAATACAACTGTCTCGACACAATAAAGAACTCAAGTACATATGTGTCGAGACTGTTAAGATGTTTCGACACCTTGCATCTTATAGTCTAAGAACATTAAGTATTATTGTATCGAGACACTTGAGACTTCTCGACACTTATGATCCTGAAATTATACAGAGTCAACACAGCTGAGTGTCAAGTCAAGTCAGAAGTGTCGTGTCAGCTATAGTGACTTGACATCTCATCAGAATCTGTTTGAAGGAAAACTTGAAGTATGATGGCATATGATGATGTTATCAATCAAAAGCCAACAATCAGTGAAGACTATAAATAAAAGGGTCATCTACACAAAACACAACCAATCGATCCATCAATCAATTCACTCATTCTGATTTCTCCTAAGTTAGAGAAGGGCGACAAATCCAAGAAGAAGGAAGACACAGGTCTTCAAGAAAGTCTTCTGATCCTTTCAACAAGTCGATTAGATGATTAAGTTGGATCTATTCAACAAGTTCTTCGAAGATTCATGTCGATCATCATCAAGAACATTGAAGATCTAGTGAAGTTTCATTTCAGCCAGTCTGTTCATCAAGAATCAATCCTATGTTGTTGCTGAATTGAAGAATCTGTTTACTCAGATAATTTTACTTGTTATTTCCCCCATTAAACATGTAGATCTCTTTGAGATCTGAGTGTGTAGGAGATTTATTCTTTGAGTTGTAAGACTGTATTATAAAGGCTGAGGTAAGGTTCTTGAGGAACCTGAGGTAGGTGATTTGTGTGGGATCACTGAGGTGTAAGACTTGTATAGTCTGAGATAGGGTTCTTGAGAGACCTGAGGTAGGTGATTTGCGTGAGATCACTGAGGTGTAAGACTTGTATAGTCTGAGGTAGGTTTCTTGAGGGACCTGAGATAGGAGATTGGGTGGATCTCTGAGGTAGGACCTATTGGTCTGAGTTGTAAGTTTCTGGAAAGAAAATGAGTTTGTAAGATCTGAGTTGAAAAGGTGGAGATATAACCTTATCTAGCACATTGCTAGTGAGGAAAAAAAGGGAAAAATGGATGTACCCTAGATAGGGGAACCACTATAAAGCTTCTGTGTGTGCTGTGATCGGTGATTGCTTATTTTCAAGTATCTCTGAATTATTAAGTATAAGTGCTAAAGATTTTAAAAGACATATATTCACCCCCTCTAGGTGATTAACTACACATAGATTTATCTTTCATATAACACTCTCGCACATGCAGAGCGTGCATAATTCTTTCTGGGCGCGCGCTGCAATTTACCTTTTTTGCCTTTTGTCTGCAAAGATTGCAGGACTGCATTCATTGTCGTCACCGCCGTAAGTTTTGCCTGAACTGCCCAAAATATTTGTGGGCAATATATATCATCATATCCGCCAAAATGGTGATCTATGTGCTATAGATTGAGGAACATGATTCGTCCATCTGACAATTTTGGTGATTACAGCAGAGCAATGCAAGCCACCCCTGTCAAAAGCTATAAAAGGAGCCCTTATTTGGAAATCCAAGCCTTCAACACAAGAGAGTGCACCTTTGAAGATTCTTCAGAGTTCTCCTTCAGTGTTCAAAGATTCACACGAAGATCTCCCTCCCTTTTGAAGATCTCCTTTGAAAGCGACCTAGAGATCTCACTTTGGCATTTGAAGATCTCATTTCCCTTCAAAGATCTCTTTTGAAGGTAACTCAGAGTTCTCATTTTCGTATTCTACTAAAGTATTCTCATTGTAACGAGCGGTGTCGTGTCACCTTCGAGAATTCAACTCTTTGCAACACTCAAAGTAGTGCAATTTGGTTGGTACCGATTCAGCTCCTTAGTTTTTCGCGTAAAATTTTTTTTTGCCAACTGTTAGTCCTCTTTGTGACTTTTTGAGCGCCTAACTCACTCTCGAGCCGAGACAGTACAATTCAACTGGTATATAAAGAACCAAGATGCTGCATCATTTTAAGTTTAATGATTAAATGTAGTAAAATTTATGTATATTTTAGACATCGTCTAATGAGAAATTTTAAGGATACTTCATATTTTATTCGGTTTAGGTTGCCTTTGTGATTTTATTTTACTTTTAAGCATGTCTCATCTCTTTAGAACTTTCTTGTATATATGTGATGAGATCCTCTGCTATTTTTAGGAATTCTGGGCTGCAACTAGCTGAAATTCTGTCCCCCGCTAACTTTGTGTGTGTGTGTGGGGGGGGGGGGGGGTATCAAGAAAACCACTACATGCTTGATCCTGTGTGCGTGATCCATGTGTTAACCACCGCGCACGCGATCCTCCCGTCGTGTTAATCGCCGCCCTCGCACCAACCGTCCGCGGTCAGCCCATCGGCCGACCGTCATTACACAGCTGCGGCCCCGAGTCTCGCGACCGACCATTCGGCCGACATGCCCGCAATCGTCGGGTGCAGCCGACCCCTCCTCGGTCGGCGCTCCCGCGACAGCGAGTTGCTCTCTCCTCGGCTGGCGCACTCGTGACCATCAGGCGTGGCTGACAATTCCTCGACCAACGCACCCATAGTAGGCCTTTCGTCTGAGCGCGATCGAAAGGCATGCACTGCGCCGCGACAGGCCTCCCCAACTAGCGCGCCCCCGACCGGCTTCCCGGACGACAATGACCGTGCCTCACGGTCACGCGCTCGCGACCACAAGGCACAAACGACTTCCCGGCCGGCCTCCCGGCCGGCATGCCCGTGGCCGGCCTCCCTCCACCCACAACTCTACCCTCCCTGGGCGGGCTCCTGCCATCGGGGGGATTCGCCGTCGGCCGACCCCTCTCCTCCGCCGGCCAATCCTCCGTCGCCCGATCATCCCCACGTGATCGCCACCATCTGACGTACGGTTAACCACCTATGTAACCCCCGACAAAGCCACATATTATGGGTGAATGCAAATATCTGAAATCATATCGGTATGCGCATAGTAAATTTTATACAAATACGCGCAACAACCTATACTAAAATGGGCTGCAAATATAAAATGAGGTGGTTGCGGTCTGCGAATAGCCGTATAACCATTATAATCACCCATGAGACCTATAAATAAGACCTCAGTCTCTTCTTCATTCTCACCTTTTTCCCTCCTTGACTTCACCTCCTACGCACCTGAGAACTCCACCGGGAATTCCCTTCGGTCCACGAAGATCTTCATCAGTCTTCATCCGTTATCGTCCTCCTTCATCCACCTTCATGCGCCCCAAAGCGTTCCACTCCGTGCGCACACCTCCCACCACAACATGCAACCCGCACACAACACTCTTAACGCTCAACACACTCAAGATAACTGCAAGCTCCCAGTGATCCAAACACCATTGCGAATAGCTGGAGAGAAGCCGCTCGCACGATGATGCGGAGAACGAGCTGCTCCAACCTTTATCTGTATGAACGATTTAGATTATATGTGAATATCATATATATGCCATTTTATATTTATACGACGATCTTAATTATAGAACAATCGTATTGAGGTTTTGCTATAGATAGATTATGATCTTCAGGTCATAAAAGATCAGTTCACTCTCATTCAGTTATAACATCTCATCGCTGGAGAGAGCACGATGAAAAAGTTGATGAGTCATCTTCAATCCTTCATCATCACGACTTTATAGACCGGGAAGATCCTTAATCACAATAATCCATGTACATAAAATCTTGTACATGGATTATTTTTCAAGGTGATTTTATGAAATTCACTCTAATAATGACTTGATGTGGAATTTTGATTAGTGTATTCTTATATTTTAAATTTTATTCACTAAAATGAATAGAAACGAGTGAATAATTTCATCTTGTAATTTTTTTCTCAACAAATCCAATCTAAAATTAACCTTTGGATTAATTTAAATAATAATAAATAGATAAATAATATACATAAATTAAAATTTTTATATTCATTTTTATTCAGTTCAGTAACCAAGGGGAAGAAAGAACCGACAGCCTACAGCTGACCATAAATCCACCGCAGGTACAATGTTCCGCGGCCTATCTTCACTTCCGCCACCGGAAAGCCAGAAACGATCACCGTCTAAATATTCGTCACTGCTTCTCCGCGTGTAATCCTACCGCTCGGCATTTATGCCCAATATTTATTTCATCACCACTCTCTCTCGGAGCTCGTATTTCTCAGTGGCAGACTCGTAAAATACTGAAAAGATCTTCACCTCCATGAGTGCTCGAGCCGAGCTCTTCTCTCTCGTCCGCTCTACTTGTGAGCATTAATGTGGCAAAGGAGAACCCCCTTCAAACCCTAGCCACATCCGCTTCCGTTCATAGCCGGAGCGATCGATCTGGCGCCGACGGTACCTGGGTCTTTTGATGGTGAGCACAGTATTCTAATCGTATTCTAGTTTATTGGTCTCTGTTCCTCGAGATGTGGGTTTGGTTCTCTTTATTCTTCTTTGATATGATCTCGTGGTTAGACTGTAGAGTGTTTGTTTGAAGGACTGGTGGATGAAGCAGGAGATCAACATTCCTTTCGAGAACTTCAAATATTTTGTCGATTTTGTGATTGTTATGCAAATCAATGGTTTGATGTTTACTCTAATGAGCACTGTAGCTTTATACGTTTCTTAAGTAGTTGGTGAAGTTTCTTTATTCTGTCAGTGACTGATGCTCCTTTTGCTTTTGAACTTTTTGAAATCTGCATAATTTCAGCGATCTGGTTGAACTTTTGATCGGGCATGTAGAAGAAGATTTTGTTGCTTGGCTTTGCATTAAATCAGTAAACTATTCAGAGAGTGAAGCTTTGAAAATGAATTGATGAGCGATCACGTAATCCTTGCGGAAGAGCTTTTCCACCTTTGTAATCCAACTTTAATGATGATGTGACTTCTATTCGTTGGGACTTGGGAGGATGGATGCCTAATTAGCCTGCCTGAATGAAAATTTAAATTCGATTTTACTCATTTTAGTGCTTGAATCTATGAGCTTTGACCTTATTATTTGTTTATATATAAAATTTTCATCTAAATGCCAATCTGTGATTTCCGTTGACTTACTTTGCTGGGGTATTTGTAAAAATCCCACCTGCATGAAGCGGGCCCATGTTTTTTTGATCTTAAAGCACATTTCTTTGCATGAACTTCAAAGGGCCTTCGTTCCTTGCTTTTTTCCAGCTAAAACTCATTACAGTGTTGTGGCATAATTTTTTTTCTTTATCAAGTAATTGAACCTTCGGGAGCTAAATTCTTGCATCAATCATTTAGGCTATGAACCGTCGTTCGTCCGTGAACGTCCAACCTCACCTAAGGAGTTTCATCCACTTTTATGTTTAAAACTAGGTTTCTTTTTTTTGATGTCGGTCATAACTGTTGTCATGCCAAACATACATTCTATGGCGGTGGTGTTTTTGTCCAAATTCCCCAGAGCAAAAAAACCATGCCAAACAGAGCCTTAGTTTAGGACTTTAAGTTATTTTTCCTAACTTTACCCATGGAAGTTGATTGAAGTCAGTGTTATCAATTAGTTAGTTTTCGCCATCTAGAGTTTTGTGTTTCCATCTCTAAATTGTTATGGGTGGAGGAGGATATTATGAATTTAGTTCCGCATCAAGAATCCATGTTGTCGTATATAGATTCCGGTCCTCTTCACATATAATTGATTTGTTTTAGGTTGAATGCTTTGGTTTTAATACAACAACAATGCAGGCTAGGTCAAACAGCCATTACCAGGCAACCCCATTGAAAAAATAGTCCACATGTTAGAGGCTGTAGATGCTGCATATAAGCGGGTGTGCGGAGAATAGTCCCGCATTTCTAATGTAGCTTTGTACATATTATAAAGATCCCTGCCCCTCCACTTATCATCAATTGTATGCATAGGTTATAACAATACAGAGATATATTACCCTTTATGGTTCCTCCGCCTTCTATTTGGAATGTAGATACAGTTAATATTTAATCTGCACTTTAGGTTACTGAATTTATACCCCTCTCTTAGTTTTTCTTTGACTGCTCATCTGGAAAATTAACCAAAGCCTAAAATCTGAATTATAGAACTTTCCTTTGAATTTATTTTCAAAAATTTGGCTGTTTGAAACTGTCCAATTTACTAATGGATTTTCATCATCCTCATGCATTTACAGCGGGGATTTTCTTGGCATTGATAAATGGTGAACAGAAGACTCGGGCTCTTCATTCTTTTGCTTCTACCACTTCTAGGTTCTGGAAGTGGAGATGTTTACATTATTACCATGGAAGGAGAACCTGTTGTCAGTTACAGTGGAGGGATTGATGGGTTTGCTGCAACAGCAAAGGATTCCATGGAAGAAATGGATATCACTAGGTCTCTCTCTCTTTCTATCCCCTCTCTCTCTCTCCCTCTTATGCACACATTCCATACAGGCATTTTGGAAGGTTATTCTAGTTAATTTGAAAGCTTCAGGGAGGAAAATCACCAGGTTTCATGAAGAATGAGAAATTGTTTGGGAGGGGTGATATAAAGTAGATTAATACCAAACTTGAGAAACCCCAAATACATATAAAATATTTATTTTAATTCTCCAGAAATTTACTTATTACACGTGTGCACCCCCTCTTTATATAAAATAGAATAGGTGAGAGAATGTACAACTGATGATGTGAGACTAACTACATCGGTCGGTTACAATACAAGCAACCGCTTGGACTACAACAGGTAGCAATACTGGGCGGTTACACAAGGTTAACCTCCCGGGCCTTATACAGAGCAACACCAGACGGTTATACATGGGTAACCACCCGACCTTTATACAGATTACTTCGACACTCCCTAAGCTGGAACATACAAATCGTAGAAACCAAGCTTGGATAGAAACAAATGATATAATGTTTGAGGTAAGCCCTTAGTGAGTATATCAACAACATACCCAACAACAGACACATGTCTCAGGTCTAATTTTTAAGTTGAACATTTTTCAAATAAAATTACAATCAACCTCGATGTGCTTGGTAATACAAGATTTTTGGCAATATGAATAGCAGTTTGGTTGTCACAGAAAAGAGTGTCCGGAGAGAGGGGTTTCACACCCAGATCACTCAGAAGACTCTCCAACCATATGAGTTCTGAAACGATAGAAGTTATTGATCGATATTCATCTTCCACAGATGATCGTGCAACCACAGTTTGTTTCTTGCTCCATCAAGTGACAAGATGTCCATCAAAGTATGTGCAGTACCCACTTTTGGATCGACGATCATCAAAAGAACCATCATAATCAGTATCAGAGTAGGCAACAAGTGATAAATAAGAGGAGAGCTTATTACAAGTCCTTGTCCCGGAGCAGTCTTCAAATATCTGAGGATGCACTTAACAACATGGAGATGAGATATCCGTGGATCATGCATAAAACGACTGACCACCCCAACGACAAAGGATATATTAAGTCTCGTGACTGGAAGGTAAATGAGCTTGCTCACAAGACGACGATTATACTCCAGATTAGGGAGGAGTAGATCAACATCAGATGCATGAGCGCAAAGCTTGTAGTTGACATATATAGGAATATCAGTGTGCTTGTATCCAGAATAGCCGACGTCATGAAGTAGGTCAAGATAATGCTTCAGTTGAGACAGAACGAGACCATCAGGTCGACGACCACCTCGATGCCAAGAAAATATAAGAGAGACCCCAAATCCTTTGTCTGAAATGCGGATGTTAGGTGTTTCTTGATCATAGTTATATTATTGAGATCATCACCTGTGATGAGAATATCATCAACATACACTAAAGAATCACTGTGTCCGTCAGACAGTGACAAGTAAATAATGACAAATTAGCCGAGCTCTGAGTGAAGCCGACATCGCAAACAACCCGACTGAACTTATCAATCCAGGCCCGAGCAGGCTGTTCGAGGCCATAGAGAGATTTCTTTAGGTGGTATACAAGAGACTCCCCCGTGGTCTCATAACCAGGAGACTTCTGCATGTAGACAGTCTCAACGAGGTTGTCATTCAAGAAATCATTTTTGATGTTGAGTTGATGTAACGACCAATACCGATGAACAACCAAGGAGATTAGGACCTGGACAAGGTTCATCTTTACTATAGGTGAGAAGGTCTCTTTGTAGTCGTGGTCGTGTTGCTGAGTAAAACCACGAGCCACAAGACGAGATTTCAGACGTTCAATTATCCCATTAGGATCTTGCTTCACAGTGAAGACCCACTTACATCTAACACTTGTCTGGCTTGAAGGAAGAGGGACAAGATTTCAAGTGTGATTAGCCCAGAGGGAAGTCATATCCTCATCCATTGCGGCCCGCCACCCCAGATGCCAGAGAGCCTTCTTTAGTGAAGAAGTGGAAATATGGGACACTGATGTCACAAACCTGTGAAGTGCAGACAATAAGCAATGCAAAGAGACATAATTTGAAAAAGGGTGAGTGATAGTGACTAGTGCTTGATCAGTCTGAGGACGTCAGCGAGTGTAGACACGAAGAGGAGGTAACGATGGGGGCCCCACAGCTGGAAGAATGGGCAACAAAGGAGATTCAGTGAAGGTAGACACGTGCGGACATGAAAGACCCGGAGAGAAGGTGATAGGAGTTTTAGATTGGTGGAATGGTAGATTTTCAAGAAAGGTGACATCGTCAGAGGTGATAAGTTTCCGAAGAGGTGGAGACTGGAGAATAACAGATGTATCCCTTCTGGGTGTGAGAATAGCCAACAAACATATACTTGGTCGCAGAGTGAGCTAACTTATCCACGTCAGGACCAAGATTATGAACAAAGTAGGCACAACGGAAGACACAAGGTGTCAGGGTATCAGGGAGTGGTGTTAGGAAAGAGAATGAAAAACGGTGTGGCAAAATTCTGAACAGAAGAGGACATGCGATTAATGAGTTAGAGGACAGTGCACCCGACGAAATGCCAATTAGGCCTGCAAACGAGTCGAGCTCATCAAAAATTTCTGGCTCGAGCTCGAGCTCGACGAGCTCAATACAAATGACTCGAGCTTGAGCTCGATGAGCTCGGCTCGAGCTCGATTAGCTCATGGCTAAAAATTTAATAATTTTCCTTTCAACTATAGTTTCAATTATATCTTCTGCAACATTTTCTAAGTTGATTAAAAAACTTCTTTCAAAAATTCATGATAAATATTATGCTTAATATAGAAGAAGAGCGAAATGAAGTAATGGTGTATAACAAGATCTAACTCTATTTCCATATGCATGAATTAGAAAATCACTGTACGAAAACCACACCTAGCAAGTTCGAATGAATACAATGAACATTTAAAATAAAATAAGATGCAAAAAAACAATCCTCAAGTTCGAATGAATATAGTGAGCAGAGTAGCAGACGAGCGGCAGAAGCGAAACCCTAACCCTTGGAGCGGCGGAGCGACAGAGGATAACCGGGAAGTTGATAATGAAATGAATCGGGAGATGTGAGTTCGTTCGGGCCCTAATAACCTAATTCCAAAAAATATAAAAAGAAATATTTATTATAAAAAAGCTCAGCTCGTGAACAAGACTTACTAGGCTCGAGCTCGGCTCAAAAGAAAGCTCGAGCTCGACATGCTCGAACTTGAGTTGAGTTTTTTTCGAGCCAACTCGTCGAGCTATCGAGCAGACTCAACTTAACTTGCTCCCCTAATGCCAATAGACGGTAGGAACCTGCATTTGGAACACAAGGGACCTAACAATCTTGATGAGGTGGCGATTTTTCTGCCCGACCACACCATTCTGTTGCAACGTATAAGGACCAAAGGTTTGGTGGATTATGCATAAGGTATTATAGGTGTTCTAAAAACAGTGACTGTTATATTCGCGAGCACTATCAGTTCGAAGAATTTTAGGGGGGTGCAAAGACTTGGTTGTAGTCTCAGCGAGAAAAGAGTGAAAGATCTGCAACAACTTAGAGCAATCGCGCATCATATACAACCACATCATTTGAGAATGATCATCATCAAAAATAACAAAATAACGATAGTCAGACACTTGCCACTTTGTTGGGGCCTCAAATATCAGAATGCACTTTATCAAAAGGAGCAATGCTCCAAGTACAATGAGGAGAAAAAGTATATCGATGTTGTTTCCCGTAAATACAATATTCACATTGAAAATTAGAAGAAGAAAACAAATCTGGAAGAGCTCGCTTGAGAATAGGTAGATGAGCATGTCCAAGACGCCGTTGTTACTCAGTGGATGTGACGGAGGAGAGAATCGAGGGTGGAAGATCTAGAGTTATACAACCCATTTGAGAGTCAATATCTTCCAATGATATTCCGAGTCCGCCGATCCTGCTTCACAAAAGAAGACGAAAAAACGTGAGTGAGCATTCAAGATCCTGAGTTAAATGAATGACAAAGAGAAAGTTTAACTGAAAGATGAAGTACAAAACAAAGAAGAGACGGAGTGATAGACACGTTTCTAGAACCGTAGACCAGGATGGTATCACCATTGGCCACCGTGATAAACATCGGAGAAGAGGTATCTGAATACCATGAAGATTTGTGTGGGGTGATGTGGTTGGTAGCCCCATAATCCACTATCCACACCGGGCTATGGGAAAATCAGTCTATACCTTCGTTGGAAGTAAAGACGCCGGAGTCGGAGGCCCAAGTAAGCATCCCTCGAAGTTAACAAAGTTCCTCGTGCAGATGTCAATGTCGGAGCGAGAAGAGGGAACTTCCACGACGGGAGATGCATGTTGCGACATATTTGATGTCAGGGGTGAAAACCCATGTTCCTTGAAGCAGGTGGCCTCAGTATGATGCAGGTGGCCACAATAAGTACACGAGCGATTGTTCGGCCGAGAGGAGTGATTGCGATCATCACATCTGTCGCTGTGAGAACCATTGTGACCACCTCGAGACCCAGGCGGAGGGCACATAGCTGGGGAGTGGTGTAGAAGGGCTGGAGAGGGAGGCATCACAACTTCAGGAGGTGGAGTGACTTTAAGGATCATGAAGCACACACCGACAAGAGACAGAACAGTGGGAGAGGAGAGGATGGTTGCCCAGACATTATGAAGATGGAGAGGTAGCCGTTCCATTATGAGAGCAATGCTCATAGCCTCTTTCTGCGCGCGTTGAACATCAAAATCCAAGGAGGGGCCTGATGTCGATGCCATGCCTCAACGAGGGTCTTGGACGTGGCGACAAGGGAGGTCAGGTCACCAGTCACACCAGGATTAACCACATGGAGTTGAGTAAAGATATCAAAGAGATGTTGGAGACTGTCCTAGCCAGAGCAAAGGGATTGAGGCTCGTTCCACATGGTTTTGGCAATCTCTTGGTACATGGCCATACAATAGGGTTCAGTCTCCATAGAATTTATAAGCCAAGATTGAACCCAACCATCATCATGGAGCCATTATTCCATAGGTTTGATAGGGGGCACAAGTTATATGATGAAGGAGCCCTTTGGTTTAAAGGACACGTTGCACCGAGTGCTCCCATTCCACAATATTCTTCTTCCTATTGAGAGAGATAGTAGTAACCTGAAGTTCATCCTGGACTTCAAGGAGGAAAGCCAGGGCAAGAGAAGAGGCCGCAAAGGGTGCTCATGACAGGCCGGCGAGAAGGCAACTGTCGGGACTAGAAGAGTGACCGCCCAAGGTAAGGGGAGCCACGCTGCACGAGTCAGAGAGGAGTCCAGGCAGTTGAAAAAGGGAATCCGGGAGGTTGAATATGGGAGGCCACACAGACTGGTCATAACGGAGAGTCCGTGCGGTTGCAATAAGGAGGCCGCACGGAGTAAACACTGATGAGGGTAGGCGACCACAATGAAAGGCCCGCCCGCAAGGAGAGGTGGAGGGTAGGAGGGGCGGGCTTGCAGGTGGAGTTCGCATGGCGTCCACACGGATGAGGGTGGGCGGTCTTTGTAGAGCTGTCCGCACAGAGTAGGGTGGGCGGTTTCAAGAGATTGTCTGCATGTCGTAACCTCCCTCTGATACCATGTGAGAATCCCAAAGTACAAATACAAATATTTATTTTATTCTCCAGAAATCTACTTCTTACACGTGTACACCCCTCTTTATATAGAATAGAGGTGGTGAGAAAATGTACAAATGACGATGTGTGACTAAATACATCGTGCGGTTACAATACAGGTAACCGCCCAAACTACAACAGGTAGCAACACCGGGCGGTTATACAAAGGGTAACCGCCCACCCTTATACAGAGCAACAACACCAAACGGTTGTACATGGGTAACTGCCTGGGCTTTATAGAGATTACTTCAACAGCCACTATTTTCGTTCTCCAACATCTTGGAAATTCATGCTGGCCTCCTTTATCTATACTTTTTAATTCTATCATATTTATATTAAAAAAATGAATTTCTATCATATTTCTGATGGTTTTTTAATTCTTGGGATGTGAAGATTTTTAAGATTTTGGTTTGGGAAGTCGCTCATTAGTGCAAACAGTTGAATTTTAGTATATTTCAAGTGTTATTACTCAAAAACTGAGTTAATTCTAGTTGTGCAATTTGCTTAACACATTTATTCAACCTTATTGATCACTCGTTCAGCACACTTCAGAATTCTTTTTGACCAAGCTCTTGCTTTGTTCTATGACCACACAGTGAGTCCGTTACATCATACTCTCTTTACCTGACAAGAAAGCATGATGAACTTCTTGAATCGCTCTTTGAAGTCGAGTCATATGAGAAGATCTACAGCTATTGCCATCTAATTAATGGTTTTTCTGTTCACCTGAGTCATGAACAAGTAAGACATTATGCTTGACTTATACTCTTTCTTTCTTTATTTTTCTGTTTTCTCTCTTTATACGTGTTTTTTGACATTATTACTCTGATTGATTTTTAGTCCGTGGCACTCAGCAAATCCCCTGGAGTGAAGTATGTTGAAAAAGATAACAAGGTAAGGAAATTAACAACACACACCCCACAGTTCTTGGGACTGCCTACTGGAGTATGGCCTACAGGTGGAGGCTTTGACAGAGAGGGGGAGAATATTGTTATTGGCCTTGTGGACTCTGGGGTGTTTCCAAAACATCCTAGTTTTGCTACCTACAACACTGATCCATATGGCCCTCTTCCCCGTTTTAGAGGGAAGTGTGAAATTGATCCAGAGACCAAAAGAAACTTCTGCAATGGAAAAATAGTTGGAGCCCAGCATTTTGCAAAAGCCGCCATTGCTGCGGGAGCATTTAATCCGGCAGTTGATTTTCCATCTCCTCTAGATGGGGATGGGCACGGAACGTAATCATCTTATTACCCATTTTCATTCTATAACATACCAAATATCAACAATCAGTTATTTATAATATGACAATTGTGGAATCATGTATGTCACATTGAAGCCAACACTCAACATTTGTTGATTCTTATATCTTAAATTTGCGAATTGTAGTGTTAATTTCAATGTTTACAATAAACATTGAATTCTTTTTCTTTGTAGTTGATTGATTAAAGATCCTCTTTAGCAGAATAAACTTCAATTAACTTCTACCCAAATCAATCTTGTACATTGAAGTGTCCATTTAACGGCGATCAACAACAGTTTTACCCTCATGATCGACGATGGAGAGCGAGCCACCCTTGGTGGGACCCGCTTACGTGTATTTGAGCTAGAGACATTGATCGGATCTTCGATTTGATTTCACGAGCTCTGTTTTACTATTTTCCATGTATTTCCAATATTTTTGGATTATTATTTAGTAGTGATAGGACAACAGGCGTAACGATCAATCATAGTCGTTCACGCTAGATGTGCTAGTTAATTTTTATTATAAATAAGAGATGATGACAACCATGGTGGGCATTGCTTGCTTCACTGCAGAAATCCAGAGCCAGATAATCATTCGTGGTGCGATGCCGCAAACCCGGGGTGTTATGTCCAAATTATTTTTCCGATTTCCCCTTGTTGTTACCCTACTCACTCCACCTCCCACGAAACCCCCCACCACCCACAACCTCACCCCCTCACCCACGTGAATGCCCCCTATTATCCGACTCCTCTCCATCAGCCGCAATTCTCACGGTCTTCTCCTTCGCAAACCACAACTTCACTTTCTTCTCCTTCGTAAACCGCAACCCTTTGGGCCTTCCCCATTGCAAGCCACATCCCACAATTCATTCAGTACAAGCCGGAGGCTTCCCTGTTCTCTCCGCTGCAAACCGCCACATTTCCAGCCCCCTTTCAACTGCCCATCGCCATACCCAACCCTGTCGAATGTCTATAGCCAGATCCCGCTTCCTCTGCCATTCCACCATCCAATGCAACACTATAACGCCAATCCTCCCCTGCTACCACCGGTTGTAGCATAACTTCCTCCCTGCACCCCCCTTCCACCAGCTGCCCAATTTTCGAGTAACTCCAAGACCTGCTGGCCTCCCATCCTCCCTCAAACAAAGCCAGATCTCGCCTACCTCCGTCGCAGGATCCGTGCGTTTGTGTTTCATCATCTTTATTAAATAAAAAAGGGCAGCCCGATGCATAGGCATCCCTGCAGGGTCCGGGGAAGGGTCCCACCACAAGGGCAAACCTTACCCTGGGTGACCACCAACGAAGGCCACAGAGCAGCGGCGTGGTCGGCGGCTGCAGCGGGGGGCGTTGGGCCCAGTTTTGCTGGGCGACGAGCATTGGAGCACCCGGACTGGGTGGGAACACAGGCGTTGGGTTCTCCCGACCCTGGGTGACCACCGGCGAAGGCGGGGAAGCAGCGGCGGGGCCGGCGGCAGCAGCAGGAGGCGGAGGCCCCAGTTTTGCTGGGCCAGCTGAGTGCGGGCCGGCCAGACATCCAGGCGGCGACTCCGGTATTGCTGGACCAGTGGATTGCGGGCGGCAGCCGTGGCTACAGGCTGATGGAGGGCAGGGGCTGCTGTGCGGGCTCCAGGAGGTGCAACGAGGCTTCTTCCTCACCCGCGAGGCGGCATTCTTCCCGGCGGGTTTGGAGGCCACGTTCCGTGGGCCGGGCAACACATTTCTCATCAGGGTCAGCCACCTCAAGGCTACCCGGGTGGACACGATGGGCATGTGGGACGACAGAATGGGCAAGGACAGGGCTGGCAAGGGCAGGCTGGGCCGCGTGCGTACATGCCACCGAAGTTGACACGTATGAACTTCCCCAAATTCAAAGGGGGGGGGATGCGTTGGAGTGGGTTCATAAGGTGGAGTTCTTCTTCAGCTATCAGGAGGTCCCAGAGAGGCAATGAGTGCAACTAGCATCGTTCCATCTGGAAGACGATGCGTTTCAGTGGACTCAGTGGTTACTGAGAGGGAGAGATTATGTACCCTGGACTGATTTTGTGGAGGGGTTCACGGCCCGGTTCGGGCCACTGGAGTATGAGGACTTTGAGGCGCTGCTGCAAAAGTTACGACAGAAGGGGACAATGACTGAGTACCAGACGAAGTTCGAGAAATTGGCCAACCGGGTACACTGGGAAGAGAAGTCACTGCTGAGTTGTTTTGTGTCGGGCTTGAAAGAGCATTTGCGGGATGAGGTTCATGCTTATATGCCACGGAGCTTGAATCACGATATCACCCTAGCGCACATTCAGGAGGAGCGATTCAACCGACAACGGTCACGAACCACGGGAAGCCTCTTGCCACACCCGCCATAGCCAGGAAAGAGCCACAGGCGGTTGCCACGCCTACGGTGACTCGTTTGTCGTGGGACGAGCTCCAGGCCCGCAAGGAGAAGGGCCTCTGCTTCAACTGTGACAAGAAGTTTGTGCCCGGGCATAAATGTCAGAAGCTACAGGTTTTCATGCTGCATGAAGAGGTGGCCGACGAGTCTTCGCCCGAGGTAGCAGTCAAGGAGGCGCTATTGGAGGAGGATGTGGATGTGACAGAGTTTGGGGTCTCCATCCAGGCCATGGAAGGGTGCAATCCGCCCCTCACAATGCGGGTTGCCGGACGGGTTAGACAGGAGAAAGTGACGAGATTAGTGGACGGTGGGAGCACCCACAATTTCATTCATCCGGCCGTTGCTCAGCGGATTGGGCATGACATTAATAGGGGAGCTGCATTCCAGGTTATGGCGGCTGACGGCAGCAAGCTGCAGTGCGAAGGGGTAATGAAGGGAGTGAATTTGCGGATTCAGGGATACATTGGGAGCACGAATGTATACCTTCTACCCATCCGGGGATCATACATGGTACTCAGAGTTCAGTGGCTGCAGCAGCTGAAGCGGGTCACTTTTGATTGGGAGCTCATGACGATGAAGTTCCTGCAGCGTGACCGACAGTTCTGTTTGAATGGTCTCACATTTTCGCCAGTAAAGGAAGTCTCTCTTCGGAGCATGCAACAGCTCGGAGAGGAAGGGAGCTTGATGGCAGTCCTTTTGGGGGTGCGGTCTGATGAGGCCGGGTCGTCTGAGATACCCATACAATTGCAGTCCTTAGTCGAGCAATATTCTGACGTCTTTCAAGAGCCACGTACACTACCGCCATCGCGGTTTCGGGATCACCAGATTGTACTCAAAGCCGGAGCGGAGCCTACCAATATCCGGCCTTACCGATATCCACACATGCAGAAGGCAGAGATCGAGCGCAGCATTTGGGAGATGCTCGACGTCGGGATCATCCGACCCAACACGAGCTCCTTTTCGGCCCCGATTATTTCGTCAAGAAAAAGGATGGCTCGTGGCGATTCTGTGTCGACTACCGGGCTTTGAACGACATCACTTTGAAAGACAAGTTTCCAATTCCATTGGTTGAAGAGCTCTTGAATGAGCTACACGGGGCGACTCGATTCACAAAGCTTGACCTACGATCGGGTTACTACCAGATCCTTATGCGGGAAGAGGACGTCCATAAGACGGCTTTCAGGACCCACGACGGCGGGCCCTCCACCTTCCAAGCCAATATGAACGAGATCTTTCGCTCACTACTTCGTCTTTTGTGCTGATTTTCTTTGATGACATCTTGATATACAGTGCTAATTGGGAAGATCACTTGTGCCATGTTGAACAGGTCTTTTCTATTCTACGCAAGCATCAACTCTATGCTAAGCGCTCCAAGTGTTCTTTTGGGCAGGAGGAGGTCGAGTACTTGGCCACTTGGTCTCGGCTGAAGGGGTCAAAGCTGACCCTCGGAAGATTGAGAGCATGGTTTCTTGGTCGCGGCCCCAGACTGTTCGGGCTCTGCGGGGATTCTTGGGCCTCACCGGTTACTACCGATGGTTCGTGCGGGATTATGGGAAGATTGCTCGACCACTGACCCATCTACTGCAGAAGGATGCCTTCTCGTGGCAAGATGATGCTGAGGCGGCTTTTCAGGCGCTCAAACAGGCGGTGACGACAACCCCAGTGTTAGCCCTCCCGGATTTCACTAAGGAGTTTGTGGTGGAGACGGACGCCTCAGGGGTGGGGATGGGTGCAGTATTGATGCAGGAGGTCCGCTCACTGGCTTTTATAGTAAGGTGTTGGCGCCTAAGACGTTGGAACTGTTCATGTATGAAAGGAGTTGTTGGCAGTGGTTCAGGCAATGACCCTTTGGCGGCCATATCTTTTGGGGCGACACTTCAAGATTCGTACGGATCACCAAAGTTTGAAGCATTTGTTGGACCAGCGAGTCTCCTCTCCTCTTCAACAAAAGTGGGTCACCAAATTTTTGGGCTACGATTATGAGATCGTTTACCGCCAGGGCAAGGAGAATGTGGTGACAAACGTCTTGTCCCGCCTACCTGATGGTGCACTCACCCAGATTTCAGGGCCGGTCCTCGACTCGTTCGATGACATACATGAGGAGGTCTTGCGGGATCCTTCTCTACGCGCCGTCGTGAAGGCCCTCCAACGTGGGAGACTGTGACGCCCGGTTATCATCTACAGAGTGGGCGACTAAATTACCACGACAGAGTAGTCATACTCCAGGCTCAGCATGGAAGACAGTTATGCTCCACGAGTTTCATTCCTCTCCAGTGGGGGGTTACGCAAGAGTGCTTTGTACCCTCCAAAGGGCAAGAGCAAATATATTTTGGCCGGGGATACGCCAGGATGTGCAGCAGTTTGTACGACAGTGTGAGACATGTCAGCGACAGAATTACAAGACCACCACACCTGCCGTGTTGCTCCACCCACTTGAGATTCCGCAGCACATTTGGGATAATGTGTCGATGGATTTTATTGATGGATTGCCCAAGTCTCAGGACAAGTCAGTCATTCTGGTGGTGGTCGACAAGCTCCCCAAGTATGATCACTTCCTTGCTCTCAGTCACCCTTATACGATGGAGTCGGTCGCCGAACTCTTTACTCGAAAAGTCGTCCACTTGCACGGCCTCCCAGGCGCCATCATTTCTGATCGTGATCCCACTTTTGTGAGCCAGTTCTGGCGAGAGCTTTTCAGGCTTCAAGGACTTGCTTGAGTTTCAGAACCGCCAATCACCCCCAGACCGATGGCCAAACAGAGGTTCTTAATCGCAGCGTGGAGACATACCTCCGGTTTTTCGTCATGGACGAGCCTCAGACTTGGACCAGTTGGCTACACTGGGCCGAGTATTGTTACAACACTGCTTACCACTTCGCCAGCAAGATGACGCCATTTGAGGTGGTTTACGCCCTCCCACCACCTTCTTTGAGCAATTATGAGCTGGGCAGCACGGCGTTACCGACGGTTGATCGGGCCCTCCGCGACCGCGACCGCACCTTAGTGACATTGCGGGCGAATCTTCGCCTTTCCCAGAATCGCATGAAGGCACAGGCGGACAAGCACCGCAAGGAGAGGGAGTTTGCTGTGGGCGATGAAGTATTCCTTAAGCTCCAACCCTACCGACAACTCTCAGTGGCTCGCCGTACAAATCAGAAGCTGGCTCCTCGATATTATGGCCCCTTTCGTGTTCTCAAAAGGGTGGGGCCGGTCGCTTACACGTTAGAGCTTCCCGCGGGCTCCCGGATCCATCCGACATTTCATGTCTCTTTGCTCAAGAAGAAGATTGGTGACAGTGCCCAACCGAGCCCTTTCTTGCCGGAAGATACCGTTGCAGGCGAACTTCGGCCGATGCCGGAGAACGTTCTATTACTCAGGTGGAAGCAGCGGGGCGCCGAGTTTCGGGCCGAACTCTTGGTCAAGTGGAAGCACTTATCGGAAGCACATAACTCCTGGATTGATCTGTTGGACTTCAAGGAGCTGTACCCAGATTTCCATCTTGAGGACAAGCTGGGTTTTGATGGGGAGGGGAATGTTACGCCCCCGACCGCGGCCCGCTTCTCGGGGCGTTATTATGCTCGCAGGCGCAAGGAGACGACGAGCAACGAAGGGGCTGAACCATCTGGTTCAGCCCCCACTCAGTAAAACCGGCCGGCCAAGGGCTGAACTAACCGGTTCAGTCCTATGTGGAGGGGCCGGCCGGCTCCCTCCTTGGCCCGGGTATTTATACCTGGGGATGTCATCTTTTGGGGGCAAGCAATTAACCCTAAGGTATTCCTCCTTCTTCCCCTAAACCCTAGCCTCCTTCCTTCTTCTCTCTAGTTTTCTTCCTCTCTCTCTCTAGTAGTTCCTATCATTTGGTATCAGAGGGCCGCGACCCTGTTAAGCATGCGAGTGGGTCCCTCGCTGGGCTGGAAAATAGGCCCAGTATAATAGAGGGGCAGCCCACTCGTAACATAAAAGTGCACTTTTATGTTACGAGTGGGCTGCCCCTCTATTATACTGGGCTTATTTTCCAGCCCAGCGAGGGACCCACTCGTATGTTTAACAGGGCCCGCGGTTGGGGTGTACGGGCCGCGGCCCCGTTACGCATGCGAGTGGGTCCCTCGCTGGGCTGGAAAATAGGCCCATTATAATAGAGGGGCAGCCCACTCGTAACATAAGGTCACACGGAACACCTCAATCGGTGCGCCAAGGCTCCCCTTCATCATCTTTATTGAATATTGGAAAGATATTACATACTTGTGGGATTTTGAATTTTTGTGCCTTTTGTTTTTATTTTCTTATTTTCCTATGAACTCATAAGTGAAAGTTTTAGCTAAAGCCCTTCGCCCCAACTGAAATTGTTGTGAGTACTGTGTATCACTACTAGTTCCATTTAATTCCTTGTTGCTAAATTTATTCCAGATTAATTTGAATCATACACACATCACATATAATAGGCTTGCATGAGTCAACCTGACACCATTTATGTAGGTTTACATTACTGTTAATCCACTTCAATAACCTACCTGCGTCACCATTGCTCATTGATCATATTTTTTGTACATTGTAATTAAGCTAATGGTCCTTCATTTCTTTACATGTGTACAGTGTTTAATCCTAAAAATGTTCTGGGTTCTTACTTGATTCGGAGGATCTGTAGCAGTATGAATAGAATTGGTACATTGTAATTAAGCTATTGATCATTGATTAAGAAGAAAAGTGGATCTTATGGTCGAATTTGAAACAAAAATATGAGAAACATATACAAGATTACATACCAAACTGTAGAATAAATGCAACTGCTTCAAAACTATTGTTTGTTAAAGAATCTGTATTCATGAATATATTACTTTACAAAAGCCTATGTATTAAGCTTAAGTTTTACCCAATTATTGATATCCTCAAGGCTATTGGGCAAATCATTTTTATCAAAGCTAGAAAATTAAACTCCCAAAATTGGTAAGCTTCTAGAGTGGTGGACTTCTACATGAAAGGTGTAGAAACAAAATGAATCCCATATTAAAATTGAAAGAGAAGTTACTGAAATTAAGTTATAGTTTAGGCCCCAAATATCAGATGTAGGCTAAGTTGAGAATTTTAAAAAAAAGATTAAATCTTGTAGCTTTTGGTGATTGAGTTAATTGATTAGCGAAGGAAACTTCAGCAATATTTTGGTTTTCCCCCAACAAACCCGACTCATAATAATTAGCAAATATTTAATTAAATGGAATGACCAAATGTAAAATAATGACAATGTGGATGAAATGATTCGCAAGCAAGATTTAATGTGTTTACTCAAGTCCTTTGTATGAAAATATTGTAGATGAAAATGAGCGAGATTAATACCTTTCAAGAAAGCTTGTGGGCACCCACAGCAAGATATCAGGTCTTAATCAGGTGCTGTTAGCGACTGTGCAGCAATGAGGATAACTCAGTTGGGTTTCTGTGGAGGGAGGAGGGTACTGGTGGACTGTTCAGAGGGTAGTGTGGTATAGGGAGAGGTTGTGGAAGTTGGTTTTGTGGCAACAAAGGGAGTTGGGAATGATGGGGGTCTCTGTGTGGATTCGAGGAGGGTTGAGTGGTATAGGGAGAGGTTGCGGAGGTTGGCTATGTCCTATGTGGCAGGGAAGGGAATAGGGTTTAAATGTTTAATGGGGTCCCTGTGCGGGAGTCGAGGAAAACTGGGTGATCGAGAGAGGCTTGTGTGGTAGGAGTGTCGAAGGAGGTTGCTCGAAGGGGGAACTGAAGTGAAGACATGATCTAAGGTGGAAGACGAATAATACTAGATCGAAGGGATTTCTTGTTGACGCATGGAAAATTTGCGGGCTTGGTCCGAATGGCCGCTGGAGGCTTGGCGCGTTGGAGGATGGTTGAGGATGAGTCGTCGGAGGTCGCCGGACCCTTATGGGCAGTGTCGTGGAGGAGCGTGGTGAGATCGAGCAATCAGAGGAGGGCGCTTGTTGTTCATCGGTTGGAGAACAAATACAAAGAAGTCGTTCTTTGTTTAATTTCTTTTTTTCCGGTTGCCTTACCAAAGTGGGTTTAGGGTTGTATAAATAGGCTTGAAATAAAACCATCCAGCCTTCTAAAAATTGGGAGTTTAAAGAGGGTTTTATTCTATTTATGACTCCTCTTGAAACTTACAAAACCCTTTGAATTTGTGATCTTGTAACTCAAAAGGTGATTCTTGTTTTTAATAAAGGTCCAAAACTAGGTGATCCACATCTAGAATCAAATTCTCTACATTTACTACGAGATTAATATCCATATTGCAAGTAATATCATGCTCATATAAATTTGATTCAGACTCTCTCATGACATTGTGTGGATCTAATTCGCCTAGCACTCGGATTCATACTTGTTCCCAATGGGAACCCCTTAAAAAATGTGCTAGTCATCACCTAATCACCTTCCGTAAGTATTTGCTCTCTCACACGATTACCCACACAAGTTTTAAAATATTCATTATTTAATATAATTTTACGTTGATTATGAGATGCAAATCATGTAATAAATGCAAATGATGAATGAAAAATTCATCTGACTCACAAAATATAGACTCTACGTAGCGGTAAAATTCCCTAAAGATGAGTGATTTATCTAGTAGTACTTTTGGTGAGGTGTAAAAATACTCATCGAGTGTGCGACAAACACACAAATGACCACATAAGATGTCGGCCCAAAGATTTGAGTGTATGATGTGCCAAATATCTCTTAGGGGATGTGACTCGTCAGGAGGCTCTTTGGGCGGTAAATAGAAAAATTCATTGCAGATATGATGATCGCTCACATTCAAGACATTCACACTAGGGAAAATCTTTCTTAAAAAGAAAGAACTATAGTGGCTTACCCGAGGTCTAAACGGGGGACTCATTAAATAATTTATTCATAGCAAAATTATACAGGAGATGAGTATCATCAATAATAATAGTGTTCTCTAGAGCAGGAGAGACAACACCTATAAAGTTAATTTTACGCTTTTGACCCTTACTAGGTCACAGCTCATCAGCACAATGTGGGGAAACTCAGAGGGACATGCACTCAAGGGCGAGTCTATGATCAGAGCAATAACTAAGTCAAGGCAGAGGGTCGGGGAAGGAATGAGTCAGACCCGATCTTATCATCAAATGGCATATCACTTATCGGACAATGAATCTCACTAGAGTGGGATAACTCCATATCATCACTCATGTCTTTCAAGTCAAAGGGAGCACCAGTAAGCCAATTGTTTAGGGTTTGATGCTTAAGTTCCAATATGGTATAAAAGCATACTTGGCCCAGCAGTCCACCCTCACATCACCTAATTAAAAAAAATCATGTGTTGGAGATCAATTATTATTGTGTAAAAGCATGTTAAGCATAACGAGATGGAGATTAGTCCTTCTTTATGAATATCATCTTTTTGAACTCTAAATAGGTAAGTAAGAGGGGTACGCAATGATACTTCCAGTGTTTTATAAAACTATTATAACCCCTCATTCTAGTCTTACATCATCCCAAGAGTTTGACCGTTGTTCTATTCCTATACACACGGGGCATTCTTAGAATATAGTCTGTCCCACATGATGTCCGGAAACTCATGTAGCCTTATATTCTTAGTATAGATCTAAGATCCTTCTATGAACACCCTAGTGGTTTTATGTTGTGTGTAAATTCTAATATATAGCATCATGTGTTTGATTGCAAAAATCCAGTGCCTATCGATCAAGATGAAGGCTTCATTTGTTTTGGCGGTGGCGGGTCGATCCGGCGGGTGGAAACGGAGTGTTCGAAACGGAGGGGGGAGGTGGCTGCTCCAAACGAAGCTTTTTGTGCCGTTTTCAAAGCGGGTGGGTGGAAACGGAGCAAACGCCGTCGGAGGTTCATTTGTTTACCCTTCTTCCGGCGGCGTTTGCCCAAAAGGGAGCAGCGAAACGCCCAAACAAATAGAGCCAAAGATAATTTTAGATTTGTTTCCATGCACCTTGTTTTAAATATAATCATCTATTGAAATTTTAGTGTTCTTTATTTAGATTTGTTTAAATCTCATCTTTCAGCCACACAGCAGCAATAGCTGCTGGAAACAAAGGAATTCCAGTGAGATTACATGGCCATGAGTTTGGTAAAGCCAGCGGCATGGCTCCACGTGCCAGGTTAAGTAACATGTTTATTGTAAGGAAATATTTAACATTGGTTTCATTTAAGCAGTTTGATAGCTGTATTATCTACTATTTTTTTTATTTCTTTCAGGATTGCTATATACAAAGTTCTATATAGGCTTTTTGGTGGCTATGTATCTGATGTGGTGGCTGCTATTGATCAGGTATTAGAGAAAGTTTTCTAGTGTAAGCATATCCTTCAGTGAATTTTTGTAAAATCCTTCATCCACGGTTGTTTTCCGTGCATCTATTCTTGAAAGCTATATTTCATTTCAAAATCTACTGATTTTTAAAGTATTTTCTTTGATTTCAACCATTCTAATCTCATCAGTTATTTAAAGTAAATGAGGGAACGAGGATTTAATGTATCTAAAATACTATGTTTGAGATGATCATTTCTTTTTTTATGCCATATAATCTATGTTCATGTCATGTTTCTTCCAACCTTCATTCGATCTTGTGCCACCAGCATGCGAAAAATACTATATATATTACTTTAAAATATCCTGGAGAATGTTTTTATGTGAAAAATGCAATGTTAACAGGCAGTTCAGGATGGTGTAGATGTGATCAATCTTTCAGTTGGGCCAAACAGTCCCCCTTCAACTACAAAAATCACATTCTTGAATCCTTTTGATGCGGCCCTTCTTTCTGCTGTGAAGGCTGGGGTATTTGTTGCACAGGCAGCTGGAAATGGAGGCCCATTCCCCAAAACCTTAGTATCTTTTAGTCCATGGATAACAACTGTGGCTGCTGCTGTTGATGATCGAAGATATAAGAATTATATTACACTTGGAAATGGAAAAATATTGTCTGGACTTGGACTGTCACGTAAGTTGATAATTTTTTTTCTTGTCCTTTAGAAATTTGTTATATCCACTTGAATGACATATTTCCTATAATTGTTATTGTTTGGTAAGTGTTGAAATATTGAGAGGAAAATAGAAGGTATATATTATTCTTCCCTTAAAAGGGTATTTATTATTACTACGGGCTTCATGAATGTTTGTAGGGACATGCCACTCTCGAATCACCCTGACCTTGTCAGGATCAACAGAAATACCAGAAGCTGATACTGCGTAACCTATGAAGTGAACGGATGTGGACAGGAATGAACACTTTTCAAGTTGATATAGAGATGCTCCTTCCGCAGGAGCTCAACTACAAGGCGAATATGACGCAAGTGCTCAGTGCGACCCTGACTGTATATCAAAATATCATCGAAGTATACGACCAAGAATTTGCCCATATAGGGTCGCAGTACCCGAGTTATCACCCTCATAAATGTACTGAGTGCGTTCGATAATCCAAACGACATCACCAACCACTCGTACAAGCCATCCTTCATCTTGAATGTCGTCTTCCACTCATCCCCCTCTCTAACTCTAATCTGGTGGTACCCACTACGAAGATCGATCTTCGAGAATATCTGGGCACCAACCATCGAGTCCAGGAGGTCATCGAGGCTGGGAATCGAAAAACGATACTTCACCGTGATCTTGTTTATGACACGACTATCAATACACATGTGCCAGCTTCCGTCCTTATTTGGGGTAAGAAGGGCCGGTACGACGCAGGGACTTAAACTCTCTCGTATAAACTTCTTCCGCAGGAGATCATCAATTTGCCGCTTTAATTCGGCATGTTCAGTCAGATTTAAGCGGTAATGCGGGAGATTGGGCAAAGATGCCCCAGGGATCAGATCAATCACATGTTGGATGTCCCTCAGTGGGGAGCTCCTCGGGCATAATATCTCTAAAGTCATCCATCATCTGTTGAACATCCGGGTCAATAATCTTCAGTCTCGATAGGGATCTCGGCCGCCATCGTGACCGCTACG
Source organism: Platanthera guangdongensis (assembly GCA_039583875.1). Lineage (NCBI taxonomy): Eukaryota > Viridiplantae > Streptophyta > Magnoliopsida > Asparagales > Orchidaceae > Platanthera > Platanthera guangdongensis. The sequence continues at coordinate 175,475,743 of CM077160.1, read as the reverse complement.
ATAAACATGACCCCAGTCTTCTAGGCTCTCTCTCAGGAAATCACCCCTTCTCAAGACATGTAGGTGTCTCGATGACCACGTACTAATTGACTAGTCAACCTTACCTTTGGGAGGATCCCTGGGATGAGTCGGGGTAAGAGTAATCTTTTGACCCTTGTCTAAGAATACGCACGTGTTGGACCGATCATAACACGTGGCGTCACTATCGTAAAGCCAGGGTCTCCCAAGTAGAACGTGGGCAACATTCATAGGAATAACATCTCACCAAACCTGGTTCTCAGTAGACGCTAATCATATCAGAACCAGGCACCGCTGCGTGACATGAATGGTGGATTTATCCACCCACAAAATTCGGTAGGGATGGGGATGTGGCTCGGCTGTAAGCTGCATCCTCTCAAGTCCTTTCTTAGCAATAATGTTGACACAACTCCCACTATCAATAGCGAGCTTGCAGGGGCCTCCTGCGCTCGGGAAATATGTGAAAAGATAGTGATGCGACGTCAATCCTCCTGGGCCCGTGGGGTGTAGAAGACGCAGTGAAGGACTCCGACCTCTAGCGATCTCTCAGCATCGCTCTCCCATCCTTCCTCCATAACAACAGTAACCTCCTCAACGACGACGTCCTCAGCCTCAACATCGGGCTCGCCAGAATCCTAAATCAACAAAGTCCTAGTAGGGCATTGTGCTGCGAAATGCCCCATGCCAAAACAACGATAACATTGGACGCCCCCAGGTTTGGGGCCTCCAGGAGCAATAGCTTTCCCCGTCTTGTCTGCGGGAGCGCGAGGGGTGGCAATAGTCGTGATAGGGGCCGACTTTCTACAAGGGGTGGCATCAGATCTAGTGGTGACCTGCCTCGGGCCTGCGGTGCGCAAATACAACTCGTACTCAAGCGCAAGCTGGAAGACCTGCTCAACTGTCTCCATCCTATTGGGTATTAGTTCCCTTCCAATGTCAGCTCTAAGCCCCGCACGAAAGCGTGAAGGAGCTCCTCCATAATATCGCTGCGAACTACTAGTTCATCGAATCGTGACATATAGTCCGCAACAGAGAGAGTCCCCTGTCGAAGTGCATAGAGCTGATCCAACAACTGGTCTTGATATGATGCTGGGAGGTATTTATCTTGCAAGCATTGCTTTATCTCATCCTATCAGGTGATAGGGTAATAGCCATCCCGCTCTAGAGACCTCTCCAAGACTTGACCAATAAATTTTTGCCTGGCAAATGACGAATCACACTCGCCTCTCGTCGTTCATCTCAAACCAGTCAAAATAGTGATCAATGTCCATGAGTCAATCACTAAATGCCTCCGGGTCGAGGTGACCGTCGAAGTAAGGCGCATTAATGAGAATACGCCAGGTGATATCGTCCTCCTCAGGAGTCATCCCATGGCGCGGCTCACGGTAATCACCATAGTGATCGTCGTAATCATAATCATATCGGGCTCGATCCCTACGACGAGGTGGGGGAGGACGAGGCTCGCCGTTGGTAGGGCGGTGATCCCTTCTTGGATCTCGCCTGTACTCGTATTCATGGCGATAATTCCCTCTCGCAAAGGGAGGGAGATCTCGGCGAGGGATGTCTCTACCACTCCTCTCTGGAGGTGGTGTCGCGTCTCGTGGACCCTCGTGGGGCTCCTCATCCGGGGGAGGGGTCGCTCGACCTCTAGGTGTCTCTAACTGAACTACCCTCGTGCTAACCCTCACAATATCACCTCTAAGAGTTTCGAATTTGGTTCCCATCCGATCAAAACGGTCGAGTACAAATGTTGAAATTCAGTGGGTGTCATGTCCGTTTGTGAACTAGTGGTCGTATCGTCGGTGTGATTGTGACTTGACATGGACTAATGATACTCCCTACCACTACGTGACATGCAAATGATAACCTGGCTCTGATACCAATTTGATGCAGTGACAGGTCGACTCAATGAGATTTCCTAAATTCAGCCCTAGTTGCGATAAGGTGTAATGCGAGTGCACAAGTGGTCCGCTACAAAAACTGCAGCAATTAATTAATTACTTTAAATTTATCAGCAGGGCACATGCAGTCACAATAAATGAATTAAAAGAGAACAAACAATTAATTTTGCAAGCGAAAGAGACACAATTAATTTTAAGCACACACGAAATACGCCCTGCAATTCGCACAACAAATATACTACTAGCAAATAAAACACATCCACCACAATATGAGTGCCGAAATAAACAACATCAAATAACAGAACTTTATACCACAATTTGCTTGTATAGATGGTGGCGACAACGGTTGTTGGAGGGCATTCGAAGTCGTTGCGATGCTGGGATGTGGGAATAGAACATCATGGCTGATATGGTTAGACTAGGGTTATGTCGACAGGGGCTGATTACTTTAGGGTGGAATCCACGACAGTTTTCAGGGAAGGGAAGATAGGTTGGGTCAGGTGCAGTGGTTGGGTTCATGTAGAGGTACTGGATGATGTGGAGGGGAGAATAGGCTTCTGGTGGTGCAGAAACAAACCAGGAAGGAGGTTGATGGAAAGGGAAATAGGTTTTACTTGACTGGAAGGGTTATAGGCGAATGGTGGTTAGTTGTCGAGGAGGAGGGAGAGGTTGGGGAGGGTGGAGTTGGAGCAGGGAGGCCGGCGGGTTCAAGGTTGAGAAGACTATATCAATGAACAAGACATTTCATTTTTGAACAGTAGGATTGAAACTAGAGAGAAGACTGACAGGAGAAAATGGAAGCAGCGGCCTTGTGAGGTTGCTGGCTGGACAGGGTGGAGGAAGAGGGTGGCGGAGGGGCTTACTGACGTCGCACCAGAGGAGAGGAGGAAGGGTCGGCGTCGCACCAACCATGACCGAGTGTTTCCCAGGAAAAATTGCCAAAACCATCGATACCCATCAGAATTGTCGGCTGCCTCTATAAATAAACCTAACATAAAAAACTGTAAATCAAAACTGAAAAGTAAATAAAACCACCCGAATCGGACGACTCACAATGTCGGGACCGATCGGGGGCAAATACAACTCAAAACAACAAAACCCATATATGAAATTGACTCTGATCAATCACCCGGACGCAACCGCGACCTTTGATCGTCCGTCCGAGCAGCGAATCACCTCCTCCTGTGGGAATAAACGCGAGTCGATCGTGGCGCGCTGTCGGCTGGTCTCCACCAACTCTCCCACTCTCGAAATCACTCATCTCTGGTGAGTGCTCTGAGTGGTAGCTCTGAGTGGTAGTGCTGTAGAAGATCAGAATCCATGCGCTGTAACTCCTCGGCCAAGACCCAGCTGGTCTTGGTCTCCGGTCTGCCATGCCAAAGAACCAAGTATCTCTGAAAACCACCATCAGTAGTGGTCATTGTCTCATGCTCGACCCGAAAATTGTCGGCGAAAAAGGAAGAACTGTAGGCGACGTGTCAGTAACTGAATGAGAGTCGGTGTGTCCTTAATGTGGCTCCTCACTAACACTTACCAAACCAGAAGAATCAAATGAAGGAGAAGGAAAGAGAAAATCTAAAGACTCATGTGGGTAATCGTGAAATAAAGTCAGATCGGCTACGTTAAAGACCGGGTTTGCTCCCCAAATAGAAGACATCTCAAGTTCACACGCATTTTGCCCAATCCGTTTACCAGTCGAAAGGGTCCAGTTTTACGGTCAGCTAGCTTTTTTACGGTACCCGAAGGTAACCTTTCTGGATTTAGCCGAACAATCACCAAGTCATCTACTTTGAAACTAGTAGCTTTTTTATGCTCGTTAGCTTGAGTTGCATATAAGTCATAAGTACTATGCAATTTCCGCTCAGTTTCTTTATGTAAATCATGAAAATGCAAAAGATGAACTACTAACACGACTAACTCCACAAATCACAGGTTTTAGATACTAAAAGTAACTCCTGAGGTAGGTACATGATCAGGATGCTCAAAAAATGGATCATAGAAGAATTCATCGCAGGGGCGATGAACACTTAAGTGAAAACCAGAGACATCAGTCATAAGATGTGTGAACATGGTGTGCGAACTGTCTCTGCAAGTGAGGGTGATAAGATATAAAATCAACAAATCAGTGAGTGCACTCTCAAACTTGACTGTGCTACTACGGATAGATACATCCCAAATGTGCGGTGAACCCATATGTGGTTCATCTGGGGGTTCACCGGGAGAGGTATAATAAAATTCGTCACAAATGCAACGAATACTGGCGTAGGCTCCTAAAACATATGGAGTGCTCTCATATAAACGATACTGCACGTGAAGTGTGACAGTCGTGATAAATTTACTAAGAGAATGTGAGGCATCAAGAGGCTCACCAAGTGGGACATATGAAAACTCATCGTGAATACGATGGTCTTCAAAGTGATAATCATATTCCCTGATAATAAGACGTGACTCTAGAATGAGGTGAGTACCTATCACATGAAAAATCGTATTTGATGGGTCAGCAGGTGGTACATCCCATAACTCATATAGAGAGCGAGTGTCCAGATGGTTACAATCAAGCCCCACTATAGGGATGTCACACTCAAAATCTTCTCTCTGGAGCACTATCGACATCAGTGGCGATAATGGAAAAGGTGTCAATGTCTTAAAATTCATAAGTGCGTTACTCACATGAATCTCATCCACACAAGGACGAGGTGATTCATCTGGTGGCTCAATAGGAGGGTCATCAAAGAACCCATCAGTAGAGTGATGGTCCTCCAGAAGCAAACTATCAGAAGGGATCGTGCTCCAGGAAAGGGAAGAGGTGACAACCTCGAGATCCTACAAAGCTCTTGCCTCCCAATCATGATGTGATTCGGTGCGCCATCGGGTGAAGAGTGCGACAAATCTACACTCAGTAGAGAGCTAATAGATGTAGAATCAAGGGCAGATTCACTAAGTGGAGCAGACTCTCGTGGGGGTTGACTCCACACATCCTGTATTAGAATATCAGATAGAGTGGGTGAAGTTTCTCTGCTTTGGGAAGAGCAGTGCTCTCGCTAACTCTTAATGATGACAATGCGGGTGTGTAGATCATCAAAGTGTTGAAATTCGACCACCATCATGTTTGTTTTCTGAACATTAGGAGAATTACTAGGTGTGATGTAATCTTGACGAGAGTGATCTCTACAGGATTCTTCAGGGTCATTGTGACGATAATCATATCGTGCTCGTGGTTGGACGTGAATCCTACGAACGTGTGGTGGTGCTCGCGCATATACAGACCCAGGTTCCTCAACTTATAGAGAAGATGTGTAGTGTCGATAACTGAAGTGATACTGAACTTTATCTTTATAATATTGGATCGAAGAATCAATGAGATCCAATCGAGTGCGAGGATAAGAACGACAACAATCATCGTACTGATAGTCTTTAGCATAATGAGATCGTATCAATGAATCAGCACGTTCTTTGTAAGTGATGTACTGTGATTGAGAATAATCATCCAAGTATTGTAAAGATCTCCTTAGCGGGGCTCTATGAGAGTGAGTGTAAGTGGATTCGTAATCCTCAAATAGAGGATTCCTCTTAAGTGTAGACATTTCTAAGTAGTGGTATGGGGTTTCATGACGGGATCTAACGAAATGCTCATCTCAAATTGGAGGTGACATTGAAGCTCGAGGGGAAACTTCTAGACTATCCATCATAACACTAAGGTTTTCAAATCCTTCTCTCATTTGGTAGATGCTCTCGGTTAGTACCGCCATTTGGCGGGCGAAAGGTAGAAACCACGGGGGTGGTTCGTTCCCTCCGTTCCCACGACTCGGTTAACCACGTTCAACTCGACGCATCTCTGAGTTTACCTCCTGAGGGTGTTCGGGTGGTGAATTGTGGTGTGGGGAACTCGTACTCACTAACCTACTACTACGCAGATGCATGCAAACAAACATGTAAAATGCAGATGTATGTTTATGCTATAAAATTTTTTTTTTTAAAATAAAATGCTATGCGGGGTTCCTATTTTATGCGAGCGGATTCTGAAACTTAAAAATTTTTGGAACCTGGGTATGACACCAAATTGATGCAGGACGACACGTAGAGTTTGCACAGCTGTCGGCTATTTCTAGAAAACCATAAATGCCTCTAATGAAGAATTGTATTTTGAGCGGGCATTGCACGAACTTTGAGAAAAAATAATTTTTAATTTTTTATAAAGCATAAAATCACTATTTTGTTAAAAAAATGAATTTTCTTAAAAATTGTTCAATTCTAAATCCGGGGAAGGAAGTTCGCAACTTTCGTTCCGTTCCCCTTGTCGTAGCAAAACAGAAATTGTGAACTCCAAATACGTTTCCGTTTGGATTTTTCGATGTAGCTTTCGCTCACAAAATTCGATCGAAAACTCAACAATGAATCCAATTATCCTAAGAGAAAATTTGGACACACACAAAGGAGAGATAGAAGCAAGTTACCCACGAAAAGAGACGTCTTTCCGCAATCGAAGTCGACGGTGACCCCGCTTGAAATTTCCTCGTCACCTTCGATCTCCCGCTCCGAGGTTGGCCACTATCGCACACGAGCACCATAGAGAAATTTCTCACTCTCACACGAAAGTGGATCAACGTAATCTCTTTCACTCAACGGTGTAAGAAAGTTACAAACTAAACAACATAAAACTCGCTTTCTCAGACGAAAGTCGTTACACGTAATCTCTAATACAAGAATTAAAATTCACTCATTATTTACACAAAGAGCCTCCACGTAATCTCTAAACAAATCACGAGAAATTAATTCTCTATCAACTGGACTTAAGCAAAACACGGCAATCTTAAGTTCTACAGTTCATCGTCTCTCTCAAACTGGAATGAAACAACAACTAACATCCAAGTATTCAACCCCTACTCAATCAGGAAGCAACAAGCAGCAATATCATTTTTCATCAACTCCTAAAACACTTCAGTAACATTAAATTCTCCCCTACCAAATGGGATTTCAAAACTCACGGCAGTAACAACAAATGTCACTGTTTTTCTTCTCTAAAACTCTCACACGGGAATAGAACACAAGCAATTGCAGGAAATCACAAAACGCAATTCGCAAACAGCAACATTCTCCTTACATTCATCAATCCATCTAATCTAACACTACTATTCATCTTCCCTATCATCGGAAGGCAAGCAACTAAAGGATCAATAATCAATTTCAGCATTCACCATCTGACAAACACTAAATACAAATCCCTTTATAGGGCTTCACAAACAGACAAAAAGCAAAGAAAATGGAATGGAAATAACTCTCACTTCCACGATCTCAGTAACCGTAGGCCTGTGTGGACGGGAATGGCCTTGGCAGAAGCAACGGTGGCAGCGCTTGCGTGGAGGAGGAATGTGGCCAGGTGGACGGTTGCGGAAGCTGGCGGCAGTTGCGTGCAGAAGATGCAGCGCCAAGCTCTGGAGGTGCGGCAGAAAGACGCGTCGTGGGAGAAGTGCAACGGAATCGCGCACGGGAGCTTCGGGCTCTAAATATGCGGCTTTGCTGAACTGGGAAGAAGAACTGGGCATTTCAGAACAGGAAGCCTGGACCTGCCTCTTCTTTGGCAAGGATGAACCGGCTCTTTAGGTATTAACAGATATATATATGTATATATATATATATTTTACACATAAAAATAAATTGCAAAATTTCGCAAATTGCAAAATTTACAAAAATGTAAAATAACAAAAATTAAAATGCCATAAATTAGGGCCGGCAAAGGTCCGATCGGGCGCGACGTCGGGCACTTTTGCGACGACCTGTTCTGGGCTGATCTCCACCACCTAGAAAGGATAAACCAGGAGGAGGGAGCATGTATACCTCCTGCCGAAGATCACCATAAACAAAGACATTCTTCACGTTGAGCTGAAACAGAGACCAGTGGCGAACAGATGCAACTGCAATAAGAGTCTAAACTGTAGTCATGTGTGCAACTGAATCAAATGTCTCGTCGTAGTCTCTCCCCTGCTCCTACTGAAAACCACCCGCAACTAGCTGAGCGTTGTTCCTCTCCATAGAATCATCAGAGCAAGTCTTATCCTTGAAGACCCACTTGCAAGTAATAGGAACAACACCAGGTGGAAGAGAAACAAGGTCCCATGGGCGAGTGTACCCAAGCGCCTCCAACTCAGCAGACATAGCAATCTGCCACTCAGGTATCTGGGTAGTCTCACGGCTGGAAGTCGGATATGGAGTACTACAGGGAGTAGCTGGAAGGACAAGTAGGTCTGGCGCTAGTGTAACAAAGCTAAGACGGTCGGGAGGACGTCTCTCACGAGGTGGGTTGCGGTGCACACGAGGATTATCCATAGTACACTCGTTGGAGGAGGCAGACACTGAATTTGGGGTCACTGAAGACGAGGGAACAGGAGGAGGACGACGAATGTACTGATATGGAAGGGGGATGACGAGCACGTCAGAGGGAGAAGTGATAGTCTAAGGGGAGGAGTGAGAAGGTGAGATTGGAGAGGTCGGAGATGATGTAGGCAGCGAAAAGGGGAGGGGGTGAACATACCTGTGGAGAGGAGACATGAGGCAGTGGAATGAGAAGAGTGAGAAACTGCACATTAGAGGGAGTCACAGATGAGTGCAAGGTCGAGAGGACGATGACGCAAAGAAAGGGTGAGACTCATCAAAGGTGACATCACCTGAGATGCGAAATCGACGTGCAACAGGATCATAACATCGATAGCCCTTGTACCAATTACTGTATCCAAGAAAGACCCAAAGTACAAATTGAGCAGAGAGTTTAATACGCTCACGTGGATGAAGTAGAACGTATCACTAACAGCCAAAAACACGAAAATGCGTATAATGTGGTAGTCGAGAGTACATACACTCACCAGGACACTGACCCTGAATGGAGGGGGCCAAAGAAGAAGACCGGGGCTGCGAGATCAGCGGGAGAAAAATAGTGGGGTTGTGGGATCAACCAAAGAAAAATGTCATGTCTGAAGAGCGACTAGAGCATCTGAAGGTTGACTGAAGATGGGCTGGATGGAGTTGAAGATCGACTGGAGGTTGTCTGGATGGAGATGAAGATTACTGAAGGTTCTCCCAGACTATCGCAAAGCGTGCGGGAATAGCGACGTGCGGAAGACGCGAGAACGATGGATTCGCGACAGGCGAAAGTGACCGATCAGCACGGATGCAGCGAAGCTGCGATGGGATTTTCGACGGATCTAACGGAGAAGTTGTGATTGGACAACGATCTGGCAGAGCCTTTGTTGTAGGGACTTTCAGGGGACTAGGGGAGTAGTTGCATCTAAGCGGGATCCACGTGGAAACGAGGAAGGAGGCACGCAGGGAGCTGGCAGTAGACGACAGCGGCATCTGAAAACCCTAGGCCTCTGATACCATGATAGGAATAAATGATTGAATGATTCTATTCACATGAACAATAGTAATATATATACATGTACAAGAGACGGTGCCCACAACACTAAAGATGAGACTAAGCAAACTCTACCACACAAAATGTACACTATATCTAACAACCACAAGTTAGATTTAATCACGATTGTCATCCCTTTCAAATTGTTTGAGGCCAAGTCATACCCTAAGCTTACTAAACTAAGGGAGACGCCTAGTAGTGTGATGGCGTCCGCTCATCTAAATAATTAATGAGTTTCACTGTACCTCCTTTTTCATTATAAGAGCATATGACCAATACCCATGAATTATTAAAAGGAGCAACATGTCCATGAAGACAGTCATAAGTGCTTAAAAATAAAAATTTGTTAGTGATTAAATTCTACATCTATACCAAAAGATTTTATACAGAACTTATAGTATATGGGCATCCCACGGCACCCAAAGGATTCTTATGCCCAGTTAACACAATTAACAATTAATCGTATGTTTAATACTGTAATTCCTGCTCTAATTCTCCCATGGGTTGTACCAAGATCCTAAAGCATAACTCACACAGCAGTTTCTATTGTAATTCATAGACAATCAAAATTGATGAAATCACCCATTGATTTTTTTAATTCTTAAATCTCACGATAATCTTCAAAATCACCCACAAATTGGATATCCTGGACAATGCTGATTGGTCATCAAAGCATAACTTTCATTGCCAAATAATTGTATGCATACACAAGGAAACCATTTATTTTTGCTATACTTTCCAAACTTATCGCAAGGTCTTTACATATATCTAACAAGGAATCAAGCGATTATGTTATATGTACTCAAGAGGATGTATTTAGTTACCTCGATTTGTCATCCTGGCTATGCGAGGCAAATCTAAAGTTTCTCCCAGCAAAATGGCCAGTTTCCTTCCGTAATCCTCTATTGTTCGCCGGCCGCAGGCTCCTCCACAAGGCTATTCTCAGTGGCAGAAGGAAAGGGCAAGAAGATGAGTTAAAAACCCTCTTTCCTCTCATTTTAAGTTATTTCACTTTTTGTTTGAACCAGTTGGTCCCCCACATGGGTAGTAAATGGAGAATTTTTTTTCGCCATAATTCACTCTCTCAGAACCACCTTTTGACCCATTCCAAAGCCAGCTTTTAAAATGCTAATTTAAGTTCCATAAATGCATGGAAATTATGGTTATTAGTTTCATCATTATTAACCAACAACGTCCTGCAGGACCTGCACTAACAATCCCCAATTAGTAGTCGCCTTAAATATGATTATTTAGACTCGAACCAAATGCAGAGTAGATGCAGTTTAAAATATAGTGGTGTTACATCTTCAACATTGAGAAAAGAACAAAAATTCTACGACTATATTTCCACTGAAAAAAAGAAAAATGAGCCAAGGAATTTCATTTAATTCTCCTTTTTTTGAACTACTTGGTCTCCACTGTCTTCCAATAACAAATAGGTGTCAGTGAAACTTCCCACCTTTCATTGAAAGATTAGAGGGCTAAAGTCAGAATTTGTGACCGACTTATAATATAGAAATGAAAATTATTATCACCACATTCAAGTCACCGATCAATTGAGCAGTGGTGAGAACTCTAGTAGAATATTTATGAAGGGTGCTCGTGATTTTATAGACTTGGGATAAGTATCATCTAAAGGTTCAACAAAGTAGTATTGTAGTCCTAATTATAATAAGCCAAGGTTCCTTGAATATTATAGACACACGTCAAGGCTAATGAAACCTGTGAAAGTGTCTAAAGATTGTCTCACCTAAATTCTTCAAGTAGGATTATAGTAAATTTTCTATCTAGGGACAACGTTTAATTTCCTTACAAGTAATAATAGTAGAATAATAGTAGTGTTTTTTTCCATGATCCATAATTTTCTTAAATAGTTGTGTAGGTTTTATCAGGGTTTAGAATTCAACTCACTGTACCAAATTGCCAGCGAGCTTTTTAATTCTTTAATATTCTGAAACTTTCTCATTCATACTCTCCAATTGCAGCCGCTACTCGGGCAAATAAATCATTTACCCTTGTATCTGTAAGTGATGTGCTTCTGGATTCATCTGTCATGAAGTACAATCCTTTGGACTGCCAGAGACCAGACCTACTCAATAAGAACCTAGTGGAGGGGAAGATCCTTCTTTGTGGGTATTCTTTCAATTTTGTTTCAGGCACAGCATCAATCAAGAAGGTTTCCGAAACTGCCAAAATCCTTGGAGCAGCTGGTTTTGTTGTAGCCGTGGAGAACAGCTATCCGGGAACGAAATATGATCCTGTACCCGCTGCTCTTCCCGGAATTCTGATCACTGACGTCACCACGACAAAGGTAACCTAATAACATATTTTGTAGTATGCTAAGATTAGTCCCACATTGAGAGACTAATATCATAACGTGTCTTAATAGTAGATCTTGTGCCTTTTCATCTACATCCAATTGGTTTTAGGTTGGATGTTTAGGTTCTAATATGATATAAAAGGAGGCGAGGTCTAACAATCTACTCTCATGTTACCCAAAAAAAGCAATCCTTGTGTTAGAGGACAAAAACCCACCACTCTTGAGGTAGAGTGCTGAAATTAGTCCCATATTGGGAACTAATACAACATTGTGCCTTGAGATAGATCCTCGCGCCTTCCATATACAACCAATTCATTTTAAATTGGATTCTTAGGTTTTAATATGATATAAAAGTAAGGTAGGACTAATGACCTACTCCATGATATCCAATAAAAAAGGTACTCCATGTGTTAGGGGATAAAGACCCTACACGTGAATTGATAGGGATCAGTGTTGAGAATGGTCCTACATTGAGAAACTAATATAACTGTGTCTTAATATAGATCTTGAGTTTCTTTACCTTCAACAAATTGGTTTTAGGTTGCATGCTTAGATTTTAATATGATATGAAAACATGCTAAGCTTAACTGACTACTCTCATGCTAAATAAAAAAAAGTAGTCAATGTGTTGGGGGGACAAATCTCCTACATGTGTGGGAGTGTTAAGAATAGACCCACATCAAGAAACTAATATAACCTTGTGTCTTAATAAAAATCCTGGGGCCCATCCACACAAAACAAATTGGTTGTTAAATGCTTAGGTTCTTATGTGATACGAAAGCAATTTATATGTAATGATCTAAACCATGTTACCCAATCAAAAATAAGTCCATATTTTAGGCGACAGACCCTATAGTGAGGAAGAGTGCCGAGAATAGGCCCACGTTGGAAAATTAATATAGTCTTGTGCATTTAATATAGATCCTCGGCTCTCTTCTGATACTGGTGTAATTTCTTGTGCAATTTCTCATATATTATCACAACAATAAGGTACATATATATATATATATATATATATATATATATATATATATATATATATATATATATATATATATATATATATATATATGAGAGGGTGATCACAACACCCGAGGTAAGACTACGCTATATCTACCATATATAATATCTACACCCCCCAAACTCACGGGGGATAATAGATCGAGAGTTTGGATAATAAATTGGTATGCTGGTGTCGCGTCTGTGGCTTGGTCATCAAATTTGCAAGCTGTTGTTCAGAAGGAATAAAGTAATGAGCAAAAGTACCATGACCATACTGCTCACGTAAGAAGAAAACATCCACCTCGATATGCTTGGAAAGAGAGTGCTTCACCGGATTCAGAGTAATTTGAATGACACCAATGTTATCACAATGAAGTGGAGTGGGATCTGGAGAAGAGACACTAAGGTCCTCAAGAAGCCAGCTGAGCCAAAGAATGTCCTCAGCGGTGGTAGTCATAGCCCGAAGTTCAGCCTGCTGGAACGAGAAACACCGGTCTATTTCTTGGACTTACACGCAATAAGGGAAGAACCCAAGAACAAACAAAAACCAGTGACATATCGACGGTCAACACGACCACTGGCCCAGGTAGTATACGAGTAAGCACGAAGCTGCGGAGAACTACAACTAGAGGAGAAGAGACCACGTGAAATCGTCGATCGAAGGTAGCACAGGAGCCGCAGTAGATGACCATAGTGCACAGAGGTGGGTGCACCAACAAACTGACTCAACACATGAACAACATGAGCAATGTCGGGCCGAGTAATAGTGAGGTAGACGAGACTCCCAACAAGATGACGATAGCGAGTAGGATCATAAAGTGGAACCCCATCATCTAGACGTAGCTGAAGGTGAAACTTCATTAGGGTGCCCACAACACAAGAATCAGAGAGAGCATCCCGAGCTAAGAGATCTGATGTGTAACGCCGCTGAGAGTACTGAAAATCACGGTCTGTAGAGGTGACCTCAAGGCCCAAGAAGTAACTCAACTGTCCAAGATCAGTCATCCGAAACTGCTGCTAAAGATGATTCTTGACTAAGGCCACATGAGAAGGATCATCACCAGTAATGATCATATCATCCACATAGAGTAACAGAAGAGTCCAACCACGAGAGGAGTACACAAACAAGGCTGGTTCATGTGGACTTGGCTGAAAACCAGTGGCTGTAATGACTGAGCTGAAACGTGCAAACCACGCGCGGGGTGCCTGCTTGATCCCGTAAAGGGCTCGCTGTAAGCGGTAGATAAGGCCTGGAGGAGGGCAGAGACCGGGAGGAGGAAGCATGTACATCTCCTGATGAAGATCGTCGTGAAGAAAGACATTCTTCACGTTGAGCTGAATAGAGACCCGTGGCGAACAGCTGCAACTGCAATAAGAGTACGAACTGTGGTCATGTGTGCGACTGGTGCAAAGTTCTCATCATTGTCTCTCCTCTGCTCCTGCTGAAAACCATGAGCAACTAGCCGATCCTTGTACCTTTCCACAGAACCATCAGAGCGAGTCTTGACCTTGAAGATCCACTTGTAAGTAATAGGAACAACACCAAGTGGAAGAGAAACAAGGTCATATGTACGATTGTGCTCGAGCACCTCCAACTCAACAGACACAACAACCTGCAACGGTTTGCCAAGGTCGCAGAAGGGAAACAACGCCATTTGTGTGGTTGTTGATCGATTAACGAAGGTGTCGCATTTTATTCCGCATAGGAAGGATGATCCGGTGGAGAAGTTGACAAAGCTTTATGTGGATAACATAGTACGGCTTCATGGTGTGCCCCGCAGCATCGTGAGTGACCGAGATGGGCGGTTCACGTCCAATGATTGGAGGCTGGTGTAGCAAATGTTGGGAACAAACCTGAAATTCAGCACAACCTTCCATTCGCAAACGGATGGGCAGACCGAGAGGGTCAATAGAACCATGGAAGACATGCTTCGCATGTGTATCTTGGATTTTGGAAAGCAATGGGAAGACCACCTATATTTGATGGAGTTCGCATACAACAACAGCTACCAAGCGAGTATTCAGATGGCGCCTTTCGAGGCCCTATATGGTAGGAAATGTCACACGCCGTTGTCTTGGTTAGAAACGAGTGAGTCAAAGTTGTATAAGCGCATTTGCGCCCCGACTTGCACTTTACTGCTTTCATTTCAGTTCGACTCGTTTGAGTAGGACTTGCAAATTACTGCTTTATTTACTGCTTTCCTTTACTGCTTTCTTTTCCTGCTTTCATTTACTGCATTCTTTATCGTTGTCACCGCCGCCGTCCCCATTCCGATGAGTGCCTAATCGTTCTTAGCCCTCAGTATCGAAGAGCATTGAGACGGAAAAAATAGCTTGAAATAATAAAAAGTCATTATTTTCTAATTAATTAAAATTACTTAAGGTTTGCCTAGGGTTTACGACGCGGAGGACCACATAATCGATGTG
The DNA here is from genome assembly GCA_039583875.1 of Platanthera guangdongensis. Taxonomy (NCBI): domain Eukaryota; kingdom Viridiplantae; phylum Streptophyta; class Magnoliopsida; order Asparagales; family Orchidaceae; genus Platanthera; species Platanthera guangdongensis. Next base: position 175,460,667 of record CM077160.1, on the reverse strand, counting down.
TGAGCTCTATTTCCGTAGTCCATATGCTAGCTAGCCGAGAGGCCGTGCGTATAGACCGATCACCCCTTGGTAAAGAGAGTTCCGCACTAACCCTCGAGAGAGGAGGCGCGCCAACTCTACCGGATTGGGTTCCCCACCCAATAGCGGGGTGGTTCTTAGCGTAATGCGAGCGTTAAGAGAAATCCTTTGTCGGATGAGAGCCCGGTCGAATAGTCTTAGCATTCAGGTGAGCGATAGCCCTATAGCTAGGTGAGCTCATTTTAGTGGAACCTCCACGACCAAGTCTCCTCCTTAATTAATTTGAAATTTAGGATCTCTTTTTATTAAAAGTTTATTTTAGTTCAAATTCTATTCGATGCGGTCGCGCTAAGCTCATCATTGGCTCCACCCTTTAATGCTTTCATTTTATGTCATTTTTATTATATATATAAAAAAGCCCGACAAGTAATTATCGGTAAAATAATAGTCCCCTCCAGGGAAGAGTAAAAATAATCGAACCGCCCCGAGAACAATACGACCTCGATATTCCACCCCGAATATCCTGTACTACACGCAATATAGGTGCACTTGCCTCCTTTCGTTAAAACTATTAAAACCGTTTTATATCCAAATAAATAAATCCGCGCGCCACATTTTCTAAATAAAAACCACATCCGCCTTTTTCCTTAATAAAAACCGCACGGGGCGCCTCGGGAATTCTCACCAATTTTTGAAGTTTTAACCGCATCAAGTTTTCGGACCCGATGCGAAAAAATCAATCACCAGTCGCCCACCGCGAACTCCATGTTCCGGTGCTTGGCGTTATAGTATTTTGCTTGACGATCCTGGGCTATCAGTAGCCTCTCTCGGATAGTGCGTATCGTCGAGTTCACTTCCTCGACTTCGTTAAGCCTATACACTTTGGATTCGCCTGCTTCTGCCCAAGCTAACGGCGTACGACACTTATGACCATATAGAGCTTCAAACGGTGTCATACCGATGCTCGCTTGGTAGCTGTTGTTGTAGGAAAACTCCACCAGATAGAGATGATCTTCCCATCTCCTACCAAAGTCCAGGGCGCACATTCAGAGCATATCTTCCATAGTTCTGTTGGTCCTTTCAGTCTGGCCATCCGTTTGGGGATGAAAGCCCGTACTGAACGTCAATTTCATGCCCAACAGCTAATGGATTAGTCTCCAATCATTCGATGTAAAGCGCCCATCCTGATCGCTCACAATGCTATGAGGAACACCATGTAGCCGTACAATCTGCTCCACATAGAGCTTTGCCAAACTCTCCACTAAATCGTCCCATTTGTTCAGAAGGAAGTGCGCCACTTTTGTCAACCGGGTTACAATCACCCAGATTAAATCATTCCCGCGCTGAGATCTTGGCAACCCGTGCACGAAATCCATTGAAATATCATCGAACTTCCATTCCGGAATCAGCAACGACTTCAAGAAACCGCCAAGCTTATGACATTCCACCTTTACCAAAGCACAAGTCTGGAATTTGGCTACGTAATGAGCGATATTGTTTTTCAGTCCTGGCCACCAGAACAGCTTTTTCATGCCCCTGAACATCTTTGTGCTCCCCGGGTGAATTGAGTACTTCGTAAAGTGCGCTTCGTACATCAACTCTTCTCGTAGTTTACCCATACTCGGGATGCAAAAGGCCGTCATCCCAGGAGAATTTGCCTTCTGGCCCGTCTATTGCATATAGTTGGAGACTTTGATCCAACTCTATTGCTCGTCGAATTCTATCAGCAATGTCATATTGCACCTCCGTCCAGTTCAGACATGCATTGCCCGAGGAATCTTTGTCAACACAAGAAATCTCTCAGGTATCTGGGTAGCCTCACGATAAGAAGTCGGCTCTGGAGTACCACAAGCTGTAGCAGCAAGGGCAGACAGGTCCAGTGGTAGACCAACAAGGCTAAGTCGTTCGGGAGGACATTTATCATGAGGTGGGTTGCGACGTGCAGGAGGATCATCCACAAGACCCTCGCTAGAGGAGGCATGCATTGAGTCTGGGGGCACTGGAGTTGAGGGAACGGGAGGTGGACGATGAGTGTAATGATATGGAAGGGGGATGACGAGCACATCCGACAAATAGGTAGGTGACAAAGGTGAGGAGTGTGAAGATGACGAAGAAGACTGCGACAAGGGAAATGGAGGTGACAGAGTACACTACGACAATGGAGGAGGTGACAGAGTAGACTGCGACAAAGGAAGAGGAGGTGGACATACCGAAGGAGATGATACACGAGACAAGGAGATGAAAAAAGTGAGAAACTGCACGTCAGAGGGAGTAACAAATGAGTGTGAGGTTGAGTGGACAGAGGACATGAAAAAAGGACGAGACTCATTAAAAGTAACATCACGTGAGATGCAAAGTCGACGTGCAACATGGTCATAACATTGACAGCCTTTGTGTTCCGTACTATATCCAATAGAGACACAAGGAACAGACTGAGCAGAGATCTTGGCACGCTCACGTATAGGGAGTAGAACTTAACACCGACTTTCAAAAATACGAAGATGAGTGTAATGTGAGGGTCGAGAGTACATACACTCACTAGGACACTGACCCTGAAGGAAAGTGGAGGGTTGTAAGTTAATAAGATAGACAGCGGTGGAAACATCCTCAACCCAAAAATGAGGAGGAACGTGGGAGGAGATAAGAAAGGTGTGAGGTGTCTCAATAATGTGGCAATGCTTTCTTTCAACGATGCTATTCTGAGCATGTACACCAGAACAGTCAAACTGAGGGAGAGTTTCGTGGGCGGCTTGCAGATCTCGGAAAACATGAGAGAGATACTCCCCCCCCCCAGTCAGGATGAAAAATGCGTATGAAAACAGAAAGCTGTGTGCGCACCATTAAAAAAGTTACATTGATATGAAAAAATTCAGATCTAGAATATATAAAGTAGACCCAACAATAACGAGAATAATTATCAACAAAAAAACGTAATTTGGGTATGTAGGCAACATCAGGAACATGGTAATGACTAGTATGGTGGAGGCCACGACTGGTGATTGGATGAATAGTGTTATCTGCAACCATGATGCTAAGTGCAGAGGAGATGGACTGACAGGACAAGAGGTGGGTGACATCATATATTATGTGAAAGGAGGCTCCAGAGTCAAACAATTAGTAAAAGGGAGAGTTACATGCAGGGGCGAAGGCAACTGACTAAAAGACGGAGGCGTCAGAAGCATCCGACTGAAGTACGGAGGCAGATGAGCGAGACAGTGAAACCTGCCGAGAGAACTGCTGGGCAATCAGCTGAGCAAGCTCAGATACAGAGAGAGACTGCGCTGGAGTCGAAAAATGAGCGGAAGGTGCACCAGGAGCTCACTCCTGACCAGACTGTTGAGCCATTTGAAGCTTTTGACACTCAGTTTTGGCATGAACAAGACACTGACAGTAGTGACAACGAATAGACGGATGAGGAGGAACGCCAGACTGAACAACAAAGGAGATGTGAGACGTCGCCATCAAACCAATATAGGACGGAGAAGTCACCTTGGTCAAGAGAGCACTTGAGAGTGGATGGAAGAGATCTACGAGGTCCGGCAGCTGCAGATGACAATGGAGGAGGCCGACAAAAGAGGTCCAACGGCTGCAGGAGGCAGCGAAGGGATGTTGACGGCTACATGAGGCAGCGAAGAAGACCGGCGGAGGAGGGCCGACTGCAAAAATTGCGGAATCAGCCGATTCAGGTTGCAAAAACTAGCTGAAAATTGCTACGGAATCAGCTGACAACGGGAGTTGCGGCGGGATCGACAAACGTGCTTGAGCAGCGATTGGGAACAAAAAACAAGAAACTGCGACGGGACCAGATTCGGCGACAGGATGCTGCAACGTGATCAGGGATGCCGCGACGATATTGGAAGTAGCGACAAAATGCGATCGGGTTGCAGGGATGCGGTGAAACAATGGCTGGATGCTCGATGACGGGATCAGGATGCTCTACGATGGTATCAGGATGCTCTGCGATAGCGGGAGAAAAAAAGAGTCTGATGGTCGAAAAATAGCGACGACGTGCAAAAGCAGAGGAAGCGGAACCCTATCGCTCTGATGTCATGATAGAATTTCACAATTTATGATATATTATCACAACAACAGGGTATACATATACATGCATGCATCCGACGGCCCAACAAAAAACAGCGCCGCCGCCTGGCGTGGCTCGCCAGCCACCGGCCACCCAACGTTCGTCGTCGGGTGGCCGGTGGCCGACAAGCCCACGGCCGGCGGCGGCGCTGGAATTGTGCACTCGACAAATCCAGTGCCGCCGGCCTTGTCCTCGTCGACCACCGACCGCCCGGGGTTCGTCGGCGGCGCTGGTTTTGCCGAGTGCGCACAGTTCGCATTTTAACTGGTGCGGATAATAGCAATTCTCTATATATATACATGAGAGGGTGATCACAACATCCGAGGTAAGACTACGTTATATCTACCATATACAATATCTAACACCTCCACCCCAGCCTCTCAGGATCTATATTAAGTGCATGGTGGTTGTTGCGGTCAACTTAATGTTCCTGGCAGATTGAGCTAAACTCGGCCGTCTTAGCACGCAGAGCAGTCAAGCGCCCACATAGTCACAGAACATGAGAGATAGTGCACACGATATTTTTAACGTGGAAAAACTCGTCAAGTGGGTAAAAAATCACGTGACCAGATCTGTGCCGGTCAAACTCCACTATGAGCTTCGTGTTACAAATCTGCTGCATAATTGAGGGCGACAGACCGTTTCTCGTTACAATTGGGGATGAGAGAGAGTACAAGGCTTGGAGGGTGACAGACCACCTCTCACAGAGCTAATTCTTTTTCTTTCTACAACAGGGAGCTTCACACTCTGGACGTTTCATAGTTTTGAATGTTGCCTGGAGGCGGGAGCAGCTGAATTCGCTCGTCCTGACACCGGCGGCTTGGAAGTTCGAGTGGTGCTTTCGGTGCGCCTTATCCTCTGCGGCTTATCTCTGACTGTCTTTTGGAGAAGTATGTTGTGGTTGTCCTTTCGATGATTGGAACACTTGTTCGTGAGCGCGCGGGGTGCTTGTTGACGGAGAGCGCACAAAGTGCTTGCTAGAGGAGAGCGCGTGTGACGCTCGCTGGTAGAGAGCGTGCAGAGCGCTTGCTGGAGGAGAGCGTGCGGCGTTCTTGCTGGAGGATAGCGCGCGGGGCACTTGCTGGAGGAAAGCGCGCGGGGCACTTGCTGGAGGAGAACGCTCGGGGCATTTGCTAGAGTAGAGCGTGCGGAGCGCTTGCTGGTAGAGAGCATGCAAAACACTTGCTGGAGGAAAGCCCGTAGGGAAGTAATGCATAGGAAGGCACGTATGTAGGCGGCGCACGCCAGAGCGTTCGAGGAGGTGGCCCAAGGAAGCGCACAGGGAAGCGGAGCCCGCGGGTGCGCGCAAGGAAGAGACACACAAGAGAGAGAGCAAGGATGAGATGTACGCGAAAGCGCGCACGGAAGAGGCGCGCGCAAGAGGCGCGCACGGAGGCGCGTGCGGGAGCGCGCTAGGAAGGGGCTCACATGGGATCACACAAGGAAGAGGCGCGGTAGGAAGAGGCGTTTTTGGGACCGCGCTGGTAAGAGGCGCGCGCGGGAGCACGCTTGGAAGAGAAGTGTAGGAGGGAGAAAATCCGTAGGAGGAGAGAGAAAATCCGTAGGAGGATTTTCTGGGGGAGAAGAGGATGAAATGAAGCAGGGTCTGAGGCTCTATTTATAGGTCCCAGGAGTGGTTACGGTGGTGACGCAGTTATCCGCAAACCATAACCACCCAATTTAATATTTGTAGACCGAATTAATATAGATCGGGGCGCGCATATTTATAATAATTTTAGGATGATTACGAACTTCACATCTGCCATTATTTTTGTCTAAGTGCTCCCCCACTACGGGAAGTTACGAGAGTGGTTACGTGAGATGGATTGACGAGATTGCATGGCGGGGGCCCGCCGGGGGCCGCCCAATCGGCGGGGGCTGCTCGGCCGGCGGCGGATAAAAAACGAAAGGGCAACGTCGTCGGCGGCGGTGAACGCGGCGATGGCGGCGACGGCGGTTGGCACGATGATGGCGGCTAGCGCTAGGAGGCGCTAGCCACGACATCTGAGGAAGGGGGGAGGAAGCGCTGCAATTGCCTGCCGCTTGACCCCTCGGGATCTGTCGCTCACCCCCTATCGGGGTTGCGGCAGTTGTAGGCATCTCCCCTGTTGGGAGGAATCGCCCAGGCGCTGACTAAGTCAGTGCTCTAATAGGGGCGCTGGAAATCAGCGCCCCTATTGCGCTGGTAGGGGAAATCCCGCCCATGCGCGGGAAGACTCCCCGCGTGGGAAGACTCCCGCGCATTCCGCGTGGGAAGACTTTTGCGCGCGCTGCGGTGGAGAACTTTCCGCGCTCGCATGCCGCGCGGGAAGATTTCAGCGCGCGCATGCCGCGCGCGCATGCCTCGCGGGAGGTTTTACGTGCATGCGGACCTCGCGGGAGGATTTTCGCACACGCCTCGCGCAGGTCTCGTGCGAACCCCGCGCGGCCATGCCATACAGATATGTTAGTTGCGGCGGCGTTTCTCGCGTGCAGTACTCGTGCGGTGCGTTGGTCGGGTCGGGGTCGCCCTTAGGTTTGACTGGGCCACTCTTAGGAGGAACCCATCAGTGGTTATATTAGATTATTAGTTTCTCAATATGAAACTATTCTCAACACAGTAATGCGAACATCTCCATCTGAGTTTCATTTATGATTGTTTAACTCATAATTAAGTAGTTACTTTCTCCCCAATTCTCCCATTACAGGAGCTTATAGACTACTATAACTGTTCGACAAAAAGAGATTGGGCTGGACGACCAACAGTTTTCCAAGGAGTAGCTAGCATTGCAGATGGTTTGGCCCCCATACTTCATAATTCTGCACCCCAGGTGGCCATATTTTCTTCTCGAGGACCGGATGTGAAGGATTTTAGCTTCGAGGATGCTGATGTTCTCAAGCCTGATATTCTTGCGCCAGGTTCTCTCATCTGGGCTGCTTGGGCACCAAATGGAACAGATGAGGCCAATTATGAAGGTATGAACCTCACATTGACTTAGTCATTTTCAGTGGCAAAGACGAAAAATTAACTTAGTTTTTTTCCCTTTTCTTAATTTTTGATATTTTTTAGCAGAAATATTCCAAAATTAGTGAAACAGTGAACCCTAGTAAGACAACTACTGAAAGCTCCACCCAGCTTGATATTAGATGTTCATTCTAAGGCTCTATTTGGAACAACTCTGGCGTATGGGAAAGCTCCAGTCCCACCACCATCGCTATAATTAGGCCGTTTGTATCCTCGACTTTTGGTATACCGCTTTTTAGAAATAGGTGTTTTATGGCTTATGGAAAAAGTAGTATGGGGTCTTGCGGTTGCAGTTGAGAAATCACTTTTTTTTTCTTTTCGTATTCCCAACGACAGGGCTCGCAACCCCTCCCGATTCACGAAGTCGTAACCCTTAGCGAGAATTCTCTGCATCCCTGCGAGAGAGATCGATCCCAGCTGCTCTGTGTGCCACCCTTCAATGCCGACAGTCCACTCTTAGCGTCGCCCTTCACCTCCACCTCTCTGCACCGCCGCCAAATTTGACGGAAACTGCTCTCTGGATCTCTTTTCACCTCCGATTGTAAGCATGACCTGCTCTTTGCTTCATCTTTCCCCACCGATTACAACTGGATCTCAAAGAGCATCCGGTCTTTTAACTGAAGAGTCTATAGTCTAATCTCTGTCTCATCTCTCTCCACTGATCACCTGCCCTTATCAAGTAATCTACCCCATGGATTTCAGCATTTATGATCCTGTATACTCGTTTGCGATTTCAGCTATGCTTTTGGATTTATGTTTCCACGATGATTCCTACTCCTTTATGATGATTTCAGCTATGCATTTGCATTTTCAGTTTTTCCCTGTCTGGTGATGATCTCTGATTTTTGAGGTTTTTTTTGTGTCATTTGTTGAGAGGAAGGACTCCTTCCTTTTTTTCCTGTCATTTCTTGTTTCATTTGTTTAGGAGGAATGCTGAAATTTTTGTAGCTGAATATGTATGTTTGTTAGTGAAATTAATGGAGCTATTGTGTGGATTGCTCGTTAGTTAGCAGAACTTTCAAAATGCTGAGTGTGTGTATCTTTGTTAGGAAAATTAATGTGTATGTGTGGATTTTTTGTTGGTCTATGTTAATATGCATTTATGAGTATTGTTATGTATTTATTAGGATTGATGTGTTTTTTTATCAAGGATGAGCAATGTCACCTTTTTATTACATTTAAAGGTAAACAATTTTCAAACAGATGTTCCACCAAACAGTTAAATCCTAACACTATTTTAAACAACACTAAAATACAAATTCTCAGTTGAAAACAAAAGCGTGTTTCCATTAGGGTAATCACTATGGCTATTTATAGCCTACACGATACTTTCAATATTACAACACTTCTCCTTAAGATTGACGAAAGATATTCACTAAACTCATCTTGTTACAACCCCTGATCATATCCTCTGAACCAAGTCCCTTGGTTAAGCAGTCAGCAACCTGACCCTTGGTTGGGACGTGACTCAACTTCAGTAGCTTACTATCAAACTTCTCCTTTATAAAAAAAATCTATCAATCTCTATATGCTTGGTGCGATCGTGTTGGACTGGACTATTTGCGATACTGTTGGCTGACTGACTGTCACACAACAGTTTCATCCTATCTCCTTGATCTAGCTTCAACTCCACGAGCATCCTTTTCAGCCATAGAAGTTCTGCAACCCCTACTTTCATGGCTCTGTACTCCGCCTCTGCTGTCGATCTAGCTACTACCGACTGTTTCTTGCTCCTCCATGTGACCAGGTTGCCTCTGATAAATATGCAATAACTTGAAGTAGACCTCCTATCATCCGCACAACTTGCCCGGTCAGAGTCGCAATAGCCTTTAATCCTCATGTGCACATTCCTTTTGAAGGTCAACTCCCTTCCAGGAGCACTCTTCAAGTATCGCAAAATCTGGTACACCGTATCCATATGACCCTTCCTCGGGTCATGCATGTAACAGCTCACCACGCTCATAGAGAAGGAGATGTCCGAGCAAGTATGGCTCAAATAGATCAACTTCCCAACTAGCCTTTGGTACATTTCCCGATCTACTTGTTCTTCGGCCTCTCCACCCAGTTTACACCTCTGATCGATTGACGTCGTAGCAGATTTGCACCCCAACATCCTAGTTTCAGTGAGGTGATTCAGTGCGTATTTACTCTGGGAAAGGACCATCCCCTCTGCCTCATACACAATCTCAATCCCAAGAAAATACCTAAGAAGGCCCAGGTCCTTCACCTCGAACTTCTTGTCCAGAGCCCCCTTGAGGTAGCCAATCTCTTGTTTATCATCCCCTGTAATGATCATGTCGTCCACGTACACCACAAGCATGGTGATGTGACCTTCATTTTGCTTGAAAAAGACTGCATGATCTGCATTGATCTGGTGATATCCCATCCCAATCATTACTTTCCTGAAATTGTCAAACCACGCGCTAGGTGACTGCTTCAGCCCATAAAGGGTTTTCTTTAACCTGCAGACTTTTCCTTCTGTCTTGGCCGCACCAAACTCCGGTGGTATCTCCATGTACACCTTCTCTGCTAGATCTCCATGAAGGAATGCATTCTTCACATCTAATTGGTAAAACATCCATCCACCATTCACTGTCAGGCTAATGAGAGTCCTAACGGTGCTTATCTTTACAACGGGTGCAAACATCTCGTCGTAGTCGATGTCATAGGTCTGGCTGTACCTCTTGGCAACCAATCGAGCTTTGTAGCGCTCAACCTGTCCATCTGGGTTCTGCTTCACGGTGAACACCCACTTGCACCCAACGACCTTCTTGTCCTTTGGCAGCCGTGCCAGCTCCCAGGTCTTGTTTTTCTCAAGAGTCTTCATCTCTTTCTTCACCGCTGTCTTCTATTTCGGATCGTCTTTGACAACCTGCCAATTGTTAGGTACAATAACACTATCCAAAGATGCAATGAATGCTCCGTGTGTAGAGGAGATATGATCGTAAGAGACAAAGGGCGCAACATTCCAACCATATCTGTCAAGAGGATTTCCCGTATTGCTGCGAGTAGTCCTTCGTAACGTAAGAGAAGAAGTAGGAGAAGGGGAAAGGATATCACCTGAGGCTTGTGGAGATGTAGGTGTTCCAGGAGTAGGGGGCGACGTAGCCAATGAACTAGGAGCTAGAACTGGGCCCCGACACTGGATCTGGTACTGCTGGCAGTTTCCTCCTATGTATGTCAGCAGCTACCCCTGAGCTGTAGGTCTTACATCTCGCCTCTTCGCCTCAATCTCCTCCTGCTCATCATCACTCTCCTGCTGCTCTTCCACCGATTCTCCCTGCCATATTCCCAGATCTGTCACCAACCTTTCTCCGTCTAGCCTCATACTTTTGGTATCTGACGAGTATAATGTGGGTAGGGCTCCATCTTGTCAGTAATACTGTTCTAGCTCTCTAAAGTGAACATCCATGCTCACAAAGCATCTTTTCTCCACCGGACTCTAACACATGTACCCTTCTGAGTACGAGAGTAGCCCACAAACATACAATTGACTGCCCTTGCATCAAGCTTACCTACACCCGTTATGTTGTCCTTCACGAAGCACGCACACCGAAATACCTTCAAGGGAAGTATCCCTCATTATGACCCTGCAACTGTTGACACAGAGACTTCCACTCCTGGACCTGTGATGGCATCCTGTTGATCAATTGTGTCGCTGTTAACACCGCATATCCCCACAGACTTCGAGGCACCTTCATGTTGAACATCATACTCCTTGCCACCTCTAGAAGGTGTCCGTTCTTCCTTTCCGCCACTCCTTTCTGTGCCGGTGTGTAGGCTGGTGGTCTGGTGCAATATCCCATGAGCTGATAAGTATTCCTCCATTGCCTTATTAGTGTATTCTGTCTCATTATCTGACCTTAGTATCTTAATCACCACAGTGTATTGTGTCTGAACAAGGTTATGAATCTCGAAGCAGATAAGTACTTCACTCTTAGTTTTCATCAGCTATAACTAAGTAACACGAGATGCACAATCAATAAAGTAATAAAGTACTTATAACCATTCAAAAAGCTTACAGTACAAGGTCCTCAGACATCAAAATGAATAACATCAAAACAGAAGAGCTTCTTCGGCCCGTACTTGTTAAATTTGTGAAGTGGAAGTGGGTGACGGGACAGGCCGCGCGGCCTGTGCGGACAGCTTTGGCGGACTGGCGGACTGGGCGGAACTGAGGTTGCGGCCTGGTGAGAAATCTGGTGGAAGCCGGCTGTGTTCTGAGCGGGTTGTTGCATTGTGTCCGCGTTTGGTGCGGCCTGGTACCTGCGGATAGAGAGGCTTGCGGACTGGTGCTTTGCTCAGTGGTCGCGGGTGCAAGTTTGAGCTGTTGGCGGGATGGTTCGAGTTCGCGGGAAGCCTTGCGGACTGGTGTGTCCGCGGTTGGGGCTGTTGCGGACTGAGCCTTGAGCTTGGCTGAGGCCTTGCCGAGCTCAGTGTTACAGCAGGTCTTGCTGTGGAGACCGGTTGGCGGACTGATGTTTGGAGTCCGGCTTGGTGCTGCTGCGTTGACAAGTGCGAGAGAGCTCTCGCGGACTGGTTGCGGTCTGTGCTAGGGTGTTTGGCGGACGGGACTTTGTGTCCGCCATGCTCGCACTGGCCCTTGATGGTTTTGGACTTGGTCACACTTGGTGTCAAGTTCATGGTGTCCGCCGTATCCGCCAAGTCCGCTGTGACCGGCGACTGTTGCTGTTTGCCTTTGGTCGTGGACTGTGGCGGATTGAGGTGTGAGTCTTGCGGACTGCCTCGGGTTGGTGCGGACTGCCATTGAAGAGGTGCTGTCCTGAAGCAGTTGGAGCTTTGCGGGCTGGTGCCTTGTCCGCTAGCTTGGGCGACTGGAGAGGGTTCGTCAATGGTTGCTTGCTCCTGGCGGTTTCCCTGGTGACTGGCTAAGTCCTCGCGGACTGAGCGGACAGTCGTTTTGTGTTCGCGCGGGCTGGGGCGGTGTCGCTATCTCATGGGCGGTGACCACACTCCTCACCTGGCCTATAAATAGGACCCCCCTGGCACATCTACAGTAACCAGAAGTAACGTGAGTGAACAGTAATTTGGGTTGGGCGGTGCTGCGGTCTGTGTTTTTCAGTCCGCACGGATTGTTTCAGGCTGACGGTTTGCTGTGTGCAGGTCGCGCGGATAACTTCAAGGAGCCAGGAGCTTGGCTGTGACTTCGGTCAGTGCTTGGAAGTGTGCGGTCTCTGCGGACTCAGCAGGAGGTCGCTCTGCGGCTTGTCAGTTCTGTTTCAACTTTCCCAGCTTCAATAACCTGTCCGCCGGTTCAGGCGGGTAGGGGAGTTCCTCAGTTCGGGTTCACAGGAGGCGAATAACGGTCTGTCCGCGCGACCTCGCGGTCTCGGCGGACTCCGTGGTATTCGGCGGATTGCAGCTAGTTTCGGGCGTCTCGCGACACTTCGGCGACCTCGGCGGTCTCGGCGGACTCGGGTTTTGTCCGCCCGGCTTGTTTTTGGTTCTTTCTGTTTACAGCTGTAATACTAGCGAAATCATGTCTCGCTATGTATGCCTCGATTGTAATGAAGTGAATGCATAATAAGATCTTCTTGTGCTTCCATTGTTTTTGTTGGTGCAACCTCTAGTCCTTGGGTTTCCGCAGGTTCAGCGTGCGAACTGGTAGTTCCGAAGATATTAATTTGGCGTTTGGGCTATCTTGCTGACCACTGAGAAAATTTAACATGTATCAGAGCGAGGTTACTGAGTTTGGAGGTTCAGTTTGCGTGAGCGGAGGTCAGCCAGTGTTGTTACTCAGTGATTGAGTGGTGATCAACCTGTGTTGTTGCTCGGAGCTGCTGAAGGGTACCAACAGGTGATTTGCAATGGAAGAAGCTTAGCAAGAGGTCTGGGCATTGAACTCTTAACGCCGACTAACTATAAAAAGTGGAAGTCGTGTGCATGAAGAGTTATCTTCTAGGAGAGGAGCTGTGGGAAGTCGTCGGTGGAGACGACAGACAGGAAAGTAACTGCTGCTTTCGGTACTGCTGAACAGGTGAGGCTCTGGAGAAGAACTAATGCTAAGGCAGAGTTCGTTCTGAAGAGAGCTGTCTCTCCGGAACTGTTTGATCACATCATTGGATGTGAGTCGGCTGCTGATATTGGACAACCATTGATAGTTGTTCAATAGGAAGAATGTGGCGCGGCTTCAGTTCCTAGAGAATGAGTTGGCCAGGGCAACTCAGGGAGACCTTTCCATCTCCAGGTACTTCTTAAGATGAAGAGCTTGTGTGCTGAGCTGTCGGCGCTGGATCCTGATGAGCCTATCTCCTGAGGCAAAGATGAAAAGGCACATTTCCGCGGCTTGCGGAAGGAGTATGTGGCCTTTGTTACGTCTGTTCAAGGGTGGGCTACTCAGCCGTCTTGCTGGAGCTGGAGAATCTGCTTGCCTCGCAGGAGAGCTTAGCAAGGCAGATGGCTTGGAGTGAATCTGAATCAGGAAGGCAGCGAGGCTCTCTTTCTCAGGCAAGAAGAAGGGATGGGAAGGGAAGAAGAAGAAGAAGGTGCAGGCAGCTGTTGCAAGGAGACTTCAACTTCATATCCGCCGGAGAGGAGCAATGCTCCTAAGGACTGGAAGAAGAAATCTGAAGTGCTACCGGTGTCATCAGCGAGGCACTTCAAGCGGGACTGCAAGGTCAAACTGCACCTGGGCATGCTGCGGGAAAGGAGGAAGCTTGCTCACGAAGTGAAGAAGCAGAATGGGGAGGAGCTTTCATGACGGGCACTTGTGTCCGGGCCTTATCTGCTGAGGACTTCAACAGCGAGTGGATCGTCGACTCCGGGTGTGGTCATCACCTCACCGAGACAAGTCGAAGTTCACCTCCATGCAGGCTTACTCAGGTAATGAAGCTATTATCACTGCTGATAATACTGTTTATGCAGTAGAGAAGGAGGGGGTCGTGTCTTTGGGTAGTGATCAGGGCCACTCACGTTAAGGAGTGTGTATCACGTGCCGGGCATGAAGAAAACCTCTTCTCGGTGACCAACGCGGTGGACGCTGGGTATCACTTCCTGTTTGGCCAACAGACGTGAGGTTCCTTCGCAACGTATCAGCGGTAAAGGCTGATGTTGCTCATGTTTGGGAGGAGGGTGAAGAACTTGTTTGTTCTTTTCACCAGTGCCTATGTTGATAAGATGAGGGCCAATGATAGTGCGGCTATCTGGCATGAGAGGCTGGGGCATGTTTGCATGGACAAGCTGAAGGCAATGGCGAGTAGAAGTCTGGTGAGGGGTTGCCGATGTTGTCCTCCTTTGGTGATGGGCATGTTTGTGCGGGCTGTCAATACGGTAAGGCACATCGCCTTCCGTTTGATAAATCTCAAACAAGGAGCAAGAAACCATTGGAGTGTATTCATGGCGACCTGATGGGACCGACTGTTACTGCCAGCCTTGGTGGAAGCAAATACATGCTTGTCTTGGTTGATGACTACTCAAGGTATACTTGGGTGTACTTCTTAAAGGAGAAGTCGGATGCCTTCCCGTTTGTTCGTGGAGTTCAAGGAGTTGGTAGAAGGCCGGCTTGGCTTGCGGATTAAGAAGTTTCGAACTGATAACGGGGGAGAGTTTGTCTCTTCCGAGTTTTCTAACTTCTGCAGGAAGCACGGGATCCAACGGGAGCTTACATGTGCTCACACTCCACAACAAAATGGGGTAGCGGAGCGGAAGATCCGTCATTTGACGGAAACCTGCAAATGCTGGCTGCATGCGAAAGATATCCCGAGGTCCTTTTGGGCGGAGGGAATGTCTTGTGCTGCATATGTTATCAACCGGATGCCACTCAGCCCTATCAACATGAAGACGCCCATTGAGCAGTTGCTGAAGGAGAAGCCGAGTGTTGGACACCTTCGGGTGTTCGTTTCAACTTGCTACGTGCATGTCCGGATGCTTCACGGACAAAGCTTGATGCGAAGGCAAGGAAACTTGTCTTTGTTGGCTATGATGAGCGGAAGAAGGGATGGAAGTGCATGGACCCTGTGACGAAAGAAGTTCGTGGTGTCAAGAGACGTTGTCTTTGACGAGCTGACGTCATATGGAGGTGCTCGGTGGAGCCTACCGAAGTAGCAAGGTTGAGGAAGCACCGGTGGAGGCTGCTGAAGGCTTGGAAGAGGAGCTTGCTGTTTCTCCAGCAGCTCCTGTTGCTTCGAACTCCGAGGCTGAGCCTTCTGGCTCAGGAAGCAGGGGGAGCACTGCTCAATGCTTGCCCCAGGTAGGAGTGGAGCCTGAAGAAGCAACGGAAGCCGTGAGCAAGGAGCCGTGTCTCTCGGAGATCGAAGAGGGTGGTTAAGCCACCGGCTCGGTACTGTGATGGGAATGAAGTGAGCTTTGTCTCCTGTTTCTTTGCAGGTCCTCTGGATGAGCGAGAGCCTGCAAGCTTCAACGAGGCCACTGGAGTGAAGGAGTGGGAAGGTGCCATGAAGGAAGAGATTGATTCTCTGAAGAAGAATGAAACCTGGGACCTTGTGCCCAAGGTTGATGGCATTACTCCGGTTACTTGCAAGTGGGTGTATAAGTTGAAGAAGAAGGCTGATGGGAGCATTGATCGGTTCAAGGCTCGCCTGGTCGCTAGAGGATTCTCACAGCAGTATGGAAATGATAAGACTATAGGAGACATTCAGTCCAGTTGCGAAGATGACGTCTGTAAGAGTGGTGATCGCCTTGGCTGCTTGCAAGGGATGGAGGTTGTGGCAACTCGATGTGAAGAATGCCTTTCTTTACGGAGAGATTGACAAGGACATCTTCATGGATCAGCCGCTTGGTTTCGTCTCTGAAAAGCATCCGACTATGTCTGCAAACTCAGGAAGGCTCTCTATGGGTTGAAGCAAGCTCCTCGAGCGTGGTATGGGAAGATTGCAGAGTACCTGCAGTTCTGTGGATACCTGGCTTCTAACTCGGATTCTAGCTTGTTCGTCAAGAAGAAGGGAGAGCTAAGAGTCTTGGTCCTGCTGTATGTGGATGATATGATCATCACAGGGAACTCGGAGGAGGAAGTAGCAAGGCTCAGGGGAGAGCTTGCTATACGCTTCGAGATGAAAGACTTGGGAGAGTTGCATCACTTTCTTGGTCTGGAAGTGGAGAGGAAGGAGTGCGGGATTCTCATTAGCCAGAAAGGGTATGCTGATCGTATTGTGAAACGGTTTGGCATGGGCGAAGGAAGAAGTGCTCTACTCCACTGGAATCTGGGCTGAAGCTTCGACGAGATGAGGGAAGGGTGCTTAATGATCCCTGGTGTTCAGGGCTCTTGTTGGGAGCTTGATCTATCTGACGATTACAAGGCCGGATATAGCTTATGCTGTTGGCGAGTAAGTCGGTATATGGCTGAACCAAGGCAATCTCATCTAGTGGCGGCGAAGGGAATTCTGAAGTATGTCAAGGTGACTTCTGAGATGGGACTCCTCTATGGAAGGATGCGGAATTTGCGTTGCTCGGGTACACGGATGCTGACTATGGCGGTGATTCGGATGATCGAAGGTCTACTTCTGGTTATGTGTTCACTTGCGGTTCAGCTAGCATCTCGTGGTGTAGCAAGAAGCAGACTCGGTGTCGGTTTCAACCACGGAGGCGGAGTATAAGCTTCGGCCTTGGCTGCTCGGGAAGCCGTTTGGTTGAGGAGGCTCATAGAGGATGTTCATGAAGAAGTGCAAAGGCCCTACTTTACTCCGGGTGACAATGAATGCTCTCAAACTGTAAACAATCCAGTGTGTCACGCCAGGACCAAGCATATAGAGATTGATCACCACTTCATCAGGGAGAAGGTGTTGGAGGGGTCTCTGCTGTCGGGCATGTTCGGAGTGAAGATAATCTTGCTGACATCTTCACGAAGCCGCTGTCGAAGGGGCCCTTTGAACGCTTGCGCAGCTTGCTGGGCTTGGTCACCACTTCTCACTTCAAGGGGGAGTGTTGAATTTGTGAAGTGGAAGTGGGTGACGGGACAGGCCGCGCGGCCTGTGCGGACAGCTTTGGCGGACTGGGCGGACTGGGCGGACTGAGGTTGCGGCCTGGTGAGAAAATCTGGTGGAAGCCGGCTGTGTTCTGAGCGGGTTGTTGCATTGTGTCCGCGGTTTGGTGCGGCCTGGTATCTGCGGATAGAGAGGCTTGCGGACTGGTGCTTTGCTCAGTGGTCGCGGGTGCAAGTTTGAGCTGTTGGCGGGATGGTTCGAGTTCGCGGGTAAGCCTTGCGGACTGGTGTGTCCGCGGTTGGGCTGTTGCGGACTGAGCCTTGAGCTTGGCTGAGGCCTTGCCGAGCTCAGGTTTACAGCAGGTCTTGCTGTGGAGACCGGTTGGCGGACTGATGTTTGGAGTCCGGCTTGGTGCTGCTGCGTTGGACAAGTGCGAGGAGCTCGCGGACTGGTTGCGGTCTGTGCTAGGGTTTGGCGGACGGGACTTTGTGTCCGCCATGCTCGCACTGGCCCTTGATGGTTTTGGACTTGGTCACACTTGGTGTCAAGTTCATGGTGTCCGCCGTATCCGCCAAGTCCGCTGTGACCGGGCGGACTGTTGCTGTTTGCCTTTGGTCGGGACTTGTGGCGGATTGAGGTGTGAGTCTTGCGGACTGCCTCGGGTGGTGCGGACTGCCATTGAAGAGGTGCTGTCCTGAAGCAGTTGGAGCTTTGCGGGCTGGTGCCTTGTCCGCTTAGCTTGGGCGGACTGGAGGGTTCGTCAATGGTTGCTTTGCTCCTGGCGGTTTCCCTGGTGACTGGCTAAGTCCTCGCGGACTGAGCGGACAGTCGTTTTGTGTTCGCGCGGGCTGGGGCGGTGTCGCTATCTCATGGGCGGTGACCACACTCCTCACCTGGCCTATAAATAGGACCCCCCTGGCACATCTACAACAACCAGAAGTAACGTGATGAACAGTAAATTGGGTTGGGCGAGTGCTGCGGTCTGTGTTTTTCAGTCCGCACGGATTGTTTCAGGCTGACGTTTTGCTGTGTGCAGGTCGCGCGGATAACTTCAAGGAGCCAGGAGCTTGGCTGTGACTTCGGTCAGTGCTTGGAAGTGTGCGGTCTCTGCGGACTCAGCAGGAGGTCGCTCTGCGGCTTGTCAGTTCTGTTTCAACTTTCCCAGCTTCAATAACCTGTCCGCCGGCTTCAGGCGGGTAGGGGAGTTCCTCAGTTCGGGTTCAGCAGGAGGCGAATAACGGTCTGTCCGCGCGCCTCGCGGTCTCGGCGGACTCCGTGGTATTCCGGATTGCAGCTTAGTTCGGGCGGTCTCGGCGACTTCGGCGACCTCGCGGTCTCGGCGGACTCCGGGTTTTGTCCGCCCGGCTTGTTTTTTGGTTCTTTCCTTTACAGCTGTAATACTAGCGAAATCATGTCTCGCTATGTATGCCTCGGATTGTAATGAAGTGAATGCATAATAAGATCTTCTTGTGCTTCCATTTTTTGTTGGTTGCAACCTCTAGTCCTCCTTGGGATTCCGCAGGTTCAGCGTGCGAACTGGTAGTTCCGAAGATATTAATTTGGCGTTTGGGCTATCTTGCTGACCACGTTGAAAAATTAACTGTACTAACATACAAACTCTTAGTAAGCTTGCCTAAATCACAGACATCACACCCCAATTTTGTTTTTTTTGCTGTTTCAAGAAGAGCAAAAAATAATCTAGCTACAGTCCTATAAAAGGGGTGCCCTAACCGCCTGTGATGGAGTATAAGCATATCCCCGACACTCATCTTCTGTCCTCAAACTCTCGTCTTCTCTACCACATAGACAAGATCCACATCCAATCCTTCCCGATCCAGAAACCACAACACTTCATGCCAAGTCCCAGTCCCAAGTATCTGCCTCGTCCCTTTCTCCTGGAAAGTCACCTTTGGAATATCAAAAGAAACAACACATCTCAGTTGAATGATTATGAAATTAATGGATAAAAGACTAACTGGTAAGGAAGGAGCATGCAAAACATTGCATAGTTTTACTGAACCTGAACAATTAACAGTACCCTTACTGGCCACTGGCTGGACGTACCGCCCGCCACCTGGATGTTATCTACAGTAGCTAGACGAGTGTAGGAGAACTCGTCTGCATTTCTTGTCACGTGACGCGATATGCCTGAGTCGATGATCCATGGATCTGATGCCCTGGAGGAAGATATAGATGCAAGAGCGAGAGATCCATTTGTTGGGTGGACATACATAGCCCGTCTGTTTCCTCTTGATGCCCTCCAACATGCTAAGGTTTGCTCCTCCTCTGTATAGATAACACTAAGTTCCTCCGCACTCTCAGTCAAGCCCAAATTGGCTCGATACTCGATAACCTTCTCTGCCACCACGGGCACGACCACGTTCACGTCCACGTCCCCGTCCACCACCCAAATCTCTCTCCTTGGGCAGCTTGGGCCGTGCCTGCCTCGGATGACCCACCTTGCCACAGTTGTAGCACTGTCGGGTTTCTTCCCTCAGTCCTATAACACCAAGGGCAGCAACTGCTAGTGTTGACTTCACAGTCGTGGACCCTCCTGTCCTTGCCTGAAGTTTGAGACGTGTCTCCTCCTGAATCATGACAGAGATGATCTCGATGAGCGTAGTAATCGTCATATCAGAAAAAAGTAGGGCTCTCCGCTGATCGAACTTGTCATCTAACCCCTTCGGGAACTTCATCGTCCTTTCCTCCACGATGATCTTGGAAGCCCGACACTCTGAGTCACTGCAACACATCCCGCCAGAGGCGTGATCGTAATCCACCCATAGCCGTTCCAACTCGAAGGCGTACTCCTGCACCGTTTTCTCCCCCTGAACAGTGTCGTCAATTTCTCCCTTCACCTGGAAGACCCGCAGTGTTCCCCACCATTATATTTGTTCTTCAGCCTATCTCAAACCTCCATGACTGCCTCGAGGCCATCTACCGCGACCGCAATCGATGAGACAACCGAGCTAAGAAGCCACATAAACATATGGTCATATGGGCCGACTCCCACTCATCTTCAGCCGAGTTCTCTGGTTTCTTCAACGCCCCTGTCATGAAGCCCCCAACCTGTTTCGCTGCAAGGGTTTTCTTCACACGACGTGACCAACTCATGTAGGTCGTCGGTCCATCAAGCTTCAAATCAATCGGTGGAAGTTTCAACTTCGCCGACCGTTGCGATGAACCCAACACCCTCAACATTATGGTCAACTCATCCGAGCCCAACATCTTGAAGACGTCTGCCATCGTTCCTTCCTTCGGCTCCATGGATCAACTTTCTCACCAATCACTGTGTCCCGTTCGATATCAACAAATGCATCTGTCTGCCCTGGATCCGATCACCGCATCCTGAGAGACACCAGGATGCAGATGTGTGGTTGCTAAAGGGGCGCTAAAGACCCGCTAGATGTGGTCGTAAGGATGCGACGGCGGCAATCTCTGGATGCGATGGCGGGCAGCGTCCTTACCACAACCTCTGGATGCGACAGCGACAACCTTTGGAGACTGCAGCAGCGTCGTTACCGTAGCCCTAGAGGCTGGGATCCCTCCATCGAGTGACTATCCGGCGGGGGAATCAGGAGGGAGTCACGGGCAGAGTCACGAAATCAGGCGTTGGAGGCGGGGGCCCTCCGTCGAGTGACGATCCGAAGGCGGAATCAGGCGCTGGAGATTGGAGTCACGGGAGTCGCAAAAGACGACGGGAAGAGCCGTGGTTTTTTCTTCCCCCCCGGCTCTGATACCAAGTTGAAAACAAAAGCATATTTATAGCCTACACGATACTTTTAATATTACAACATTCTCCAAACAGTCTACAATTTTCTCATTATTGCTTTCCTGACAGCTTTATTCTCAATGCTTTCTCAACAGCATTCGCCATTCACTTCCCCAAACAAAGCCAAATTTTTATCCTACGTGCTAGCTGAATTTGAAGTTTTTAAGCAAGCCTAATGTTCCTCTTTTTCACTCTGTAAGTTAAAATGCTATAAATATTTACCCACTCGAACACTTTTCCATCTAAAAAAATGTTTTGATAAGAAATCTCTTGAGCACCTAATAATCCACGGACATGAAAAATTCGCTCATTTTAAGTCCATTTATTAGATTACTTGATTTACTTTTCTTTTCCACCATATTTTTGAATTTCTGAGTATCATTAAAGATAGAGAAGTTTACCATTATGAATACTTCATCCGCTTGGTACATATACATTCTACAACTCCGTATCCGGCGAGTGCGGTCGGAAGGAGTCAGATCGGCCGAATTGAGCAGTCCAAGTACCGGGCGAGCACCCAAGGGGGGAGGAGCTCGGCAGCCCCCGACTCACCTAGGCGAGATGGAATCATCAGGGGGCGAGTGGAGCTAGAGGACTCGCACTCGCCCCAGGGGAGCTCGGCAAGCGGCAGGAGAGTAGGGCCAGCCAGGCCCGCACTCGCCCCGGACCAAAGGGAGGCGGCGAGTGCCAGCTCCATCGAGCACTCGCCGCCCCAGGCGAGTTGAGGCTTCAGAGGGCCACTCGTCCAGTGATCTGTGATGCTTTTTACCATTTTGCCCCCGCTGGCCTGCCCATAGCCTTCCAGAACAGCAGAGTTACTCTTTTGGCAGA
This sequence comes from Platanthera guangdongensis, assembly GCA_039583875.1. Taxonomy (NCBI): domain Eukaryota; kingdom Viridiplantae; phylum Streptophyta; class Magnoliopsida; order Asparagales; family Orchidaceae; genus Platanthera; species Platanthera guangdongensis. Next base: position 175,439,062 of record CM077160.1, on the reverse strand, counting down.
CCAACCTGGACTGCACATAGCTGTTTGGAACAACGGAGGTTGACTATATGCTGACCGTTTTCAGAAATCTATAAATAGGACCCAAGGGATACCTCAGAAGGCATGCTTGTGTCCCGGTCTTCTAGCGCTTTCTGAGGTAGCCTTGGCTCGGCATTTGGCTAGGGAGAGGAAGCGCTCTAAGATCTTCCGGGTGCGCGGTGCGTCCTCCACGTCGAGCCCTTGAGTCCGTTCCCTGTTCTTTTTCCTTTGTTGTTTGACTCGCAGGAGAGAAGTGTGCGATCACCCCTTCCCCAATGGTGAACTCCACGGAGATCGAATTTTCGGTTTCAACATACATTCTTTTACTAATTGTTTTTCTCAATATTTTTTTTGAAGTGTTCATTCTTTTTGTTAGATTAATAGTGAGATGCTTGCATGGTTTGAAATTTCCCACTTCATGACAGGGACACTAGAGTCTCTTAAAGCTCAGTTATAATATAGGATTTCAAAATGTTGTCATTTATACAGAGAATTTCAGGCTATAGAAAAAACTAAAAAACCCCAAAAAAATTTGCACTAGTTGCTAATCATGTGCTCCACTTCCGGCACCCGATCCACCTCGCCTAGTTGGATTTGTGAAAGGTCATGATATTAGTAGAAAAAAAGATTTTTATTTCTTGTTAAAAACCTTTACACATTGCATATATATATACACATATAAGGATAACTACACCATCATGCTAGCGGTGTGGGACTAAACACAAAGGAGGGGGTCTGCTATTGGCACACCAATTTGTGTTGTTTGCACACCAAATATCAACACTCCCCATCAAGGTGGGGGAAAGATATCCACTAAGCCCATCTTGTCACTCAATCTGCATAAGTTCAGTGAGTTTAGTCCTTTGGTTAGGCAATCAGTCACTTGCTCTTTTGTAGCAACATATCACAGCTTTAATGTTCCACCGTCCAGCTTTTCTTTGATAAAGAATCTATCGATCTCTATATGCTTGGTCCTATCATGTTGGACAGAATTATTTGCAATGCTAATAATTGAGTTCAACCAACAAGGCTTTCAGCCATAACATCACCCCTACGCTTAAGGCCATGACCCTATATCCTGCCTCGGTTGTAGATCTCGCAAACATGCAATATCCTGATGTTGACCTTCTGTCATCTGCATAACTAGTCCAGCCATAATCACAATATCCCTCGATGTTTAGATGTCCATTCTTCTGGAAGACAAGTCCCTTCCCGGGTGCGCTCTTCAGGTATCGAAGAATCTGATATACGACATCCAAGTGACCCTCTCTAGGATCATGCATATAACAAGCTACCACGCTCACGACAAAAGATATGTCGGGACAGGCGTGACCCAGATAAATTAGCCGACCTACCAGCCTTTGGTACCTTTCTCTATCAATTAGCTCTCCCGCCTCCGCACCGAGCTTGGCCTTTTGATCAATAGGAGTGACGGCAGGTCTGCAACCCATCATACCCGTCTCTTTGAGTAGGTCCAACACATATTTCTGTTGGGAGAGAACAATTCCTCGTGCGCTACAAGCTACCTCAATCCCAAGAAAATATCGTAGCTGACCCAAGTTCTTCACCTCAAATTCCTTGCCAAATCTTTTCTTAAGCCGAGCAATTTCATTTTCATCATCTCCTGTGATGATCATATCGTCCACATACACAACAAGTACTGTGATGTGAGCTTCATGTGATGTAGGATGACGTATAGGGTTTGCGTGTCTGTCGGCTTTTTCTAGGAAACCCTAAATGCGTGCAATGAAATATGGAGTTTTGCAAAAATAAATTGAGTGAACGTTGCACAAACTTTATGAATTTAAGCAACTTTTTTTTGTAGAGCACACAAAAAAATAATTTTGTTTTAAAAATGGATTTTCTTAAAATAATGGTTTAATTCTGAATCCGGAGAAGGAAGTTAGCAACTTTCGTTCATTTCCCCTTGTCGTAGCAAAACAAAAAACATGAACTCCAAATACGTTTCAGTTTGGAGTTTTCGACGTAGCGTTTGCTGACAAAATTTGGGCGAAAACCTAGCAATGAATCTAAAATTCTAAGAGAAAATGTAGACACACGCAAAAGAGGGGGGATAATCAAGTTACCCACAGAAAGAGGTGTCTTTCCGTATTAGAAGTCGATGACGATCCCGCGAGGAACTCCTCGTCACCTTTGATCTCCCGCTCCGAGGTCGGCCGCTAACGCACACGGGCATCACGGAGAAAAATTCGATCGCTCACACACAAGGAGGCTCCACAAAATCTCTAAGCACAACTAGTTTTCCTTTCTTCAAATCTCACGGCAAGCAACCTCAACTAGCACAATAAACTTCTAATTTCATCAACAGAAGGCGATGTTCAAACAGTAAAATCAAATTTACCATTCATCATCTTCATCAACAATCTAACTCAATCGGGAACAATAACACAACACTCAATGTTCAACTGTTTACATTCATCAATCAACAACCAATTACAGAATATGGATTCCCTTTATATAGGGTTCTGAAAATTGAATGACATAAACACGTACAAAATAAACAGGAGGTTAAAACACGTTCCTGTTCTCCCGCGGAATCGACCCCGACGTGACTTGGAAAGAAGGCCTCTGCGAATTTCTCGTGGGAACATTGAGCTGTAAACTGTCGGGGCGTGGCTCGTGGGCGGAAGTGGTGCAGTGCCAATATCGGGAAGAAGCTGCGGTTAGGAAGCCCTAGCCAGACCATCCAACGAACCGGGGAAAGAAACCGGAGATATTTTCAGAATAGGAAGACAGAAGTTTTTTAGGTTTGTTTAAAAGTAGCATTATATATATATTTATGTGTATATATATATATTTCCAACTAAAAATTACACACTTTCATGGATTTGCAAAATGACAAAACAAAAAAATGCAAAATGCAAAAATGACAACTAAAAAATATGCAAGACTCAGGGCCTATAGAGGTCCGGACGGGTGCTGTGTCAGGTGCTCTTGCGACGTCCAGATCGGGGTTGGTCTTCACCAACTCCCCCTCTCAAAATCACTCATATCTAGTGAGTGCTCCGATCGGCAGTGTTGTAGTAGTTCAACATCCATATGCTGTAACTCTTCGGCCAAGACCTAGCTAGTCTCGGTCTCTGGTCTGTCGTGTCAAAAAACCAAGTATCTGAAAATTGCCATTAGTATTGGTCACTGTCTCATCATCCAATATCTCATCGGGAACTGGTATGGAAGAATCTCCGGGTGTCTCAGGCTCAGCCTAAAAACGGTCAGTGGAAAAAGGAACAACTGCAGGTGACATGTCAGCAACTGAATGAGTATTAACGTGTCATGTATGTGGCTCCTCACTAGCACTCACCAACACAGAAGAATCAAATGAAGGAGAAGACAAAGGAAAAAAATCTAAAGACTCTTTACGGTACGTTATGTTGTCAAAGGCGCAAGGCGCACCGAGGCGTAAAGGAACCCTGAAGCTTAGGCGCAAGGCGCAGGCGCGCGTCTGAGGCACGTGAGACACAATAATGGGGGGAAAAGAAATTGAGCGAATTGGGCGCCCAATTCGTTGAAATTGAGCGAATTGGGCGCCCAATTCGCACGTGTTCTTCCTATTTTTGTTTTTTATATCAAATTTTGAACAAAAAACTGAACTAACTCATCCACCAATTTAGGCCAACATCTAGATTACATCCATGTGAAATTATAATGTATTTCAAAACGTGGCATTAGTAAGACAGCATGAACCAAACACCCTTATTATAGAAAAAGTAATAACACACCAAAATTTATATTGAGCAAAACGAGAGTAAAATGCTTGTCTAAACCATTATTCATCCAAAGACAGGGACATCGACTTCTAAGAAAAGCTAAAGATTATTTTTCATCCAGTTCACTGATTTACAGTGAACTGGAAGCACAGTTCACTGTAAACAGTGAACTGGGCTTCATCCAGTTCACTGTTGAACTGTAAAACAGTGAATTGGGCTTCATCCAGTTCACTGTAAAACAGTGAACTGGGCTTCATCCAGTTCGCTGATTTACAGGAGAGCAAAAATAGAGGGAAATGGAAGCAAGTAAAGCTTAGAACAACTCAACAATGAAGTAGAAGAACAAATTGGAGAATGATTCTTACAAGTAAAACTTAGAAAAAAAAATCATCACAAATACTCGACAGTCAGTTAAAGGCGGAGATGATTCATCACAAATTCATTCACTGGGCTTCATCACAAGAAAGAAGAGGAGAAATGGAGAATGATTCTTACAATTAAAGGAGTAAATGAGAGGATGTAGGAGTTTCCGTGACTTCAGAAAGAAGAACGGCGCCGACAGCCAGGTAATCCTTCTTCTGCGTCTCCGACGAGAAACCAGTGACTCCGGCGAGAAGAGTGGTGGCAACTCTGACGAGAAGAAAGGAGTAGAATGGAGGAGTCAGGGATGACCCTAAAAGGCTTGTGGGACTACAGGATCGGGGTATAACTTATAAGGTCGCGCCTGATTGCCTAAACCGGTTTTTAGGTTAAAACCGGTTCATGCAATAAGGCGCGCTTGAAGCGCGTCTGAGGCACATCACCCGCCTTGGGCTTGCTAAGGCGCACCAGCTTGCACCCCATGTGCCTGGCGCCTAGGCACACGCCTTGACAATACAGACGGTACCTGAAGGTAACCGTTCCGGATTTAGCCGAACCATCACCAAGTCATCCACTTTGACACTGGTAGCTCTTTTGTGCTTGTTAGCTTGTGTTGCATATAAGTCATATGTGCCATGTAATTTCCGCTCAATTTCTTTATGCAGAATCGAAACCTGGCTCTAATACCAAATTGATACAGGACAGCGCGTAGGGTTTGCGCTCCTGTCGGCTTTTTCTAGGAAGCCATAAATGCATGCAATGAAATATGGAGTTTTGCAAAAATAAATTGAGCGGGCGTTGTGCAGACATTATGAATTTAAGCAACGTTTGTTTTTTTGTAAAACACAAAAACTATTTTGTTTAAAAAATGGATTTTCTTAAAATAATGGTCCCATTCTGAATCCGGGGAAACAAGTTCGCAACTTTCGTTTTGTTTCCTTTGTCGTTGCAAAATAAAAATCGTGAACTCCAAATACGTTTCCGTTTGGAGTTTTCGACGTAGCGTTTGCTGACAAAATTCGGGTAAAAACTCATTAGTGAATCTAAAATCCTAAGGCTCCGTTCGTTAAGCGGGAATTCGGCCGTTGGAATTGATATTCATTTACCAATTCCAATTATAGTTCGGTATGCCAAAAAATTCGTGAGAATTGGAAATAAAATCTAATTCGGTCGGAATTGGGTATACAGCGAAGCCGCGACATTCATTTCCGACCTCGCTAGGTCAGACTTCGCGATTCCTCTTCCTTCTCCCGTCGCCGCGATTCCGGATCCCTCTGCCGCTCCTGCTCCCGTCGCCGGATCCCGCTGCCGCTCCTGCTCCCGTCGCTGGATCCCGCTGCCGCTCTTGCTCCTGTCGCCGTTCGTCGCCGTTCCTACTCCGGCTGGTAACTTCTTCTTCTTCTTCTGCTGGTATCTTCTTCTTCTTCTGCTGGTATCTTCTTCTTCTTCTTCTGTTGCTGCTGGTATCTTCTTCTTCTTCTTCTGTTGCTGCTGGTATCTTCTTCTTCTTCTTCTTCTGCTTCTTCTTCTTCTGCTGGTATCTTCTTCTTCTGCTTCTTCTGCTGGTATCTTCTTCTTCTTCTGCTGGTATCTTCTTCTTCTTCTGCTGGTATCTTCTTCTTCTTCTGCTGCTGGTATCTTCTTCTTCTTCTGCTGGTATCTTCTTCTTCTTCTTCTTCTTCTTCTGCTGGTATCTTCTTCTTCTTTTTCTGCTGGTATCTTCTTCTTCTTCTGCTGGTATCATCTTCTTCTGCTGGTATCTTAAAATCAGTGGTTACTTTCTTGTTTTAGGTATCTGGAAAGGGTTCAATTCATTCAGATTTATGATAAGTTTTAATTAATCATCTTGTTACTTTCTGGTTTAAATTGATCATCTTGTTACTTATGCCATTCATAAGCTACTTGTTAGAGATATAGTTAGCAGATAGAGGAAAAGTTTTTACCTAAAATTTCTTTTATCATCTTATCTCTTTTAAATTAGCTACTTGTTAGAGATATAGGGTTCATGACTTGTGCCAGATAGGGGAAAGTTTTTACCTGAACATAGAGAATTCTAGTAAACTATGGATGTTGATGTCATTCATAAGCTTCTACTGTAGTGGACTGTAACTACTTGTTCGTTTATATGTAGATGGATGAATTACAAAGACATCGTAGACGTAGGAGAACAACAGTGACAACAGCTTTTGCTGCGGCCTATGTTGGTCGAGGAGATCGAGCCAGAGACTAAGAAGAAGAAGAAAGCAGCAGCAACGGACATAATTACAGATGCTGTTTCAGCAATAGCAAGGAACATGAAACACGAGAGCAGTGTTACTTCTCAACTGACACATCCGATCTCAAGGGCAGACAGGATATATGCGGCCATAACAGCTATCACGTATCTGACTGAGGACGAGGTCGTATAGGCTATCGATATGCTGAGTGTCGACAACATCAAGAGTGACGTGTTTATGGCTTTGCCGTTGCCAATCAGGAGGACTTGGCTACGCTTACATTTACGTGGTTGATTTTCTGGGATCCAAATATATTGCAATGTTATGTCATGTCATAAACTATGTTTTTAATTTGGTGAACTTTGGTGATGCGAGACATTATTTGTTGATGTTGTTTTTTTTAAAAAATGGTCGATTTTAATGTTATAAAATTAAAATTTCAATTCCAACCGTTGAAATCAGACATACAACCGAACATCGGAATTATCAATTCCAATACTGATGACAGAATTCTTGCATTTAGCCGAACAGCAGAATTGTAATTGACTTCAATTCCAATTCCTGCGGGAATTGGAATTGAAGTCAATTCCAATTCCTGCATCTCAATTCCAGCTTAACGAACGGAGCCTAAGAGAAAATGTAGACACACGCAACAGAGGGGGAAGAATCAAGTTACCCACGGAAAGATGCGTCTTTCCGTATTCGAAGTCGATATTGTAGAGAAATGGTCCCAAACCTTATGAACACTTTTCCATATATTTAAAACAAGTATGAGAACATATATATAGGAGAGGAGAGAGGAGAAGAGTCCTATACAAGAGATGTGGGACTAAAGTAAGAGAGAATAAAATGGGCCAAATTAATGGGCCTTTACAATATATCCTATTTCTCTAACACTCCCCCGCAAGCTGGAGCATACAATCGTAGGCACCAAGCTTGGATAAGAACTGATGGTACAAATGTCGGGGCAATGCCTTGGTGAGGATGTCAGCAACTTGCTTAGAAGCGGGAACATGCTCTAGCTCTAACTTCTTTAACTGAACCTTTTCACGGATGACGTGACAATCAACTTCAATGTGTTTGGTCCTTTCATGAAAACTGGGTTCTTCGCAATGTGGATTGCGGCCTGATTATCGCAAAGTAGAACAGTTGGCGAGGATAAGGTGACTCCTAGATCACCAAGAAGAGCCTCCAGCCAGGTGAGTTCAGAAACAACGGCGGCCATTGCACGATACTCAGCTTCAGCAGAAGAGCGAGCAACAACAGATTGTTTTTTGCTGCGCCAAGTAATGAGATTCCCCCCAAAGTAGGTACAAAAACTCGTAGTAAAGCGTCGATCATCCAGGGAGCCCGCATAGTCCGCATCAGAATATGCAACAAGAGATAGAGAAGAAGATGGTTTATATACCAACCCTTGTCCTGGTGTATTCTTCAGGTATCTGAGGATCCGTTCCACGGCTTGTAAATGAGAGCCTCAAGGAGCATGCATATACCGACTGACTACTTTGACAGCAAATGAGATGTCAGGTCTTGTAACTGTCAGATATATCATTTTTCCTACAAGCCGTCGATAATACTCGGGGTTTGAGAGCAGATCATCAGAGTTAGACCCATGGGCACACAACTTGTGATTGACATTCATCGGTGTGTCCACAGGTTTACAACCGGAGTAGCCAGCATCACGGAGAAGGTCAAGGCAGTACTTCCGTTGGGATAGGACAAGTCCATCAGGACGTCTTGCGATTTCAAGGCCAAGGAAGTATCGAAGGTTGCCCAGATCTTTTGTTTGAAAAACAGAGCTAAGATGTTGTTTGACCTCTAGTATCCCTTTTGAGTCATCACCTGTGATTAGGATGTCATCAACATATACCAAAAGGAGAATCGTGTCTGTTATTCTATGTCGAGTGAACAGAGAGAAGTCTGCCGAACTTCGAGTAAAACTAACTGCCTGAACAGTTTTACTGAACTTATCGAACCATGCCCGCGGGGATTGTTTGAGATCATAGATAGATTTCTTAAGATGACAAACTCTGGACTCCCCCGTTGTCTCAAACCCGGGAGGTTGTTGCATATAGACAGTTTCTTGTAGGTCGCCATTGAGAAACACATTCTTGATATCGAGTTGGTGCAAGGGCCACCGACGATGCACAGATGCACATCGACAGAGAGAAGGACACGAACCGTGTTGAACTTGGCGACCGGAGAGGTCTCCCCATTGTCAAGACCGTGTTGTTGAGTAAAGCCACGAGCCACCAGTCTGGCCTTAAGACGGTCAGCCGTCCCATCAAAAGCATGCTTGATGACAAAGACCCATTTGCAACTAATTGTAGTCTGCCCAGATGGTAGAGGGACCAGAGCCCAAGTCTGATTCACCCAAAGGGCGCACATCTCTTCATCCATGACAACACACCAACCTGGATGTTGCAAAGCCTCATGCACAGAAGTAGGAACAGAAATAGAGGACAATGAAGTAGCAAAGATGTGAAGGGTCGGGGACAGACGATGTAACGAGACATAATTCGCCATGGGATGAGTTGTGGAGATAGGCACCGGATCAGCAGGCCGCAAAATCACTTCGGTTGAGGGAGGCCGTGGCAGGGCATAAGAGCTCGGAGGGCGACAAGAGTACACCTGGATGATAGGCGGCGTAGGACGGATTGGCGGGGGGGGGGGGGGGTGTAGGTGTTGGAAGTAGAGGAGGGGGGGGGGGGGAGGAGACATAACGGGTACGACATGCCGAATTATGGGAGGAGGAAGAAACAGATCTGTAGAGATGATATAAAAGGGTTGATCTTCCCAAAAGATGACATCAGCAGAGATGATTAGTTTACCGTCGGCAAGAGAATAATAAACATATCCTTTTTGGGTGCGGGAGTAGCCAACAAACATCACCTTGGTTGCTCGGGGAGCGAGCTTGTCAGTGGACAGAGCCAGGTTATGAACATAGCATGTGCATCCAAAGACTCGGGGCGTGAGAGAGAACAGAGCCTTGGAAGGAAAGAGAAGAGTGACGGGAGCCACGAAGTTCAAGGTGGATGAGGGCATGCGGTTGATGAAATGACAGTCAGTAGAGACTGCAAAGTTCTAATAGAGAGGTGGAACTTGCATCTGAAACATGAGAGAGCGGACGACCTCGAGAAGGTGCCGATTCTTCTGCTTGACGACACCGTTCTGTTGAGGAGTATATGCACACGAGGTCTGATGAACAATACCAAACTCGGTGCAGATATTAGAGAAGGTGCGACCCGTATACTCGCGCGCATTATCGGTACGAAGAATTTTGACGCAGGTAGAAAACTGAGTACGAATCTCTACCAGAAAGGCACAGAAAGTGGCGGGAAGTTCAGTACGATCTCGGAGTAAATATAACAAGGTAACGTGTGAGTAGTCATTGATAAATGTGACAAAATACCGATAGCCATAAACACTCAGGAGCTTATATGACCCCCAAATATCAGAATGGACTAAGGAGAAGGGGGCATCGCACCGAGTACTAGTGGAGATAGGAGACACGATGTTATTTGCAATAAATGCAAGACTCACACCGAAACTCAGAAAGGGAAACATCAGGAAGAGCTTTCTGGAGAATTGGAAGAGGAGCATGCCCAAGACGACGATGCCAGTCAACAAAAGAGATGGTGGAGAGAGCGGTGGGAGAAGAGGAACCAAAAATGTAGAGCCCATTGGACAGCCGCCCGGTACCGAGGATGTTCCGCGTCTTGCGATCCTGCACAACACAAGAGGTTGAAGAGAAGGTTATGTCGCAATTGAGGTCGTGAATTAGACGACTAATAGAGAGAAGATTAAAAGGAGAGCCAGAAACATGAAGAACAGATCGAAGTGTAATAGAAGGAGTAAGAGGGATGTCAGCGGATCCAGAGACGGGAGTGGTATCCTCATTTGCAACAGTGATGAACTTAGGATGCACGAAGACCAGGTAGTGTGGAGGCTGTAGTGGGGTAATGTGGTGCGTCGCACCAGAGTCCAAAATCCATGAGGAACTGTGTACAAGACAGGAGCTTCCGCTATCAGAGATAGACACCACAGAGCCCCGTGGTGGGGTGATCAGTGCGAAAGAGGCACACATCCTTTTAGGGGTCGCCAAAGACCAGGCCGCAGAGGCCACAACAGGAGCACCAAGCAGAGGCCGCAGCAAGGCCCCAGAGGCCGCAACAAGGACCAGGTAGAAGCCGAGCCCGCAGCGAGAACCAGGCCGCAGGAGAAGCCGAGGCGACAGCAAGAACCAGGCCGCAGGGAACTGGTGTAGCCAGCAGTGAGTAGAGAGGAGAGGCCGCAAGTGCAGGAAGGGAGCTCGCCGATTGAAGAGTGGCAGCAGACGAAGCAGTTAGTGAGCAGGGAGACCGCAACGGAGAGGAGCAGTGAGCAGGCCGCAACGGCTTGAAGTAGAAGGCAGAGATCGCAGCGGACTGGGGCAGAGAGCAGATCACAGCGGATTTGAAGTAGAAGGCAGGCCGCACCAGAGCAGAGGAGAGCCCGCAGCGGACTGGAGGACAACCCACGCAGCGAGCTGAGCAGGTCGCAGCAGACTATAACATAGAGCAAGCCGCAGCAAACCCGTGGCGGTCTGAAGAAGAGACCGCGAGGATGAAAAATCCACGCAGCAAGGGAGAGGAGGAGCACGCAGCGGACAAGAGAAGAGCCCGCAGCGGATAAGAGAGATGAGCTCGAGCCCGCAGCAGACAACAGCAGTCCGCAAGAGACTGCAGATAGGGAGTAGAGAGGAGCAGTCCGCGAGCAAGGAGGCTCGAGCGGACAGAAGAGCAGGAGGAGACCGCGACCAAGATGCGGGTGAGAGAGGAACAACCCGCACGGTCAGGCGGATCACAACAACGAACTGGGGAGAAGGAAACCGCGAGTAGAGAGACTCCGGCGGATAGAGAAGACAGGATGCAGCGAGCTGGAACAGGTCGCGGGCAAGGCAGACCGCGAAAAGACAGTAGCGGAGGGCAGAGCAGCGGACTGAAGACATGCCGCGGCGAGTAGGGAGACCGCACCGGACAGCGGAGAATAAAAGGGAAGGTGGCCCCACGGATGGAGGAGGAGAAATGACTAAAAGAAGCATGGGGGGGGGTGGAACCACGGGAGAAAGAGAGCAACAGGAGGCAGCGGAAAAGAAGCGGACTGAGTGGGGCAAGCCGCAGAGGGAAGCAGACAGAAACAAACAGCCCGAGGGAGGCAGGTCGCGAGAGGCAGGCCGCGGGAAGCAGGCCGCGAGAGATCAACAGGTGCGGACAGAACGAATGAGACCGCGAGAGAGAACGATTCTGGCTCTGATACCATGTAGAGAAATGTTCCCAAACCTTATGAACACTTTTCCATATAATAAAAACAAGTATGAGAACATATATATAGGAGAGGAGAGAGGAGAAGGGTCTGCCTTACAAGGGGATAAAGCAAGAGAGAATAAAATGCAGCCCTTTGTAGAAGCGCTTACAGCTATAACCTCTGTCATCCAACAGATTCATCCCGCGAAGAATCCGCAAATCTCCTTGCGAGATGCTGGAATTCCCGCTCCGAGGTATTCGGCCGTAACCGACTTTGCATCCCCTTTAGTACGAAGAATAACTTCGCTCAAGCTCATCTCGGGCACAATATAGATAAAGTGCTCAAGAAAACACGAAATCTCTAAATACAACTAATTTTCCTTCTTCAAATCTCACGGCTTGGAAGCAACCTCATGAACTAGCACATTAAACTTCTAAATTCATCAACAGAAGGCAATGTTCAAACAGTAAAATCAAATTTACTGTTCATCATCTTCATCAACAATCTAACTCAATGTTGGCCGGGGACAATAACACAGCACTCAACTCCTGTTCAACTGTTTACATTCATCAATCAACAACCAATTACAGAATATGGATCCGTCCTTTTATATAGGGTTCTGAGAAATGAAAGAGAAAGACGTACAAAATAAATAGGAGGTTAAAAACACGTTCCTGTTCTCCTGCACCGGAATCAATGTTGACGTGATTAAGAAAGAAGTCCTCTACTTAATCTGTCGTGGGAACATTGAGCTGTAAACCGCCAAGGTGTTGCTCGTGAGCGGAAGCTGTGCGAAAGTGGTGTAGCGCCAATATCGGGAAGAGTGCCTCTCACTTGCTTACGAGCGCTGGATGGCCTAGCTAGACCATCCAGCGAACGTATGGTCAGGGCTAATCTTAAGTCAAAGTTGGACATACCGCAATATTTTCAGAACAAGAGGACAGAACTCACTCTTCCGCTAGTCAGTTTGTCCCCAAACTGACTAAAAGTAGCACCATTGTATATATATATATATATATATATATATATATATATATACCATATATATATATACCCCCCCTCCCGGATATATATACACGGCGAACGGGTTTCGCCCGTTCTTGATGCGTCGCTGCGGACTTCACCCGCCCCCTGACAGATTTTTTTAAATTTTAAATTTAAAAGTATAATTAAATTTAAAATTTAAAACTTTATTAATTATTAAAACAAATATAATTAATTTAATTTATTCTTAAATTATCATTCCGCCTAAATCCCGATACCGTATTCCTGTGCGGCGGATTCCTTATATATATATATACACTAGCATCTTCGAACGGGCTTCGCCTGTTCTCGATGTGTCGCTGCGGACTTCGCCTGCTTGGCAACAAAGCGGGCTTCGCCCGCATCCAGGCGCGCTTTGCCCGCATCCAGGTGAGTCGCCCGCCCTTGGCAGATTTTTAAAATTTTAAATTTAAAAGTATAATTAAATTTAAAAATTAAATTTTATTAATTATTAAAACAAATATAATTAATTTGATTTATTCTTAAATTATCATTCCGCCTAAATCCCGATACCGCATTCCTGTGCGGCCGATTCCCTCTGCCGCCGCCGGCGGCCTGCCCGGCGCCCACCGGGTGGTTCGCCGGCCTCCGGCGGTGGCCCTGCCCGCTCGCAGCCGGACAACCCCGATGGGTTCGCCGGAGGCTGGGGAACCACCCCCGATGGGCGTCGGGCAGGCCGCCGGCAGCGGCAGAGGGAATCCGCCGCACAGATTGCGGGGGAATGCGGCATCGAGATTTTGGGAGTTCTGGAATTCTGTTTTTTGGAGGAATTGCTATAGGCAGTCCTCCTCCTTTGAATCCGACAACCTGCTTTTGATGGTGCTTGATCGGACGGTTCAGATAAGACTTTTGGTGTGCTTTCAATATGTCTATTATTTTATATAAGACCTTCGGCCGCATCCAGGCGGGCTTCGGCCGCATCTAGGCGGGCTTCGACCGCATTCAGGCGGGCTTCGCCCGCCTCCCGAACGGGCTCCTCCCGTGCTCGATCCGTCGTTGCGGGTTGCGCCCGCATCAAAGCGGGATGCGCCCGCATCAAAGCGGGATGCGCCCGCATCAAAGCGGGATCGCCCGCACCCATATCAAGACGGACAGTGTTCGCTGAAATATATACATATGAGTACTCAAAATGACCATAAAAAAATATAAATCAATATTACAATTTTTATTTTAAAAAAAAAAATTATGTTTTGTCGTAAAAACATTTATTTCACGCAATATTTCTCTTCCGCCATCTCTCTCCTTTCTCTCTCCCGCGCCCTCGGTGTCACCCCTGCCGCCGCCGGCGGAGCCGCCGGCGGCCTCCTCCCACCGGCTCTCTCTCTCTCCCTCCTCTCTCTTTCCGGGCAGGGCCACCGCCGGCTCTCTCCCCCCATCTCCCGGGCAGGGCCATGCTCTCTCTCATGATCCAATGGCTCTTATTTGATCTATGGTGTGCCTCCAAATACCAATATTGCTTTATATGCAATAATATATGTATATATATTTCCAACTTAAAATTACACACTTTCATGGTTTTGCAATAACAAAACAAAAAAAATGCAAAATGCAAAAATGACAAGTAAAAAATATGTAAGACTCAGGGCCGATAGAGGTCTGGACGGGTGCGGCGTCGGGTACTCTTGCGACGTCCAGATCGTGGCTGGTCTTCACCATCATGCCTCCTAAAGAACATGGTGTGATCGATATTGGTCTGTTTATATCCTATGGTTGACATGTCTCCCTTGAGCCTGTCAAACCAAGTTTGAGGAGACTGCTTCAACCCTTCTTGAGTCTACACACCTTCCCTTTCATTTTTTTTATGTCAAAGTCCGGTGGAACTTTCATGTACACCTCTTCCAACAGATCCCCATGAAGAAAGACATTTTTTACGTCCAAGATGGTGTAATTTTCATCCCCCATTTTCCGCCAAGGATATCAGTGTCCGCACCATGCTCATTTTTGCAACGAGTGCAAAGGTCTCATCATAGTCGATGTCATAAGTCTGACTGCACCCTTTTGCTATCAGTCGGGCCTTGTAGCGCTCGATCCGTCCCTCTGGGTTTTGCCTTCACGGTGAAAACCCACTTGCACCCAACTGCTCTTTTTCCTAGTGGTAGCGACACGAGATCCCAGATTTTGTTCTTCTCCAATGCTCCAAGTTCTTCTAACATTGCAGTTTTCCATCACGGATCCTCTTTAGCCACCTGCCAACACTTAGGAATAAAGACTATGTCCAAAGATGCAATAAATCCCCCATGTATAAGTGTTATATGAGAATAGGTAATAAACTTAGCAATATCGTGAGGAAAACCATATCGATCAGGTGAGTCTTCCACATTCTTGCGGGTACTCCTCCTTACCGGTATGAGAGTAGAAGTAGTAGGATGATGAATTATATCACTTGTGGGTTCAGATGTTGAGGTAGATTGAACAGATATTGAGGTTGATGGAATCGGTATCGCAGGAGATGGAGTAGGCAGTGACAAGGGACTCAGCATGGGTGGCTCTGTGGGCATTGTAATCTCACTTTGCTTTTTTCTTCTTGTATATACTCTCGGCTCCCCCTGGGTGAGAGGCCCACTTCCCACAGTTGCATTCTGCTCATGCACTAGTATCACACCTGACTCCATGTTTGACAATACAGAGTAAGGGATACTTATTACTTGCTTATCACCACTACTGTTATCCTCCTCTTCATGCCTCATACTATCTGTAATTAGTGAGTCCCCAAATGGTGAGTCAACTAGAGAGGAATAATATGACTCATGCTCGCGAAATGTGACACCCATACTAACAAACAATTTCCTCTCTACTGAGCTCCAACATACTTACCCCTTTTGGGTAGCTGAATACCGAACAAAAATACACTTCAGGGACCTTGGATCCAACTTTCCCACATTTGGTCTATTGTCTTGCACAAAGTATACACATCCAAAGGTTTTAAGAGAAAAGGTATCTCCAATTTTTACTTGCAGCATCTCGACTAAAGATTTCCAATTTAAGACTCGCAA
This sequence comes from Platanthera guangdongensis, assembly GCA_039583875.1. Classification (NCBI taxonomy): domain Eukaryota; kingdom Viridiplantae; phylum Streptophyta; class Magnoliopsida; order Asparagales; family Orchidaceae; genus Platanthera; species Platanthera guangdongensis. Next base: position 175,423,417 of record CM077160.1, on the reverse strand, counting down.
GGGCATCCTATTGATCAAATACACTGCTGTCAGAACAGCTTGCCTCCACAAATGCTTTGGCACATTCATCAAAATCATCATACTCCGGGTTACTTCAAGAAGGTGTCGGTTCTTCCGTTCAGCTACTCCATTCTTCTCTGGTGCGTACGAGCAAGTGGTTTGGTGTTAGATCCCATGAGAGGACAAGTACTCCTCAAATGCCATGTTGGTGTACTCTGTCTCATTGTCCGACCTCAACACCTTCACCACTGTGTCGTATTGCATTTGAACTCCTTTATGAAAATCCTTGAAACAGGCAAACACATCACTTTTGTTTTTCATTAGGTATAGTCAAGTCATTCGCGAAAAACAATCAATAAAATACACAAAATATCAAAATCCATTCACAGTAGGTGTGGGACATGGTCCTCAAACATCAGAATGAACTAGATCAAATAAATTAGATTTCCTTCTACCGGAACTCGGGTAGGAGTTTCTGGTATGATTTCCCAGTTCACACGCATCACATACAAGTTTTTCTTGATTGATTTTTTCAAACAACAGTGGATACATTTGACTCAAGACAGAAAATGAAAGATGACTAAGACGCCTATGATGAAGTATGAGTTGGTCCTCCACGCTCCTTCCAACTCCTGCAGTATCCTCTATCAGTGTGGAAAGGGCCGAGTCCAAGCTTTCCCTATCCAGCTACCACAAGCCCTTACGCCATGTGTTAGTCCCAAGTTTCCTGCTAGTCTCCTTCTCCCGGAAGATCACCTTTGGAATATCAAACAAGACAACACACTTTAGCTGAAATATAATGACACTAATAGATAACAAATTTACGGGAAAAGGAAGGGACATGCAAAACATTGGACATAGTAATAGATAACAGATTATCGGTGCACTTTACGGTACCCTTACCAACAACAGGCTGAGTTGTGTCATCGACAGTTTGAATGTGTTCTGGGACTACTAGGGGAGTGAAATAAATTCCCCAGCATTCCTAGTAATGTGTTGAGAGGCGCCTGAATTTACTATCTACTCTGATGATCTAGTAACGTACATAGATGTAAGGCATGTGTACCTGTGACGGAGTGAGCAAAAAATGCAACGTTACCCCTAGAAGCAGTTGGAGTGAGTATGTCATCCATCACACCTTTCTGCTTCCTTTGCATCAGTTGTGGTCTGCATCCAAATCTCCTGCTCCCTTGGGTGACTCATATCAGTAGCTACTTCCTTGCTTATCATGAGATTTGCCTGATAGCCTCCTCGTCACCACCTCTACGACCTCCACGACCGCACCAACGACCTCCAAACTTTTCCCGTCCACCTGCATCCCTCTCCTTTGGTGGCTTGGGGCAAGTCAGCCGAAGATGACCTATTTAAGCACAATTGTAACATTGTTGCATCTCGCTCTTGTATCCCTTGTGCCCTTGAATGGTGACCGCTAGAGCCGATTTCCCTCCCGGAAGAGTGGTTCTACCAAACTGGAGTCTAATCCTGCTTTCCTTCTGTATCATGGTTGATATCGTCTCATCCAGGGAAGGGATCATTAGCTGAGCGAGCAATAGCGCACTCCTTTGCTTAAATGTCGGGTTCAACCCCCTCATAAAGTGCATAGTCCTTCGTTGAACATCTCGCTCCCCTTTCATGCATTCAGGGTCTTTGCAACATGCGTCCGGTGAGAAATAATCATAGTATGCCCATAGTTGCTCCAGATCTGTGGCATACTCCTGAATGATCTCCCTGGGTTACAGCCTCAATCTCCCGTTCGATCTGAAACACGCGTATGTTGTTGTCAACTCCTGCACAAACCCTCTGTAACTTCCCCAAACTTCGCTTACAGTCACTATGTCATCCACCGTGATAACGATAGACGTGATCATTGTGTTTAGGAGCCATGTGTGTAACAGACTGTGTAGTATTCTATTCATTGTACCTATCTGAGTCCTCTCTGGCTCCTTCTCACCAGTCAGATAACCCTCCAGATTCCTTCCGGAGAGCGCCCTTTTCACCCGACGCGACCAACTTAAGTATGTAGTTGGTCCTTCGAGCTTTAGCTCCACAGGGGGAGATCCAGCTTTTACCAGAGGCGACAGTGACTGAACCAATCCCTCGTCTTTTGACAACCGCAGGAACTCGAAGAACACTTCAAGATCTACATCCTCCATCTTGGCAATCAATTTCTCCATGAGCAAGTGAATTTCTTCAGAAAGCGCAACAAGAATCCCTCGCACTGCGCACTGTTTGTTCCCTTTTCGCGATGCGGGAAAGACGCCTTAAGCCGGAGCAGCGTCGTAGGCCCTAGAAATCCTCTCTGAGTGAAGGGGAACAGAAGGCACACACAATTCTTGCCGTGTAATCCACTGCGGGGGTACAATCGCATGATCCCTCGTCTCTTCTGGACGATCCCAGAGATTATGTGCGGGTCCTTCTCCCTTACTGCTGCCAGACGATCCTTCTCCCGCTTATGTTGCGCGCTCGACACCGACCTTCTCCCGCAGAGAATGCGCGCTCGATACCGTGCGCAAAGATCCCTTACCTCTGCTAGACACTCCTTCACAGCTGGTCGTGTGCAGAATGGAAGTGAAAGCCGTCGTGCTCCTCCACAGTAGCCGCACGCGCTCCGTCTTCCGCCGTCGAGCAGCGCCTGCTGCGTCCGATGCTTCTCCCGCGCAATGCGCGAAGCCGTTCCTCCTATTGCGCGCGTACTGTCGCAATCCGCCCTGCCCGCGACCTAAGCCGCTCCTCCCTGGGCGCTTCTCCTACTGCCGCACTTCCTTGCGCAATCCCGAGCGTACTCTTGCCCCATCCCGGGCTTACTGTCGCAAGAAGTGCCGCACTTCCGATGCTTCTCTCTGTAGAAACCCCCGCGACGATGCTTCTCCCCCGCGCGCGCGACGCTGCCACAATCATTTTGCGTGCAGCCCCTCTTCGTCGCACGAAACTCCTGCACTCCCTCTCCGCTTCCGCAAAAGGTGTGCGATGTACCCTTCCTCACACTACCAGCAATCCTCCGCCGAGAGCAGCGCCTTAGGATTCCAGGAAAGGAAAGGGGGTAATTGCCAAGGCTGAGAGTAGGAAGAAGCGGAATTTGTGGGGACATTTCTTTTTTTTCTCCGGAACCTAGATTTGATACCAAGTAGAAAATAGGATTTTTATTTCTTGTTAAAAACCTTTACATCTTGCCTCTATATATACACATACAAGGATACTAAATACAAAGGTCTGCTATTGACACACCAGTTTGCGATATTTGCAGACCAAATACCAACAATATTCACCAGACTGCACATCTCAAACAAGTTATTCAAGATGAATTGTGTAAATTGAATTTAATAGATCAACAAGTTAAATTTCTAATTTTAAAAACTTGTATAATGTTGTGTTGTGAAGATTGAAGATTTCTTGATTTCTGTACATTCTCTTACCATCACATTAAAATCATTCACAAATGGTTTCTCTTTTGACTCAACAGGAGAAGGGTTCGCAATGATATCTGGCACAAGCATGGCTGCCCCGCATATTGCCGGAATTGCTGCACTCATGAAGCAGAAGTACCCTCGCTGGAGCCCTGCGGCGATTAAGTCTGCCCTTATGACGACAGCCAATACGCTGGACCAATCTGGCCGGCCTCTTCAAGCACAGCAGTACTCCGATACAGAACTGATGATGCTGTCTCCGGCGACACCTTTCGATTTCGGCAGCGGCGAAGTCAACCCGAAAGCCGCCCTTGACCCCGGCCTCATTCTCGATGCATGTAAGCCATAGGGAAGCTTGCAATTATTCTGATGCTTTAAATGTTTGTTTGGCTATTGCTTAGTTCCTCAACCCAAATTCTAAAATTGAGCAAAGTTTATAGTCTTTCCTAAAGCGCATTGTTTATCTACATGCAACCGAAAGATTTCCTGGTCACTTTGTCTTGAAGTCATCTCTATAATGCCTCTGAACTATTAGTGTTAAAAATATTTACTTCTTTGCATTGCCATTACTATTATTCATCGAGGTTCAAAAACAATGCAAGATGTATTATTGCATTAATAGCAGTTGCATGAAGACTACTAATGCACTAAGAATAGTACTTTTTTTGTCCATAGAATCTTATACACTGTTATTAGGTTCATTCAGGTTCAAAAATAATGCAATTTGGATCGTTTTATTACAATTGAAGATTAATTATGCTATTTTTAGTGCAAATTGTCAAACAATGATCCAAATTGCACCTTTTCAAACATTTTCCACTATTTTATGCAAAAAAAACTAATGTTCTTGTACCACTATTTCCGAAGTAACCGTGTCTACACTGTTAAAGTAATAAGGGATAATTACTGGGACCTCCCTTAAGACTTTGCATGATATAAGGCTGGCCAATCAACTTGTTGAAATTACAAAAATCACCCTTCTTAGTTTACAACGTTACTGGACTCCCTCTAGCAGTTAACATACATCACCACTGCATCCCTCCTAGAAGGGAGATTTATGATACTAAAAACTAAGAATGTAAGCTGGCAGAGATTTTTGTAATAATTCTAATAAGTAGAGAGGTGAACCATGCAATTATAGATTATAGAAAGTAATTAAATGTGTGATATCATTGATGTTTGACAGCTTACTTGGATTACATAAACTTTCTATGCTCGATGCCCGGTGTGGATCCCCAAGAGGTCTCGAACATCACGGGCGCGCACTGCAATTCCGCAAGAGGCAAACCTTCCGATCTCAACAGCCCGTCCATCGCAATCTCCCATCTCGTTGGAACCCAGACCGTGAAGCGCACGGTCACGAATGTCGCCGAGACCGAGACCTACGTCATCTCCGCCAGAATCTCGCCGGAGATAGCCATGGAGGCCAGCCCTCCGGCAATGACCATCCTTCCCGGCTCTTCCAAGGTGATTTCTGTAAGTTTGACGACGCGGTGGGTCACGGGCAGGTACAGCTTTGGCGAAATTCTGTTGAAGGGCAACAGAGGCCACATGGTGAGGATTCCTGTGGTGGCCATGGGCGCGGGCGGCTGAACTGAAACTTTTCTTCTCTCCATGCGGCATCATCTTATGTAGCTATCGTTAGTATTATTCTTTGTAGTATTGTAAAATAAGACGCATTTTGACAGGCTTTTGTTTTGTATATTAGCTGCATAAAGCTTGAAGATATTTCTGGGGGGGTATTTATGTAACTGTGGCTGTTTAGGTCTGAGGGATGCATGAATGATGAAACTGTCGTATAAGATGCCTGATATGTTTTGCTTTAATTATTTGTTCCTCAGTTTTTAGATTTGTCATTAACATATAATTGCCCTTGGTAACAAAGGGCAAATTGGGAAATCAATATTATGCGTGTCCATGAGAAACAGTGCTTGTTTATAATATATACTATATTAAAAAGGAGAAAACATCATTAGGTTAAGTTTGCGGCCCTTGTTTCGAACACCACTTGGGCGACAATTTGTACACCATGGAATCGTTTGAAAGCGCTGCGGCAGGCTCTTAAAAACGTCACGAAATATCCACAATATGATGAATGATTCAAGTATATTTCTTTATTTAGATTTTCTAATTATTTTTTACTTTATATTTTTTAGTTTCTTTCACATATTAACTTTTTTATTTATAGTCAGTCTCATCTGTAAACCTGCGCCGAAGCCGGTGGTTTGCCTTCTGTTGATAGCTTTTTACTAATGGAGGTGAATTTGATGCCCTAGCTAAAATGAGATTCGGCGTACATATAGGGGGTTAGAGCTTCGTCGTATATTTGATGCCCTAACGAGCGCCGCCAGAGCGTCGTCTTCTCTCTTTCTTACTTTCTTCAAAATGGGGGTAAGAATGTGTTCTTCACCATGGTTTTGTTCGGTCTAGTGTCTCTCCTTGTTTCGTTTTTATAGAGGGGTTGGGCTTAGTAGTGATTTGATCGCAATTTGCTCATGGTTTTTCAAAGAATCCAGAAATTTTAAGTTTAAAAGTGTGCGATTTATATGATTTTTACATTTTTGGTGTTTCCCTTTCGGCTATTTCAGATCTTAGTTATTTATTACCTGGTTTCATCTTCCTCCTCGTCTTAAGTTTGGTGTCTCTTTTATTTGTCCTTTTTTTTAATTTCAAGATCTGTTTTAATTTATTGCAAGAAATTTCCAGTGATATTTGAGGGATGATTTGAGGAAAGTCCGTTCAATGCTCTACGGTCGCAAGAAGAAGGCAGTGGCCTGGCCACGACCTGCTGCAAAGCATGATATTTAATCAAAGCATTGAACCCATAAAAATCAATGGGATCCCCATACAACTTCTGAACCCGGGATATGCGCATCGTTTGAACCCATCTCGATGCTGGGAACTCGTTTCCCACATACGGCGTCAAACTGTTGCGGCCAAACTCGACGCCCCGGTCGGACCGGATTACCCTGAACCATCTTAGCTCCCGGAGCGGTCGAGCGCGCACACAGTCAATGAAAGAGAGATTATGTACACTATGTTTTTACGTGAAAAAATCCTTCAACCGAGTAAAAAACCACAAGATCGGGTCTGTGTCTGTCGAATTCCACTATTTGCTTGCGGTTACAACTTTCACGGAGAATCGAGAATGACATGTCGCTTCTTGTTACACTTTTGGTACTCTAATAAGAGAGGTTTTTGTAATTTCAAAAGTAAAAGTGGGGAGACTTGTGTAATTTCAAAATTAACTGTGGGGCAACATGTATTTTATTTAAATTAGGGGGAAGATCTCGGTAAATAACCTTTTTAAAATTGATGTTCAACTAATTTTCATGAGCAATAGTCTTATCCCAAATATTTAGTCTTGAAGTTGTCATGTTTTAAATAGTGTAGCTTGGAAGAATGGATTTGATGAGAGTGAGTCTATCAGCTTGGTTGTGTGTTTTTAAGCCCCAACTATTTACTTCATTCTGAATTTTACATACGAGAGAGTTCAAAAGAAAATGGATGTAAATTGAGGTGTTACAAGGTGTAACAGCTATTTGATGAGGAACAACAACAACAACACTCAAGCTTTTATCTCACTATAGTTGGGTCGGTTATATGGATCCTTTGTCGCCATTGTGCTCTATCTTTTGTCACAATCTCAATAATGCCTAAAGTACATCATGTCTTTCCTTACAGTTTCATTTCAAGTTTTTATTGATCTACCCCTCCCTTGTTTAACATGCTTTTTCTTGATGAGGAGCATGAATAAAATATCCCACTAATGAAATAATGGTAGAAGAGATCAAAATTGATCATGAAAAACTATGAAAATAATTAATCATGAGATCATTTTTCATCATAAACATGTAACCTTTGTAATTCCTCATTAATATTGTATGAAACACTGAGTTTTAAGAGTTCATTCAACAAGACTTTTTCAAAGTAAAAGCTAAAATATTTCAAACAAATATATTTAATCAATGTAACAAAGCATGATGATGTCATTAAGCCATCATCATAATCTTAAACTCTTCGAAACTAAGCACGCCATCACAGTTCATGTCAAACTTACTGATCACCCCACGACATATTTCTATATTTCTGGAAAAACCCAATCCGCTCAACATCCTCTTTAGGCTCAATGCGGTGATATATCCCTGACTATCCATCTCATACATGCGGAAAGCCTCCCGCATCTCCTTTTCGTTTTGACCGTTTTTTTCTCCGATTTCGACAAATTTGATGAAGTCATCTAATCCCAACAACCCATCGCCATCGGCATCCAGCATCTCGACCAAGGCCTTGGCTTCTTCCAATGATAGCTCGTCATTGATAACGGTCATACACGCCCTGAGCTCAGACGACGAGATCTTTCCATCATTGTCTTCATCGAAGTAGCAGAACAACTTCTCCAAAGCTTTGTGGTTGAGGCTCATGGTGTATAATTTGGGTGAAAAAGATTAAGCTTTTTGATGAAAGAAGAAAGTAGAAAAGGGAGCTTGTGTTTTGTTGGTCTGGACTTGGGTATATATATATAGGGAGAGATTTTTAGATGTCTCTTTCTTCTTTAATTTTGTCTATTTTATATAAGATTATTATAAATTACTTTTATTGACAATAAAGTTTGGAATTACTTCTTATGCGTGTTTTTTAAGTTAGGATCACTTTTTGAATAATAATTAATATAATGTAGAATCACTATTAATTTATTCTGCTGTTATTTGCCTAATTCAACCCAAAGTAATTATAAAATTAATTTATTCTGCTGTTATTTGAGAGAGAATATTTTGGTCTATTCTTATCATGCCACGTGGCCAGCCCGAATCTTCGCATTTCATTTTTTTTTTCCGAATCCGAGGGCTCCTATTAAAACCCGAACTTAGATTTGAAAACGGGGCAATGATTAATCCATGCAAACGCAAGTTCGGGGAGGCGGAAATAGAGAAGAACTGCAGTGATTGCTTTGGGAGAGATATTACTCGATTCAATATCAAATATGTAAACGCTTGAAATTCACAAAAAAAATTAGAAGATGATTTAGTAAAAATGCCATCATAAAATCTAAGGATTACATTTTATATAATAAATATGTTCATAAGTTGTCACAAAGCATTCTCATTCAGCTCGGCGAACCTCCAAAATAACCCTGGAAGATTGGACGTCCCCGTTGCGCTAAAGATACTGGTAATCGTACAAATAAGTAATGAGAGAACATAGGCTCTCTAGAATAAGCATTGGGGTTCTTATGAAATGCAAACTTACAGAGGAGGTTTTGTAATTTCAAAAGTAAGAGGATTGCAATATGTAATTTAGCAAACTTAGGCTCCGTTTGGGAGGACTTATTTTCACCGGTCAAGCGGTTACGACCGCATGAACCCGGCCTTAATTAGAGTCCGGTTCATACGGTCGTAATCGCTTGACCGATGAAAATAAGTCCCCCCAAACGGAGCCTTAGAGGGGAACTCTCGGGGCTCATGTTTTGATGTTGAACAAGACATACCTTTACATGACAGAGCAGACGAACATGCTGGGTGGGAGAGTTCAATGTGAGTCAAATCTAGCTCTTATATCATGTTAGATTTTAAGCATAGAAACCATAATTAAGTGGATGTGTCCATTATCTAGATTAAGTGCACAATATTTCTAACACTCCTCTCCATTGTAGTGCTCTTGTCCAGTAACATGTAGATTTTTCCCCTCAAATGAGGGACACTGGGAGTTAATTGTTGGCCAAGAAGCTATGATACTCAAACTAAACCTTAAAACTATAAGAACATATAAGAACACAAGACATAGAACTAAGTAGTCATTTCTTTTACAAAGCAAACTTGAACTCTTTCGCAAAGTAAACTTGAACTCTTTCGCAAAGTAAACTTGAACGGCACCTTCCAAAGACCTAAAGATAGTGCCATTTTCATAATTAATGAATCACAATCATAGAGGTCGGTCACATGTAGAGCACATGCCACATTTTGGAGGAATTGAATCTTCTAGAATCATCCCGGGAACAAAGGGACAGCTTTGGTAAAGAAATCAAATTTGTGCTCAACTTTTTTGTCACTTTAACAAAAGGAGAACACCAAATGTGAATGCCAAATAGAGCATGTTGGAGTCTGCATTGCAAGATGCCAAATTAGGTTACTTCCATGACAGGATAAGAGAAGAATATCTAAAGAGAGCACTGAAAGTGTTGTACCCTAGGAGAGATCTATCCGCGTCCACTTTAGCCAATGAATGGATTTGATGAAGGCGTCAAAGTGGACGAAGTAAACCTAATAAACTAAACAAAAGAATCAAACCAACACCTACAAAACCTGCATTTTACATTCATAATAGACCTATGGATACATGAACTTCGGGCTGATTATTTGATAAAGGTATCCTAGTGCTAGAAGGAAACCCAAGAAAATCAAGAAAAAATGTATTCTAAGGCTCCATTTGGCACCGAGTTTTTGTTTTGGTGAGTTTGGACAAAAACACCACAATTATAGTATGTTTGCTATGACAATGATTATGACCGCCGCAAAAAAGATTAGTTTTGAACATAAAAGTGGATGAAGTTACTTAGGTTAGGTCGGGCCGTCACGAACGATGGTTCATAACCACCACATTCATAACCGCCACCACCATGTCAAACGGAGCCTAAAGGCTCGTTTGGGGGGGCTTATTTTCACCGGTCAAGCGGTCATGACCGCATGTACCGGACCTTAATTAAGTCCCGATTCATGCGGTCGTGACCGCTTGACCGGTGAAAATAAGTCCCCCCAAACAGAGCCTAAATCTACTCTAGACCTAACAATACATGAGTAGAGGCGGATACCAGACATTTCTTCAGGATTTGATAAAGATATCTAACCGCCATAAGGAATCCACTTGCTAGGGGACACCTCATTTTCTATGAATGCCCCACCACTGAACGGTAAACTTTTGCCGGTCTTAGCGTCTTGAGCAACACAATGAGCACGGATATCAGGTATCAAACAGGAACTATGAGAAAATGGAACACCTGTGAATAGTACCAATAATCGCACGAATTATAAATACATGAATGTTATGAACCAAAAAATCTACTGTTCCCTCATGACATTACAAAGCATATTCCTCTAGAAGCCCTCTACACACACAATCACACATCACAATACCAATACATGCATGTTAGTACATACTACATTCTACATTCTATAAGAATGCTTTGTCAATGAACAACATCTTTAGCTAAAATGATGGCATGATTAATGAAAATAATGGAAAATCATAAAGTTAAGAACAATAAGGCACCTGTGAAACCTAGATAGATAAATACCACTTTCCTGCCAGCATCCGCTCAGCGTTTAATACGAACGAAATGCTACTTTCCTCGAGCATCTTGCAGGGATTCAAGCATATATATACATGAAAATGTCCAGCATTACCAAAGCTTTCCGTGATTAATTGTGGGTAAAATTTAGAAAACTGTGAAATTGGAGAAGATGTTCATCAAATTTTCGAGAGCCTCTGGATAAAACTTCCGTGCAAAAAGATAACACGGTCTTTTCATCCCATTCCACAAGCATGGTTTTCGCATCACTACTCTCTGCAAGAGTAGGAAACAGAAAGACTGTAGCTTTCATATAAAAATAATAATAATAAAACTAAGTGTGCATGAAAGAATCAAAACAACACCTCAGCATTTGAAGCTTTAGGGGTTATAAGAAAACTTAATGAACAAATAAAACAGAGAAAAAATAAGCACAAGAAAATTTGTAGAGAAACTAAGTGTAGGAAAACAAAAAATATTCAGTTATAATCACCGGCGGATCCATGTTCGGACACGTGCCCGGGCGTGATTTTTCGCCATTTCTATCGGGATAAGTAGGACTGCCCCCGTGCCCTAGCACCGACTGTAGGAAGAAATCAGAAGCCGATCGCGTATTCGCGTGCCCTAGCTGCTCCCGTGCTCGATCGCGTGCCCTAGCCCCGGCCGCCCGGCCGCCCACCGTGCCGTCGCTGATCGCGTACCGTAGCCCCGGCCGGCCGTCCGTGATCGATCCCGGCCCTGATCGCCGTCCCCGATCGATCCCGATTCCAGGCCCTGATCGCCGTCCCTGATCGATCCCGGCCTTGATCGTGCCCGCCGGTCTTCTTCTTCTTCTTCTTCTTCTTCTTCTTCTTCTTCTTCTCAAACATTTTCTTCTCAAACATTTTCTTCTCAAACATTTTCAAATTGCAGTACATTACTGTCTAGTAACTACTAACTAAGCGATTCATTTTCAGGAAATTGCAGTACATTACTGTCTACTGATAGTCTGATATTGTTTCAGGTAATTTGAAATTGCATTACCAAATGTTTTCTGCACAAATTAAAGTTTATCTATGCATGATTTGAAAAGTTGACTGATTTTTTTTACAGAATGGTTTTATTGGTAATGTTGATTATAATCGATAACATTAGAAAATTTATGTTTCATCTTAGGCCCCTCCAACTACACCCAATTAGTTAATAGCATTGCCCCGTGTATGGTTTTAATACAATTCCGATGAAAAAAAAAGAGAAATAGAGATGAAGACACATTCGTTGAGAAAAATAATCCCTAAACTGTAAGGGCTAAGTCCCAATCTCCCTGATTCTACTATTCAATTTAGAATGAAGAGTCTTCAATTTAGAACGAAGAGTCGCACTTGCAATTTCAAACTCGTAGAGGAGAATTGAAGGCTATGGGTTAATGATGAGGATGAAGGGTAACTGTGAGAACGAAGAAGAGGAAAGGGAGAGGAGAACTGACTGCTTGAAGAAGAGGCATCAGAGACTCAAAGAGTTCAAGTTGAAAATTAGGAATTTAGGGCTAGTAACTACTAACTAAGCAGTCTGGAGCTAAATTAAATATTAGGTTTGATATTATCAAGTACTAATACATTGTATAATAAATTAATAAATTACTATTATATATTATTTGAATACGATTTTTTGGCCACTCGACCTGAATCAAAATCATATCAAAAACTAAACTTTGTAATATTCCTACTCATATCAAAATGTTCGATTTGACCACGATTTGAGCCAGAAACCGAGCTAACTTTTGAGCGATTACCACGGTTTGAAAATTTATGTTTCATCTTAGGCCCCTCCAACTACACCCAATTTATGTTTCATCTTATGTTTCATCAAAATGTTCGATTTATGTTGGTTCACTGTTTTCACATTTTCCCTCGCGGGCCTGGTACGGTCGCGCTTGGCCGTAGGGGCATTGCCCCGTGTACCCGTCGGGATTTGCCACCATTTTGAATTCAGTCCAGGCTAAATTGTTATGGTCACACAATCAAATTAGATACTTTTTTGTGTGTATTTCAAATGTTGTTTTCTACTCAGGTGTTTGATGGATAAGTTTTTTTCAAAAGTGAGCTCAAATCAAATTTCTCAAGATTCTCAAGCATCAGATTTATGTGGTAAAAGGACTCGATCTGAATTTAGCTTAGATGAGTTAATTGCTGATCCAGGATTGAGACCACCTATAACCTCATATGATGTAAACATACAAGACACGATAAGGAGAAAATACTTACAAAATGGTCCTTGTCAACCAATTTTAGCAAATTTTCCACAAACTCAAATTGAAAATAAAGCTCGTCGTTTCAACAAAATCTGGTTTACCGAGTTTAAAGATTGGCTGGAATACAGTATAGATAAAGATGCTGCATTTTGTCTTTATTGTTACATTTTTCCCCAGAGAGGTTGTGATCCTACATTTGTATGTCGTGGTTTCCGATATTGGAAAGATAGGACGATCTTAGAGAAACATGTCGGAAATCACACAACTGCACATAATAACTCTAAGAATATGTGCATAGCTTTAATGAATCAGAAGCAAGGTATTCAAGTCGCATTTTGCAGGCAGGAAGAGACACAACGTGCTCAATATCGCGCTCGTTTGTGTGCGTCAATAGATTGTATACGCTTTCTTTTAAAACAAGGGTTATCTTTTCGCGGGCATGATGAGTCTAAAGAATCCAGCAATCGCGGCAATTTTCTTGAACTTTTAGAATTTCTTGCATTGCATAACAATGAGGTCAAGTCAGTGGTTTTCGAAAATGCACCTATCAATTGCCAATTAATATCTCCAAAAATCCAAAAGGAGATAGTTTCTTGCATTGCATCAGAGATAACAAAGACAATTGTTCGGGACGTTGGGGATAGCTGCTTCAGTATTTTGGTCGACGAATCACGTGATGTGTCCACAAAAGAACAAATGGCCGTGGTTTTACGTTATGTTTCTATAAAAGGTCTTATTATGGAGCGACTTCTTGGGTTTGTTCATGTTGTAGATACCACTGCCTTATCATTAAAGAAAGCTATTGATAATTTGTTTGCAAAACATTGCCTAAGTATTTCTAAATTGCGGGGTCAAGGTTATGATGGTGCTAGCAATATGAGGGGTGAGTTCAAAGGACTGAAAACGTTGATATTGCAGGAGAATAATTGTGCTTTCTACATTCATTGTTTTGCTCATCAACTGCAACTAATATTAGTAGCTGTTGCAGAAGATCATGTTGAAGTTGCAGAGATTTTCACGCTTATTAACCTTGTGTTGAATGTTGTTGGCGGTTCTTGTAAACGACGCGATTGTATAAGAGCATTAGAAGTTGATCGGGTTGCTTTAGAGCTTGGTTGCGGGGAGTTGGAAAGTGGTCGAGGGGCAAATCAACCACTTGAATTAAAAAGAGCAGGTGACACACGGTGGAGTTCACATTATGGCACAATATTAAATTTTATTCGGATGTTCTCATCTATTGTTGAAGCACTTGAAATTATTAAAGTTGATGGTGCAGATGGAAATCAACGAGGAATGACCAATACTTTAATTAAAAGTCTCTTGACTTTTAATTTTATTTTTCTATTGCACTTAATGAAGAATATTTTATCCAAGTCACACGAGTTATCACAAGCTTTACAGAAGAAGGATCAAGACATTGTTAATGCAATGAAGTTTGTAAAATTTACAAAGCAGTTACTGTTTAATTTCAGAAATGATGATCTTGAATGGAACTCCTTTATGACTGAAGTATCAAAATTTTGCACAAAACAACATATAGAGGTTCCTAATATGAATGAAAAATATATTCAAGCAGGGAGATCGCGACGCAATGAAAGAGAGGTTACAAATTATCATCATTTTCGTGTTGAAATCTACAATACAGTGCTGGATTGGACTTTGAACGAGTTAAATGATCGTTTTAATGAAGTGAACACTGAACTACTTTTATGTGTTTCTTGTCTTGATTCAAGTGATCGATTTGCCTCATTTGATAAACAAAAGTTAGTTCGTCTCGCAGAATTGTACTCATCCGATTTCTCACAAATAGAATTGCAACTACTTGAAGGACAACTTGATATGTATATTATTGACATGCGCTCTTTACCAACCGACACGTTCTCTCAAAGTAAAGGAATTGGTGGCCTTTTAAAATTATTGGTGGAGTTGAAAAAACAAGATCACTATCAGTTGGTTTTCAGGCTTTTAAAGTTGGCATGTCTTCTACCCGTTGCAACGGCTACAGTTGAAAGAATGTTCTCTGCAATGAAGATTATAAAAAATCGTTTACGAAACAGAATGGGAGACGAATGGATGAATGACTGCATGATCGTTTATACGGAGAAGGATGTTGCTGACACTATTACTAATGATACTATTATTACAAAATTTCAAAATATGTGTCCACGAAAGGTGGCATGTTGAACGGTATGTCATGTATTTTTTTTGTTTAAAACTTTTTAGTAATTGCAATATTAGTTTAATTTTATTTAAGAATTGCATTTAATTATTAATTTTAAAATTGTGCCCGGGTTAAGAAAAATTTCTAGTTCCGCCCCTGGTTATAATGAAAGTGATGCATGGGCATTTTTCTCATATAATCATGCAAGTAAAGCAAAAAATGCATGGTAAGGTTTCCCTACATTTCACCTTTGTAGTGGAACCCTCCCGGACCCATGCTGCGCGGGGATGTCTTTGTGCACTGGGCTGCCCTAATCATGCAAGTAAATGGAGAAGAATTATGAATGACCTAGCAACAAAATAATAGTCTGGGAGGAGACGACAAAGAAACCCCGGAGCAATACCCCAGGGTCACAACAACAGAATTTCTCTAGCAACATCTAATTTGCCTCCAACATTGTTGTGCTTTCCTGTTTGTACACTTGAATCCTCCATTGAACATGGACCGTCGTTTGTAAACCCCCGACCTCACCCTTAAAACCTCGTTTGTGCTAAGTTCAAAATGAGAATTTTTCTGCACCGACAGCCGCAGCTGTTGTCATGACAAACATATGTTTTATGGCGTTGACATTTTTGCCCAAACCAAACTCACTGGAGCAAAAATGTCATGCCAACCGAACCCTAAGCTAGCAGAATTGACGAAGTCAAATTAACAAACTGGCTCCGTCGGTCCAGCTCGTGAAAAATCGGCACACAATGACAAGCCTCAGGAGTAAACCTGGACAAAACTGCTTGGCAGAAGAATATAATCAGAGTAGAGCGAGTCCTCGGTGAGTACTAGAAGATACTAAATCGCAGAACATGGCCGGAGGAATATCATTAAGGAAGCATAGATACCACTGCAGTTCACACTCAACCACATCAACAAATTACAAACCTCTATGTGAAGATTTTCTTGTATAGTCAATCTTGTAACTTTCTCCTGCATTGGACCCTATAAATACGGGGGCAAACCCCGAGGAAGGGTTTTGGAATGGTAAAAGCCCAACCCAATCTTGTAAGGGCCCCTTGACACGAGTAGGTGGTTGCACAACTGCCATTTGTTGCCAACCGAGAGGGAGGCAACAAACCTCCCTCTGGGGCTTTGCATGGTGCGGTAATTTAATCGATCCCATGCACATGAACTCCCTCTCAGGTGTCTCCACCTGGACACCACCTACCCGACCCAACAAGTCTGACCCAACTAGACTGATGTCAGGACAATCTACTCTAGTCAAGGCCTTATGTTGACCTGGGTTAACCATGACAATTTTGTCCCGGGATTTGAAGTTGCAGCACTCGAGTTGGGCCGATTAGTGACTTGAAATGTCTTTGGTTGGGATGACTTCTTGTGAAAATCTTGAATGCTACCCTTAGCGACTTCGACGCTAGTTCTGATCATTAAGATAACAGCACCAATTCATTATTTTGGAGGATGACTGATCTTGATGAGTGGCCTCAGGCTACTTTAATGATGATAAATTATGTCGCCGGTACAACCTGGTTTGTCGGTTCAATTGGTAAGAGTAGTCTGTACAAATGTTGGACCTCAGTGCTTAGTGTAGCTTGCGAGTTGGTTTCACCCACTATCCATAATGTAGACTTTTTTCATGGTAAGCATATAGATGGATACACCAATGTCGGGACTTGTGTACCTAGGTTGAATCATATTTAGTGTTATGTGAGAAACATTCTACCCTTGGGACCACATCTACTAGTTTCTAATAATTTATTGTGTTTGTGGTTAACTAGTAGGATTTAATATTCTTAATATACTATACCTAATGGAATTCAATTTGAGCATTTTGAGCTGAGAGCCAAGCAAAGAATAATAGCCTACTATTGCGGCGGACTACACCTATTACATACAGGCACATATTTGTTGGAAAGGCGGATCGCGTCAATCTATATGTTGGTGCCCGGGCACTGCAAGGGCAGTGGACCAAAAGTGGTAGGTTGGACTATTGTAATCAAGGAGAAATTTATAAGGTTGGGAGACGAGAATGGAGAATCCTCAAGAGCAAGAGTGAAGTAAAATTATACAACAAAAGTGAAGTTACCCCAACAAAAGTGGTAGGTTGGACCAAGAGTAAAATTATAGAACAAAAATGAAGTAAAATTATAGTGTTGTAGTAAGTAAAATTATAAAACAAGAAAAATATTCAAGAAAAACTCCTGTAAATATATTGAGGGCCGGTTACCCCAAAGAGTCCCTCCACAATAAAAAGGGCAAACAAGACTTCTTAGATCCTTAAACATAGAAGATACATCCTTAAATAAGCCTCGTGGGGACACCTAATAATGACACATAATGATATGTTATGGGCCAGCTTCGGGGCTAGTCGGAGGTGACGGCGGTGGAGGCAGAGATAAGCCGAGCTCAACCCTAATCTTAGAAATAGGGAAGAAGAGGAGAGAACTCAAGAGAGAGGGAAGAACTTGAGAGAAAATTTGATTTTATTCTTTGATATCCATATGAGACAAAAGGGGGTCTATATATAAGACACTAATAACCCATAATCACGACTCGATTTGATAAAACTCGACTCATACAACTCGACTAATACAAATTGTTTCATACACTAGGCTCGATACAACTCGACTCAATACCTAAAGGCTTATAATAATATAACTGCTAGAAGGCGTGGGTCATACACTAGGCTCGAACGATCTTGGATGAGAGGAGCATCTGGCTCTTTGATTTCTCACCGGAACAACTCCCGGTGGCGCGTCGTTGTTGCGGAGGCAACGACGGGGCGTCAACATGCTCACATATGTCATAAAAGACTGCAAGCGTTGGTATGGCAGAGGCAATTGCGGAGGGGAGACTGTAGGGCAGAGCTGGAGTCGGGGCTAATGTGCCTATTGGATGGTCAATGGTGATGAAAGACCGAGACATAGGTGAGATGCGGTGATCAGAAGCGGCAGCATAAAGTACTGACTTTAGAGGGGCCAACGGAGCAGCGACAGTGACGAGGCCGGTTGTGTGAACTGCGGGGAGGGAACAATCGAAGGCGATGGTGGAGAAACCATAGCTGCGGCGGTCGGAGGAGCTACTTCAAGTGCAGACGGGCTTCGATCTTCACACTCAAGTGTCAACGTGCACAAGCGGGCAAGAACCAAGGGTGTAGGTACGTCTGGATATTGGCATGTGCAGCCGGCCTTCGACCGATGTAGATGGAGTCGACGAGGGCGACGAGGACGAATCGATATAGACAAAGTTGTCCCAGCGTCGGATGCTTGATGTCAGATGTCAAACGACTTTGTGGAATGAAGAGGAGTATACGAGATGCAGGGGTTTTGGCATAAGGATGTGGGATCGATCCATGAAAACCAAAGGTGATAGGGGGAATATCCTTTTGGTGGCAACAGAATGTGGAGAATTATGGTGCAGAAGGAATCTCGCTGTGATACCAAGTTTGTAATGACCCTATTTCAAAACTCGTTGGAGGTGACGGTGGAGGCGGAGATAGAAGAGTCAAGCTCAACCCTAACCCTAGAAATGGGGAAGATGAGAGAACTTAAGAGAGAGGGAAGAACTTGGGAGAGAAGAACTTGAGAGAGAAAGAGAAATTGATTTCATTCTTTGAAATCCATACAAGACCTAAGGGGGGCTATATATAGGACCTCGATGACATGGACGTAAATACCTCATCTAAAGAAAAATGCTTGAAAAATTAAAACACTGAGACGCTAACAACCTGTAACCACAAAATACAACTCGACTCATAAACTGGACTCGATACAACTCAACTCGATACAACTCGACTCGATACAAATTGATTCAATACCTAAAAGGCTCATAATAATATAATCGCTAGATAACGGACGACATGGGACCCATAACAAAATACTATTAATAAAGACACTTAATAAGTACAACTCTTAATATTCTCACATTTATGACATTAAAAAATTTATTGCAAATTTAAAGGGGATCCTTTTATTATAAAAAGATGCTAGGAATATTAAAACTCAATCAATTAATTATAAATACTGTTATGGCTAGGTGTGTTGTTCTTTCAACTTTTAAGAGTGTAATCCTGGTTCAGATAGGAGAATTGCTGAATCCCTAAACAATGGTAGGTTAATAACAAATTAAGTCCGTTTACATAATATATATTTATATATGATTTTAAACAATCCAGTATGCCTTTTATGAGGTTAAGAACTTGATGGGGTTCCTCAAAATGAAAATGGTTGAGCCGGAGATTTTTTATCGTGACCACGGCCGGCTCGCCCTGACGATTCCAGAAGGCTCATTCTCGTACAATTCTGAATCTGTTTGATCCCTCAAACGGACGCCGGAACGCGTGGGGGCACGGTTGTGAAAGTTGCGCACGCGCCGGACGTGTACCCGCAAGATGGGAGCGCAAACTACGAGTGGGTGTAAGCCACGCGCTCCCGCGCAGCGGTCGCGCCACGCCTGAGCAAAGGGCGTGCTGCGCACAGCGCGGCATACGCACCCGCGCTGCTGCATGGCGACGACCTTGACCGGGTTGTCCAAGTTGCCCGGGCCACCTAGGGGGCGACGTCATATGCCAAGAAATGGTGATTCGAGGGACCTCAACCGTGCGTTCATATTCGCTCGAACAATAACCAATAGAGCGCAATTACTTGTGTGTCCCCCTGAAAAACTATAAAACGTGGTCAAAGCCTTCATTTGAAGGGGACAAAAGAAAAAGCAGAAGTGAGAGTTGTAAAGTTTTCCGACGACGAGTTGCAAACTTAAGTTCAGCTCCAAGGCACGAAGACTCGGCTCAACACTCATTCTCCAGCTCAACACACGCGCTCCCCGCGTGTTCGCTCCGCTTTGGTGACTGTTTCAGTGTGTATTCCACCGCACTCCGTTCTGCAGAACACCGGATACTAGTAAATACTTATAAAAAAGTGGAGGTCTGTCACCCTCAAGAAAGCTAATTTTTGTACTCGGCTGCTACTAGTAAATTTCGTTCAAGCTAAGCCTGGCCCCATGGCTTTTTCCCTTTTCGGGCTGTCCACATTCCGGTGTTGGTTCTCTATTTTGACTGATTGCATGCTCAACTCACTCTCGAGTTAGGTCGGTCCGCCTCGGCAGGTCCGTAAGTGCGATGAGCGACCCGCAATAGAACTAAAATGCTATATTTTATGAGATGTACATGTTAGATATGGTGTATATTTTGAGTGGTAGAGTTAGCTTAGAGTCACCTCAGGTGTTAGGATCACCCTATCTTGTACATGTATAAATATTACCATTGTTCATAGTGAATACACAGAAAATCCTTTACTCCTATCATGATATAGGAGGGAGGTTAGGGTTTTCACCACTCTGTTCCCCTCTTGAAGTCTTACGCGCGTCTCCTGTCTTCCGAGTGCTCGTTCCGCTTCAGCCGCTCTGTTTTGATGTTGCGCCATCCGCGACTTCTACGCCTGTTCCGCAACTTTTCCGCTCTGGTTGCGCCTAATCCGCAACTCTTTTGCGCCGTCCGCGATTTCTATGTCTTCTGCGACTCACGTCGACACCCCATCGCCCGACATCAACCCAAATATTTTCCGTCAATGCTCCATCGCCTGACGTCGTCCGTGATTTCTAGTTGCTCGCAGCTGCTTGGTTGATCTCCATTCCACCTCCTGTCACTTTTTGCTCGAGGCCTGCAGCCCAAGGAACATTTTTTGTTGCTCCTCCACTGCCTCCTGCGGCCGCCGGATCTCCTCTGCTGCCTCCTGCAGCCGCCGGTCTCCATCCCCGATCGACGCAACCCCTCTTCCGCTCTTGTTGCTCCTCTCCGCGTCGAATCGATGTTGCTATCTTCGATTCTTACCGCCGGCTGATCTCCTGTCGCGCTTGTCTCTTCCGCCTGTTTCCCCGATCTTCATCTCTGGCTGATCCCGGAGCCCCGACCTCCTCGGTTGATCATCTTGATGGCATCTGATGGTCGTCCTCCTCTGATACGTTCTACAGCTCAGTCTTGTTCTTCTCGTTGCCTGCCTGTCCAGTGCCACTACTGCCAGTGTTTTGGTCATGTCAAATATGAGTGTCGAAAGCTTCAGAAGGCTCAACAGTCTGGTTAGCAGCGTGCTCCTGGTGCACCTTCCACTCACTTTTCGGCTCTGGCGCAGCCTCTCTCTGTATCTGAGCTTGCTCAGCTGATTCTCTAATTGTTCGTCACTGGTCCATGTCACAACTCAACGTGAAGAATGTCTTTCTTCACGATGATCTTCAACATGAGGTATACATGCTTCCTCCTTCTGGTCTATCCTCTCCTCCAGGTCTTGTCTGTCGTTTGAGGCAGGCTCTTTATGGGCTCAAGCAGGCTCCCCGCGCGTGGTTTGCATGTTTCGGCTCAGCCTCTATAGTTGTCGGTTTCCAACCATGTCCACATGATCCAGCCTTGTTCGTGCACTCCTCTCGTGGTCAGACCCTTTTGTTACTTTATGTGGATGATATAATTATTACTGCCGATGATCCTTCTCATGTGACCTTCGTCAAGCGTCACCTTCATCGGCAGTTTTAGATGACTGACCTTGGAAATCTGAGTTATTTCTTGGGTTTTGAGGTCAGCTTTACAGACCGCGGGTTTCAACTCTCTCAGTAGCGTTACACATCAAATCTCCTAGCACGGGCTGCTCTCTTCGACTCTCATATTGTGGACAACCTTTTGGGTTTCAACTCTCTCGTTACAACACTGAGGTTGAGCTTCGAGTCATGCCTACCACCGCTGAGGATATTATTTAGCTCTGTTAGCTTCTTGAGGACCTTAATGTCTCTTCTCAAAATCCCACTCTCATCTACTATGATAACACCGGTGTTTCAGATTACTGTAAACCCGGTGAAGCACTCTCTCTCCAAGCATATTAGGGTGAATGCTTTTTTCCTACGTGAGCACTATGGTCGTGACACTCTTATTCATTCCTTTGTTCCTTTCGAGCAGCAGATTGTACATTTGATGACAAAGCCGCAGACGAGGACCCAACATGCATATCTACTATCCAAACTCTCGGTGTATGATCCCACGTGAGTTTGTGGGGTGGGGGTTAGATACGATGTAGATTATGAGTGGTAGAGTTAGCTTAGAGTCACCTCGAGTGTTAGGATCACCCTCACTTGTACATGTATATATACCATTGTTCATAGTGAATACATAAAAAATCCTTTCTACCAGTACAATCATATAAAACTTTAATCACATAAAGGAACAATATTTAGGAGATGAGAAGTATAGAATCTCCCTCCCTCCCTCCTTGACTGAGCGTGCTATTTGGGTACGTAGTGACTTGATTTGTGTGTTTTGTTATCTGGGTTTATCCTGGCTTTACGTGGTCTGTTATCAGGTTGGCTTTGTGTGTTTTGCTATATGGGGCTTATCCTGGCTTTGTGTGGTTTGTTATCTACAATTATCCAATTTGGTTTACACACATACATATGTGTTGAGAGAGCCCAAAGCTTGTATGTATTATTTCAGCATCTAAATACAAGGAGAGAATACAAATATATAGGAGAGAAGAGAGAAGAATAAATCCTATACATGATGTGGGACTAAAGAAGGAGGAGAATAAAAGGGCCATCAAATGGGCCATTTACATGGGCTTTTCTAACACTCCCCCGCAAGCTGGAGCGTACAAGTCGTAGGCGCCAAGCTTGGATAAGAACTGATAGTATAGCAGCTTGGAGAGTGCTTTCGTCAGGATATCCGCAACTTGGTCGGTAGCAGGAACATGCTCCAAATCTATCTTCTTTGACTGTACCTTTTCCCGGATAAAGTGACAGTCAACTTCGATATGCTTTGTTCGTTCGTGAAAAACCGGATTCTTGGCAATATGGATTGCTGCTTGACTGTCGCAAAATAAGGTTGCCGGAGATGAGAGACGAACACCTAAGTCTCCCAGAAGGCCTTCAAGCCAGGTTAGCTCAGAGACAACAGCAGCCATAGCCCGGTACTCAGCTTCGGCAGAGGAACGCGCAACCACATTCTGTTTCTTGCTACGCCAAGTTATGAGGTGTCCACCAAAATAAGTGCAGAATCCAGTTGTGGAGCGTCTATCATCAATAGATCCTGCGTAGTCAGCGTCAGAATACGCGACAAGAGATAGAGATGTGGATGGCTTGTAGACGAGTCCTTGTCCGGGGGCGATCTTGAGGTATCGAAGGATGCGCTCGACAGCTTGAAGATGAGATGTCCGAGGAGCGTGCATGAAACGGCTCACAACTCCTACAGCAAATGAGATGTCTGGTCGAGTCACCGTAAGGTAGATCAGCTTCCCAACCAAGCGTCTGTAATATTCCGGATTTGTAAGTAGCTTGTCAGAGTCAGAGCTATGGGCTGAGAGCTTGTGGTTTGCGTCCATAGGAGTCTCCGCAGGTTTGCACCCAGAATAACCTGCATCACGAAGGAGGTCCATACAGTACTTCCTTTGAGATATCACAAGACCATCAGGGCGTCGGGCGACCTCAAGCCCAAGAAAGTACCGAAGGTTGCCCAGATCTTTGGTTTGAAAGGCAGAATTCAACTGTGCCTTAATCTGTTGTATTCCGGCCGTGTCGTCGCCAGTAATCAGGATATCATCAACGTAGACCAGAAGAATCACAGTCCCAGTTGACCGATGTCGGGTGAAGAGAGAAAAATCAGCCGAGCTCCGAGTGAAGCCACTAGCACAAACCACCTTACTGAACTTTTCAAACCACGCACGCGGGGACTGTTTGAGACCATAAATGGATTTTCGAAGATGACAGACCAAAGACTCCCCCGTGGTCTCAAACCCGGGAGGCTGCTGCATAAAAACGGTCTCCTGTAGATCGCCGTTGAGGAAGGCATTCTTGATATCCAGCTGATAAAGAGGCCAGTGACGATGAACAGCCAAGGAGAGGAGAACGCGAACCGTGTTCAATTTGGCCACGGGAGAGAATGTTTCCTCGTAATCAAGGCCATGTTGCTGAGTAAACCCCCGGGCCACAAGACGGGCCTTCAGGCGGTCGATACTGCCATCCGCCGCATGTTTAATGACAAAGACCCATTTGCAGCTAACAGGGGTGTGGCCAGTAGGAAGAGGAACCAGATCCCAGGTCTGGTTAGCCCAGAGAGCCTGCATCTCATCGTGCATAGCAGCCCGCCATCCTGGGTGGTGAAGCGCCTCCTGCACATTGTTAGGAAGAGAAATAGAGGAAAGGGAGGTGGCAAGGGCGTAGTGAGGCGGTGTCAGCCGATGGAGAGAGACGTAGTTGGCCAAGGGATGAGCCGTAGAGACGGGAGCGTGATCGACCGCAGCCGAACTATCGCTGGCAGCAGGGAGCTGGGGCACGGGAGCATCCTTGGATGGGCGACGAGAGTAGACACGGATTAGCGGTGGAGGAACCCGAGGAGGAACGGGTGGGGAGGAGGAAGAAGACGGCACAAACGGCGTGACCGGGACAACGGGCCGGGAAGAGATGGAGCAGAAGACGAGGTAGTAGAAGACGAGGAGGTGCGGGGTAAGTGGAAGGGCTAGGCTTCGCAGAAGGTGACATCCGCAGAAATGACCATTTTGCCGGTAGTAGGAGAGTAGCAGACGTACCCCTTTTTAGTGCGGGAGTAGCCAACAAACATGTACTTGGCGGCCCGAGGAGCAAGTTTGTCGGAAGGAGGGCCAAGAAGGTGGACATAACAAACACACCCGAAGATCCGTGGTGGGAGAGAGGTGAGGGGGATGGAGGGATAGAGGAGTTGGATGGGCGAGGCAAAGTCAAGGACAGAGGAGGGAAGGCGGTTGATGAGATGACAGGCGGTGGAAATAGCAAAGTTCCAATATTCGGTGGGAACGTGCATTTGGAACATAAGAGAGCGGGCAACGTCGAGAAGATGACGATTTTTGCGTTCGCCCACCCCGTTTTGCTGAGGGGTATACGCACAAGAAGTTTGATGGATGACACCAAAGTCAGTACAGAGAGTGGAGAAGGCACGACCCGTATATTCCCGAGCATTATCAGTGCGAATGATTTTGAGAGGAGTGGCGAACTGTGTACGCATCTCAAGAAGAAAGGCGCGAAAGACAGAGGGAAGTTCAGTGCGATCATGGAGTAAATAGAGCCACGTGGTACGGGAGTAATCGTCAATGAACGTGACAAAATACCGAAAGCCAAAAATACTAGGGATCCTATAAGGACCCCAAATATCAGAATGAACTAACGATAAGGGAGTAGGACTCCTGACACATGCTGGGGGGAAAGAGGAACGGTGTTGTTTGCCGTAGACACAAGATTCACAGGAGAACTCTTGTAAAGATATATCAGGAAGAGCCCGCTTGAGAATCGGAAGGGGAGCATGCCCAAGACGGCAATGCCAATCAATAGTAGAGATGGTGGTAGCCGATGTAGAGAGAAGAGTTGGTGGGATATCCAAGATGTACAACCCATTCACCAGCTGCCCCTGACCAATGGTACTTCGGGTGCGGCGATCCTGCATAAGAAAAGAAGAGGGTGAGAATGTAATACAACAGTCAAGGTCGTGGGTGAGACGACTAACTGATAATAAATTGAAGGGAGACCCCGGAACGTGAAGAACCGAGGAAAGAGAAAGGGTTGGTGTAAGCAGAAGATCAGCGGAGCCAAAGACGGGGAGGGTGTCTCCGTTGGCCACAGTGATGCGAGCAGGATGAGGCAGTTGGAGATACGCGGGGGGCTTCTGGGAGGAGATATGGTGAGTAGCGCCAGAATCAACGATCCAACAAGGATGATGAGAAAGGCAGGTGATACCCTCGGTAGAGAAGGACACAACAGAGGTGACAGCTGAAGCAGCAGGCGCCATGCGGAGACAGATACGAGGCCGGGCAGCTAGCGGAGAGGAAGCCGGCGACTAGCAGAAGGGAGGCCGACGGCGAGCAGGAACAGTCCGCGGCGGACTGGAGTCGGTCGAGGCGAGTAGGGCAGACCGCAGTGGGTAGAGAGAGGCCGCGCGGACAGAGACAGGCCGCAGCGGGCTGGAGGTCGCGGCGGTCTGGAGGTCGCGGCGAGCTGGAGGTCGCGGCGGTCTGTAGGTCGCAGCGAGTAGAGTGAGGCCGCGACGAACAGGAGCAGGCCGCGACAGAGGCCGCGGCGAACTGGGGCAGGTCGCAGCAGCGGACAGGAGCAGGCCGCAAGAGGAGGCGGAGAGAGAGAGTCCGCGAGCAGAGGCTCGAGCGGATAAAAGAGGAGCGAGCTAGAGGGAGGGCAGTCCGCGAGCAAGGAGGCTCGAGCGGATACAAGCAGAGTCCGCAGCAAGAGAGAAAGAGAAGCTAAAGGGAGCAGTCCGCGAGCAAAGAGGCTCGAGCGGATACAAGCGGAGCCCGCAGCGGACAAGAGGGAGGGCAGTCCGCGAGCAAGGAGGCTCGAGCGGATACAAGCAGAGCCCGCAGCGAGAGAGAGAGAAGCTAGAGGTAGCAGTCCGCGAGCAGAGAGGCTCGAGCGGATACAAGCAGAGCCCGCAGCGGACAGGAATGATCGTCCGGAGCGGATGGAGAGAGGTGGGCCCCACGAGTCAGAGCAGAAGATGGCTATAAGAAGCCTGGGGAGGGTGGAACCACGGAGGGAGAGAAGAGGAGCGGAATCAGAAGGGCAGTCCGCACGAGACCGGAGCGAATGCAGAAGGCAGTCCGCACGAGACCGGGCGGACAGAAGCAGAGGGGCAGTCCGCAGGAGACCGGGCGGACAGAGAAGGGTCAGTCCGCAGGAGACCGGCGGACAGAGAGGGGGCAGTCCGCGGCTAGACGGAACCTGTCTCTGATACCATGTTGAGAGAGCCCAAAGCTTGTATGTATTATTTCAGCATCTAAATACAAGGAGAGAATACAAATATATAGGAGAGAAGAGAGAAGAATAAATCCTATACATGATGTGGGACTAAAGAAGGAGGAGAATAAAAGGGCCATCAAATGGGCCATTTACATGGGCTTTTCTAACAATATGTATGCTTACACTAAGAAATATTGAAGTTGACTAGCATAAGTGACCGTGTGAACATATACACATTTGGAGGAAGGGTGGAAAAATAGTGAATATTTGAGGGGATTAAATCTTTTTCACAGGAGTGACAGAAGTATACAATATATCTTCAACAAACTAAGTTGTACGTAAGAGGCTAAGACTCGCACTAATAAAATATACTATGTAAGAACACTATACTAAACTAATTATTTATAATTGGTTACTAATTATTTATAATTGATTACTTATAATTGAAATTTTATACAATGTAAGAAAGGCCTGCTGAATGGTGCAAAAATGAAATTAAAAAGAAGGGCTCGCTGATTCCTGCAAAAATAAAATATTAAAAAAGGCCTGTTGATGGGAATAAAAAGAATTGAGAATCTTATGCAAGCTTACTTTAAAACCACTTGTAACATGTACATTCTCATTGATACTCTGCACATAACAGCACAACATGTCCGTCATTATACATGAATCAATGTAAATGCCTTAAAATAATAGTAGTTAAATCAGAATGCAAATACATACTGTTAAATTCTTCAGGAGCTCAAATGTAACATCTCCTGCTCTATATGCCCTAGGATGCCATTTTCCTTCAGACCAATCTACATGGGTTACAGACCAATTTGTAATACCAGTAGGATCTGCCGTCTGAAAGATAAAAAATTTTGTAAGAAATGAAGGACACGAGAACATCCAAACAACAGACTTGGGTTCAATAAAATTCTGAGAGCTCACTTACATTTAAGAGGGTTGGAAGATAATGTTCATCAGCATAGCAGTTTTTATTTCCATCCATACCTGGCTGCCACAGTCAAAAAGCTCGAAACAATTGGTCACAACTCACAACCCTCATGAAATTATACATAGAAACAGACTGTCATGCTATTTGCCAGAAAAGGACCCACTCAAAGACCATTTGATGAAATTGATACATGATCACAAATCTTAATTAAGATCACCTTCAGTTTCATGTGCATGGAGCAATTCATATATGCACATAAAGGTATTAGGTTTACTAAGATGGACATTGGAAAGATGATTATCATTCAAAACTTAAAACAAAATGAAAGCTATCTCATTTTATAAATACTAAAAATTACTTGAAAATATTTTTTTAATAAGTGAATACCTAGAAGAAATGTTTAGAAGATAAGCACTTAGAATTAGCATAGCAAATACCAAGCTTGTGATATGCAACTTTACAGAATGTGATATTATAAATATTTAATATTATAAATATTCAACAGCATTATAAGAAGATAACTTTCAACATCTACATAGAAAGCAATTGAAAATAGCAAGTGACACATATTTCCATGGCATCAAAACAATTTTAAAAAGTGATTTTGATGGTGATTCATTGCGAATGGTTTGAGCCATTTATGGGGGTTGACCCCTTTCGAATCGCCGTATGGACGATTGGAGCCTGCGATTACGACCGGTTTGATTTTTCATATTTTATGCAATTCTTATATTTTTTGAAGTTGCATTTTGAGATTTGGGGCAAATAATCTGATCGTGTGATCTGAGCATTCAGAATCATTTACCGTAATCCCCCTCTATATATTCTATCAGGTTTTAGGGCTAAAGTATCAACAATTCAACTTCACGATAGAAATCAGTCGGTCTACTACTTGGGTCCCAAAGCCTAGTTGATCAAACCTGGTGCAGACTCCAGGAAATTCCCCATCAACTGCTGCCGCCGCCACCTACGCCAGCAAGAGGCCTTCTCGCCGCCTCTTGCACCATCTTCAATCCGAGTCAAACATTCACCAGTCCACTGCAACCCACAAAAGCCTTGCCGACCCCACTGCCTACTCCCTTGCGCCCAACACTCAGCTCTTTCTCCTTCCCCGACCCGATAGTCACCCCCAGTTGCTCACATATCACCTCATAACCACCATATAAACCTCGTGTCTCTTCTCCATCCATCCCTCGCCACGACAGACCCTCTTTTGCCCTTATCCGACCCCATACACCACTGCAATTAAATTCATCCACGCCCCTTCCCATTGTCCAACCCTTCAACAACATCCTACCTTCCAAGTCCCTCCAGCCGCTCTATTCTCTATGCCTCCTCCCTCCCCCAACCCATCACAGTAGTTTGAGTTTTACATTCTTCCTCGAGCTTCCAAAATCTCAGAAACCCTGCAAATCTTGCAAATTTCCCAAATCCTAGAAGTTACTCATATCATATTTCCTGCTAACCGCACGTTCGGCCATCACATCGCACCCAAGCTCTTATCTTCAGGGATACGATTTCTTTCTTACAATACAAGTTATTCCTTTCTTGACATTTATGACAAGCCAAAATAACTTTATATCTTATCGTAAGGGATAATATTCTTTACTTGACTTCAACGTCACTCAACATATAATATATCTTATCTTAAGAGATGAGATCCCTTCTACTTTACACATCACACCTTAAGACAAGCATATTACACACCACATGATTACATATAGCCGGCCTCAAGTAGTTTCCAGAAGCTAAGAAAAATGATGATTTGTATAGCAAAAATCTCAAAATGATAACGTCAAAGATCTGAATTATTTTATTTTGCTTGCAGGTTATATGCATTTCATGGATTTTTTCCAAACCAATTATCAGATAGCTGCAGCTTATATTTGTTTCTATTAGAATAGCTACTAATTGTTGGGGCTGGACGAAGCTCTGCTGGAGAAGGTTATCACCAAAACCTTAGGCTTGGTGAAAGATTGCTAGAGTTCTACTAAGTATGTTGGTACCTAGTTTGAGATTGCAGAATACTCACCAATAGCGTCTAGCAACACGTAAAACCCCGGTGAATCACAACAATCTCCGAATACCTAACCAAAATTTTTTATTTATTGTCTTGTGTTTGTTCAAATCCATGTTAACTTTTCATCGTTTGAAAACCATTTATTCTTAATTTACTAGCAAGAGGAGGCTAGGAATTCAATTAAGAAGTATTTGCAGGGCTTTTGGCAGCCAATGATCAAGAGGCTGGGTTGTCTTCAACGAGCAGTTTCCCTACTATTTGGAGCAAGTAAAAAAAAGAGAGAAACAATTGTAATAAACTATCAAAAGAAGAAACACAGAATCAGTTCCATAATTTACCGAATCCTTAAATGATTTTAAAAATTTATACAAGGGCCAGACAACACATGTTTTATGCAAACTCGCCTTGCAATGAAGCTTGAATTTTGTGTAGTAAAGGCTGTCAGCTAGAACAAGTAAAGCATGTTGCCTCTTTATCGAAAACCACTGCAATATAAAAAGAATATTATCGTAAGGAAATCATTCACATCATTAAACTAGAAAAATAATTTTTATTTTTGTTAATTCAACGAATTGCATGGAAATGAGAAGGAAAAATGTAATATATCCAAAAGGGCTTCGTCACTAAAGAAAGAAAAAATATGTTATTGTAGAAGAACTGATTTAGCCCATGTAAAAGTCCATATAAAGAAAGACCCTCCTTTGGCAAGTATAGTTAAGTCTCACAACTTAGTTTGGGGTTGAGTTTTCACTACTCATTCCTATATGTGTGTGTGTGTGTGTACAAATTCTGGTACTATTTTATGTATGTGTGAAGAAATAAAATATTTGTTTGCTCCCCATTCCAAATTTCTGTATGATATCAGAGCAATTGATTCCTCGCATTTGAGCTCTCTCGCCAACTGTGCTCTTTTCTTTTGGCTGCAATTTATTTTTTGTTTCTCAGATACTCTCAACTGGCCACATGGAGCCCGCCAAAACTCTTTTGCTCGACAGTTGTTGTACTGAGTCCCCCTGCCCCGCATTTTATAGGCCCTTACACCTTTGCATTATTTGCACTCGCCTTCACCTGTGTCACACACAGATCTTGCCGCTTCTCCGGCATTTTTGTACTCACCAGCGGTTTCTCACCTACATCGACCGCTCTCATTCAGATTCCAGTCTCCAAAGCTCGTAAACGCACACAAACCTCGTTGACTCCTTGTTTGGTTTCTCGTCTCTGTTTCTCGTAAACGACGGCGTGGTACTCGCGTCCACCTGCAAACCTCGCTCTCCTTCTTTTGCGGGTTTGTCTTTGTTTCTCATAGATGACGACACCCAGGACTCGTCAACGGCTCCTTCCAGTGCTCGCTGGCTTGAGCTCACCAGGGTTGTAGCTCGCCCAAGGTTCCTTCAAGAACTCGCCGACCCCCGGCTATTGTGCTCATTGATAATTGACTCCAGTATTCGTCGTTCTCGTATGCAGATCTCGTCATTTCCAAAAGCCAGGTCTCGCCATCTATCATCTCCCAGCTCTCGTTGCACTTTGTTTCCTCCTATCTCGTCATTTACATCCCCACGGTCACCTTCATAGCTCGCAGCGGCTCCTCCCGAACTCGCAAACCCCCTTCCAGGTTGTTCCTCCAGATCTCGCACACCCTCCAACTCATGTCGAGTACTCCCAGCAATGTCTAATCATGTGGGAACGAATGTTGCATCCGCTTCCTCTACCCTTCCCGCACTCGCTCTGATCCCTATCCCTAACGTCCAGGACAAACTCCAAAATACCACTATCTCCCTCACTTGGAAGACAAATTTTGGTGAGTGGGTACACTTTGTCCGTCAAGTCCTCCGGACCAAAGGTCTTTGTCACGGATCAGTTTCAGATCTTTCGCCGTTTATCATATTATATGTTGTATGGAGTTCGTATTAGAAGTCAAGTCTTATTATATTTATGTATTTTAATATTGTATGTGTCATCATGTAATTACGGGTTTGCCCTCAGTGGGTTCAATAAATAGACCCTTACAGTCTTGTATCAAGTATGAAATGAATAAAGTTCTAGTTTCTCTATCCCCTTGTGAGATAGTTGGTGGCTCTCTCCTCCAATGAGCAACCTCGTTTAGGCAGACGCGGTTAAGGCTTCGTTGTACACCACCACCATCATTTTCCCCTCCGACCACCACTCCGAATAAGCCCATAACAACTTTGGTATCTGAGCTTCTCAATACTTTTCCACCGACATACACCAAAACCTCCCTCATCTTCTTCATCGTCAACATCATTCTCTTAGTCGACCTCACTCGTAAGCACCACGGTTCGAGCCCACGGTCAAAAACCTCGCTCATGCGGTTGAGGGAAAGATGATTCCATCCCTCATCATCGTCGGGCTCGTTGCTTGTGCGCCTCACACGAAGCTCCAGTGTGTGTCACAGTAAGCCGCGCTTCTTCCTCACCAAAACCAGTGATCCTCCAGGTTAAAGTCGAAGTCGATCGCCTCAGCTTTACTGTCCAACGTCGACTCCATCGTCTGTCTGTGCGACTTTGAGCACTGCAAAACCGCAACCCACAAGCGTCCAGTACCGCTCGAGCCCATCCTGTCATCATTGAGTTGTGCGTCACAATGACCAGCCAGTCTCCTCCTTAACGCAAGTTCCAGCGAGAACACATCTGGTCGCTCTGCTCCCATACACCAGTCGGCATCACGTCGCTCTTCTCCCATACACTAGTGGCATCCTCGTCCAAAATTGACGTAGCCTTTTTGCCTGGATCGATGACCGGCCCTACTCCTTCCTTCCTCCAAGCCGCAGATGACCTTTCGCTGCTCTTTTGTCGCCCCACATAGCCGCCCTCTCCCATCGAGCAGACAACCTTCTATCGTGACCGATTCCTCAAGCGCAGTGCCTACAGTTCTATCAAGCCGTTGTTTCCTTGCCTCGCGTCCCTCCCAAAAATAGCAGCAACTTTATTTTTTTTATTATTTTTTGTTGGGTTCTCTTTCCTTCTTGAGGCCCTCCCCAACAATATTTTTTAATAAAAGCCCCACACCTATCTTCCTTCTTAGCCCCGTGCCAATATTTTCTCTCGTGTCGTGTGCCTGCACTTACACCATTACCTTTCTCGGGCCCTCAACCTGTCTTCTCCCAGCCTTTTTGTTATTTCTCGTGCATGCATTGGGAATATAAGGAGGCTCGTAACAAATCCTAATAATTGTTTTAATTAATTGAGTAATTATCAATTGATTAAACTAATTATTATGATTTTGTTTCCAAACTTTAATTTAATACACATTCTGACATGAAGCTTAGTGTCGCGAATGCGGCCACCATCCACTCAATGCTACAAGAATTCATGACCTACATGGACGCACGCCTTCTTGCCGCCAAGGCACGTCATCAGGACGGCATGACATGTTCCTCCACAAGTTTGATAATTTTATAGTTGTCTTCCCGTGGTCGCTACCACCTTCGCCGCCAGACCCATTCCTGTCGTCGGCCCTTGTCCCTCCGACCGTGTTGCCACTGTTCCCCGCCACCTTTCCGCCAGCTTCGTCGGACCACGTCATTCCACCGCCAACCTTTTTGTCGGTGCCACAGCTTCTCGTCGATTCCCCAGCCACCGCGACACACAGGCCGGCTCCATCAGCTAGCGAGCCGACTCCATCACCCCTCCGCTCTCAACGCCAGCTGCAGCCGCGCCACCACTCACTGTGGTGATTGTTCCTCCGGCCACGTCAACGTTTCTTACTCCACCGACACCAGCTCTACTGATCCCTCCAGCCACCACACCGCCTTCAGATCCGTTTCTTCTACCGGTCGTTGCTCCTCCGACCTCCTTGCTACTACCGCTCACCGTCGCTTCACCGACCTTACCGAAGCCATTACTTCTACCGCATGTCTTTCCGACGACGCCGCCTCTACTCACCGACGCCACCGACTCCACCGACGTCACCACGTGATATCATGCATTGTTTTGACGGGATATCACGTGGAGTTCAAGCTTACGGACAAGTCTTATTCTAGTGAGGATGAGATGTTCTGGATTGATTTTGAATCCTTCGCCGTTTATCACATTATATGTTGTATGGAGTTCTTATTAGGAGTCAAATCTTATTATATTTATGTATTTCAATATTGTATGCGTCATCATGTAATTACGGGTTTGCCACCCGGGGGTTCTATAAATAGACCCTTAGGGCCCGTTCGTTTGCTAAGAATTCGGCCAGCGGAATTGTAATTGGGTATTCGAATTCCAATTCTTATGTTCGTTTCGTCAAAAATGAGGGCGGAATTGGAATTCCTCTAAAACCCATAGGTTTTACCAATTATAAAAAATGTCGATCCCTCAAAACCCTCCCTATCCGGTCGGTTTTCCCGAGTTTTGGGAAAGAAAAAAATCCCGCTGCCCGTTCTTCTTCCCTGTGCGCGATCAACGATCGGCGAGACTGCTCCGGCAAGCTCCAGCGGCCCGCCTCTCCTTCCTCCGGTATGTCTTCTCTCCCTAGCTAATGTTTTTCCTGTATTCCTCCCTCTCCGGCCCTAATAAACCCTCCTTCCCAACTGCAGCTGTGACCTAGGCGCGGCGGAGCACTGTTCATCTTCCTCCTCTCCGACAACCAAGTGTTGGAAAACGTTTCTCCCGGCTAGGTATAATACTTTCATCCTCTCCGGCTAGGTATTTCTAGGGTTAGATCGTTACACATTACTTGATCTCTTAACATGAGATAGAAACGAGGTTTTCCTCCTCTCCGGCTAAGTATTTCTAGGTTTAGATCGTTACACATTTGTTGATCTCTTATCATGAGATAGAAATGAGATTTTCCTCCTCTCCGGATAGGTATTGCTAGTTTTAGATCATTACACATGTTAGGTTAATGGAAAGTTGACGCTACGAAGATAAATAATAGTATAGATGCTTGTTAATGTTCTCTCATAAGATATTATTTATTTTGTTTCGTAGATGGATACCCTTATCGAGGTTCATAAAAAAATGAAGGATGGATATGAGAAAGAGAGCTATGGTAGCTGCTTTATCTTCAGTTGCGGCTGTTCTTCTGATAAAAAATAATCGAATTAATTGTCCAAGCAATAGGGAAAAACGCGGTGTTCTAAGATTTACGCTTTTAAATATGTTATATAACGGCACAGATCTGAACTGCTATAACCACTTGCGTATGAACAAGAATGCTTTTCGTAGTTTGTGTAAGATATTAGTGGATCGAGGCCTTTTGAGTGAGACACAATATGTAATGGTTTTGGAATCTGTAGGGTTGTTCCTACATGTCCTAGCACATAACACTAAATTTGGGTTCAGCAATCATCTTCTATTTATAAAATGTTCATGATATTAAATTTTACAGTGTTGGAATGGAAAAAACTAAAAATCAGTCATTAAAGGAGAAGGAGAAGTCATACCTTCATTGGACGAATGAAATGGATTACCCTTTATTTGATTCTCTGTTAGAGCAGCTAAGTCTTGGTAACAAGGGTGCAAATGGGTGGAATGGAGTAGCATTTACCGCTGCTATTACTTCGCTGTGGGATGAATGTCGAGTTCGAGTTAGCAAAGAAAACATTGCGGCACGCATGAAAACATGGAATAAATACTACAATAAAATATCTGCTATGCTAGATACAAGTGGATTTGGGTGGGATTGGTAACGACATGTTGTACAAGTTGATAGCGAGCAAGTCTGGGCTGATTATGTTAAGGTACCGATTGTTATTTTGTTTATATTACTAGTGCCGCTTACGTTATTTTGTTTATATATGCACTTTTGTTTACTGACTTTATTTCATTAATGCAGGCACATCCGACCCTGAAACACTACAAAGACAAAGTGATCGTAAATTGGGGTGATTTGGGAACTCTCTGTGGGACTGATAGAGCAAATGATGCTTATACGGCAACAGGGGTGGAAGCGGCCAATGAATTTGTCGTGGAAGAGAATCATGAAGAGGATGGTGCGGTAGAGCCAAGTGGTACTATGAAGAAGAAATCGAAAACCACATCAGCTATTGATATGATTGCAACTGTTGTCACTCATATTGCAAATAACATGGATATTCCAGTTGAAATTTCCCCGATCGGAGCACCTTCGAGGTCGAGGATTGAAGCTGTGTATCAGTCATTATCTGTTATGACTGACCTTTTAGAGGATGATCTTATAAAGGCCATCGATTTGCTCAGCATTGACGCGATAGAGTGTGAGGTCTTCTTGGTCTTGCCAGATATTGCTAGGAGGAGGTGGTTGCACATTCATATATTCAAATAGAGTGGAGCTGTGATGAACACCTTTTGTTGTAGTTTCTTATTTTGCGGAAGTCGTAGTTTCTTATTTTGCGGAAACCGTAGTTTCTTCTTTTGCGGAAACCGTAGTTTCTTATTTTGCGGAAGTCGTAGTTTCTTATTTTGCTGAAATGGACTCTTACCTTAGCGGTGATGTATTATGCATTTCTATTTTCTGACTTGGACGGTTGTGTTGATTATATTACTATGTGTATTGTTATGTTTTATTTTTTTATGTCATATTTGCGTAGATTGATTGTTGATTAATCATTAATTGTTGTCACTAATGTTGTTGATTCATCGATAATGTTCATATGAGATTGTCTGAATATGCCGAAAAATCTGATTGGAATGATTGGAATAAACATTCCTGTCAATTCCTGTCTTTGAATTCCATCCTGCAACCGAACAGAAATGTTGAAATATTCAATTCCTGTGACTGAAAACCTTCCTGCAACCAAACACAAGAATTGATTTCGACCCAATTCCAAAATCTCTGCGTCATAGGTTTTCGGCCAAAACCAATTTCTGTCTCTGAAAACCTGCCAAACGAACGCAGCCTTAGAGTCTTGTATCAGGTATGGAATGAATGAAGTTCTAGTTTCTCTGTCCCCTTGTGAAATATTTGGTGTCTCTCTCCTTCAATGAGCAACCCTGCATAGGCAGCCACGGTTAGGGTTTCGTTGTATCCTCCACCATCATCTTCCCCTCTGACCACTATTCTGGCCACCATGCCGAATAGGCCCATAACAGTCTTCTTCATCATGTCGCTCATGACACTCCAGTTGATCCTACCGAACAATGGCTCTGGCATAATGGTCGTGTACAATCATGGATTCTCAATCGCCGAAAAAACACTTGCAGCCACCTACGTCAAGCTACCATCACCTTCACAAAATTCCTTAGTTTTTCCGTTTTCCAGTGGTCGTCGAAACCACCTCCAGCCACTTTCGTCCACCTCGAACACCTCCATCGACCAACTCCGGATAGCCACCACCACATAACCACCATAACTATCTCCCCCACTAACTCCACCCCTCCTAAAATGTAGGATCTCCTCCTAAATTTCCTCCACCTCCATTTTCCACTTCCTCCATCTCAACCGGCCCCCTCTCTCTCTCAGCATCCCCACGTGGAGCCACTTTATCACGCCTCCCCATCTCCCAACGGAGCCTCCACTTCTCTCATTCAGTAGGAGCCCACTTCCCTACTTTTCCCCAACTTCTGGTTCACAGTCAGCCCGTGTTTGCTGCCAGAAATAGTCCAAAAAGAAGCAGGTTTAATTCCTAGATCTGGAATTTCATTTCAGATGATTGATCTCTTATTTCTGTCCTCCCACCCTTCAGAACTCAACATATTGTAGGAAAAATTCTCCAACCGCCGTTGTCATTTCCTGCCCCCAAACAGCCCTGATCCACAATCAGACGCACCAATTCCTTGCTGGAATTTCTTTCCTACCTCTGTTGAAGACCAACTGTCTGCCAGCTTTTCCCCATCCAGAGCAGCCATATCATATTTTGTGCTTCCCTGGTGATGCGGGATAGGAGTCCACCTGCCCGCCACCTTCGCATCACCACCAAGGGGCCCACCTGGAGTCAGCACCAGGCGGCTTTATCAGGCCCGCGGGCCGTACACCCCAACCAGCTCTCCGCCATGGAATCACCACCATGCGGCAGGTTGTTGAGGCCGGGGCTCGATCTCCAGACCTCCTAGATAAGAGGCCTTCACCAGCGCTCTCATCACCAACTGATCCGATTCGGGACACGAGTCCATCTGCCCGCTACCTTGGCATCACCACCAAGGGGCCCACCTGGAGTCAGCATCAGGCGGCTTTATCAGGCCCGCGGGCCGTACACCCCAACCAACTCTCTGACATGGAATCACCACCATGCGGCAGGTTGTTGAGGTCGGGGCTCGATCTCCAGACCTCCTAGATAAGAGGCCTTCACCAGCGCTTTCATCACCAACTGAGCTGCACTTTTATGATGCGGGACAGGAGTCCACCTGCCCGCCACCTTGGCACCACCATCAAGGGGCCCACCTGGAGTCAGCACCAGGCGGCTTTATCAGGCCCGCGGCCGTACACCCCAACCAGCTCTCCGTCATGGAATCACCACCATGCGGCAGGTTGTTGAGGCCGGGGCTCGATCCCCAGACCTCCTAGATAAGAGGCCTTCACCAGCGCTCTCATCACCAATTGAGCCGCGGCTCAGTTGGTGATGAGAGCGCTGGTGAAGGCCTTTTATCTAGGAGGTCTGTGGATCGAGCCCGGCCTCAACAACCTGCCGCATGGTGGTGATTCCATGGCGGAGAGCTGGTTGGGGTGTACGTCCCGCGGGCCTGATAAAGTCGCCTTGTGCTGACTCCAGGTGGGCCCCTTCGTGGTGATGCCAAGGTGGCGGGCAGGTGGACTCCTGTCCTGCATCACCTGGGCTCCATACACTTGTCAATCTCTACCCTTGCCCTCCACAGCCACTATAGTTTCCTGCAGGTGCAGTCAACTGATTCCAGCCATCTAGGAGATCCATTTCCAGCCTTGGTTTGTGCGGACTAGCAACCCACAGGACTATGTGACGCAGGACAGGCGTCACACCTGTCTACCACCATGAAGTCACACCATGGGACCCACCTTGGCGTCGCACCAAAGCGGCTTTATCAGGCCCGTGAGCCGTACACCCCAACCTACCTCCGGTCTCACCACAGAAAGCCGAAAGGTTGTTGAGACCGAGATTTGATCTTGAGACCTACTTGATAAAGAGCTCTCAGGCGAGCTCTCAAACTGACGCAGAACGGCCCTATGTAGAAAATATGACGGTGCCGACACATTATGCAATGCATGAGCAAATGTGAAATGACTATGCCGACACACTAATGCAAACCGCCCCCTTTCGTTATAAATAAGGGCAGATGTTCAAATTTTCAGTCATTGTTGTTCAGATGTTCAGATGTCCAGAATTTCCGCAATCTTCATGGTGTGACGTCGTGAGCCCAGGGTGCGACGCCTCGGCTTTACTGTTCATTTTCTCTTTTTCTATTTTAATTATTTTCCATTTTCCCCGACCAGTCACTATTCTCCCCCCTCAAATCCACGATCTCTCCATAAGTCGGAAGGAGGAAACCACTCAAACCGCATCATGCTCCAGTCCCTCCCCTCGATGGAAGCCGCTGGCCTCACAGTTCATAGTCATCTCCCTCGCGTGCAACTACTTGAAGCCTCAAGAAACTGCCCGCCCTGTTCATCTTCTTTCATGTGAAGACCACCGCAAATTCCGTCTACTTCCAAGAAAGACTTCTCCTTCAAGCCGATCGAAGCTTTCTGATTCCAACCCTATTCACCATCGTCCCCCTTTCTGATTCCAACCCTATTTTAATTATTCTCCATCTTCCCCGACCAGTCACTATTCTCCCCCCTCAAATCCACGATCTCTCCATCAGTCGGAAGGAGGAAACCGCTCGAACTGCATCATGCTCCAGTCCCTCCCCTCGACGGAAGCTGTTGGCCTCACTGTTCATAGTCGTCTCCCTCGCGTGCAACTACTTGAAGCCTCAAGAAACTGCCCGCCCTGTTCATCTTCTTCCATGGGAAGACGTCGCAAATTCCGTCTACTTCCAAGAAAGACTTCTCCTTCAAGCCGATCGAAGCTTTCTGATTCCAACCCTATTCATCATAGTCCCCCTTTCTCCCACACACCTGCAATAGCAAACGATAACTCAGCCACCGTTGTGCTTCCACCAACAAGCCACAACAACAAACTTTCCCCATTCCAGTGCAGGCTGCTACTTCCTATTCCTACAACCCGCTTGTAACTTCACGTGAACCCTTCCCCACATGATGCAACCCGCGTTGTTTCGTTTTTATTATTATTATCGCACATGTTTTTTTGTAGCGCATGCTTTCGCGCACTTTTAGATTTGTTTTGTAGTGTCGAGTTGTATTGCGCGTGTTATGGGCGCTGTGGTGATATTTTGTATCGCGCATGCTGTTCGCGCAAATTTTGTTTGGCTCGTTGGAGTAACCGGCCAACGAGACCCTAAATGCATAGGTTCGATAATTAGGTGATAAGTTAATATATGGCAAGCAAATTTTAATTAACTATTTTATTATAATTTTCCTACGCCGCAGCCGGCACCGCCTTCGAATTTCCCCTACACAACGTTTTTTATGGCCCTTATTAAATAATATCTCTATGTTGTTTTAAAGTCTGCCAATATCAAAACCCATAAAACCCTGACCCCCACTTATTATAAAAGCAATCGCCCCTCCCTGTGATAACCCGGCTGGAAATTGAACTGAACCGAGTTTTCTCTCGGTTTGGTTCCCGTCCAGCGCCGCAAGCCCGACGCCTCCATCATTTTCCCTCCCCTTCCGGTTGACGCTGTCAGTTCCCCGCCCGCCTGCCTGCACCGCCAGCACCAGTGCTCTTCTAAGGCTCCGGCGACCTCCCCCCGACGGAAGAACTTCCTAAAGCCCCCGAGCCTTCCAGCGATCAACCCCCGACGAAAAGCTTGGCCGGCCGCCGTCCTGCTGCCAGTGTCCTCATAGGGCACCGCCGACTTCCCCTATACCCTCCTCGGGCGGATCCAGGAACCTCCAGCATTTCTCCTTCTTCTCGTGGCCCTATTTCACGACTTCAGCCATCGCTGCTACCGCCCAAGGCCCGACCAGCCTACAGTGAGGTGTTCCGGCCAGCCCTCAGTATTCTTACACTTCCAGACAACCCCAATTCCAGGCAATCCCGAGCACAACAACGGCTTGTGGCTTCTCCTTCCACCTCCCTGTGATAGTCAGTCATTGCTACTCACCACCATGGTATACCTCTCCATTCTCCGACTCTCAACCCATAGTTTGATTTGTTTTGCTAACATTTAAATGAATAGGTAATTAAAGAGCTTGCCCTAGTTAATTTCAATCTCCTGGTTATCGTAATTTCATATCTGTGTTGCCACCCTCTTGAATGTTATGCCCGTGGAATTAGGATTTGAAACGCTATTACGTTCATTCGGTAGCTTTGTGTTCGCGAGCGACGTTTAGATCGTTTATCCGTTTAAAATAGCCCGCAAAATTCCTCTCGCGCCATAATTAAATTACAGTCCTAGATTTTCGGTTCGCGTCAGTTTGTTGTGGTTGCTGGGATATCTCACTCCTATCGTGGGATAGTCGAGCGACGGTCGTTTTCAAATTCTAGGTTTAAATTTTTTTCATTTTTAAAAAATGGATGATTTAGATGCGCGTATTAAAGCTTTGTGGAAAGATGTTGAGTGCGCCACCGCAAACCGCAAGCAGATTCTGAGTGGGTTGTGCACCTCTGTTCTCAATCTCGAGGTGTCCATGCGCACGCATTATGCTGCTCCTGCATACCTTCTCACTTCATATCACACAGTGGAACCTAAGGTTAGGCGTTTTGATAGTCCTCCACATCTCATTAGTTACACGACGAGCACTTGGCTCCACCCATCCCCATCGTGACGGTCACTTCGGTCGAGGAGATTCTTCCCGAGCCTCTGTTCCAGGAAGAAAAGCTTCCTCCTATCTTTATCACCCTGACTGATGTCGTGAGTCCACGTGTCTCCATTAATGCACTCCCTTCAGTCGAGGAGGTTCTTCCTGAGCCCCTGCTCCAGGAAGATGAGTTCTTTCCTCCTCATCCCTTCATCCTGATTGACATGGTGTGTCCACTTGCCCGCATTTACTCACATCCTTCAGTCGTCGAGTTATTTCCCGAGGCCTCGCTCCAGGGAGGACTTTTTATTGATGTGTCACCCGCCTCAGATGACACATCATCGCTCTCTTTTCTCCCAGAGGAGTTGGTTGGTGATGAGGCCTCCCTCTTAGGAGACCTAGACTCGTTTGTCAAAAATCATGACTTTTTTAGCACACTATCGTCAAAAAACCCTTGAGCCCACAGACAATGTGCTTGGTGGCCCCTCTCATGTGGACCTCGAGACACCACATTTCATCGACTTCGTATTCGACGAGCACGCATGTAGTCCACATCACTTCTCTTTAGTTGTCGACGAGCATGTTGAGTCACCACCTTATGTGGATTTTATTTTTGGTGAGCACGCCTTCTGTTCACGTCACTTCCCTTTAGTTTTAGGCGAGCATGTTGTGTTACCACATCACTACCGTTTGAGTTCTGACACTTCTAGGTTTAGTAGTCTTGAGAGAGTCGAAACGATACTTAGATATTTTACTCCCCATCGGGACATCCATTTCAAGGGATTTTTATGAAAAATTTTACACGATAAATTTGGGAATTGTTTAAAATTTTTTGACTCGAGCGGAATTTCATCAGGTGAAATTAGGACGATATTTGATCCGGGTCTAGCAGACGTTCGTAGGTGTCTATCGGGCGAGCGTATGTTGTGTTATGAATTAATAATTCCACAGGTTGATCATGCTTGCCTCCTGCTTTACGTTCTACCTTGCTCTTGTTTCCTGCTTTTTCCATGCATCATGTTTACCCCAAACACTACCCTTGTCATCCTCTGAAAGTTCTAATAATTATTGTTTATTTAAATATTTGACATAAAATTTTGACTAATGTATTGCGAGTTTTTCGTGATGAGAGGTTACTTCCAGGACAGTCATGGATTGCGAGTTTTGGATCGTAGCGGCGACATCAGCAGGACAGTCATGCAGCATTTTCTCTGATCGATAGTTGGATTTCCTACTTGCAGGTCGCATCGAGTCTCATCAGGGTCGAACTCTTTCAACCCTGGGAGAATTGATGCAACTCTAGTTGCTTCGTTTTTATTATTATTATCGCACATACACATGTTCTTTATTTTTTGTAGCGCATGCTTTCGCGCACTTTTGGATTATTTTGTAGCGTCGAGTTGTATTACGCGTGTTATGAGCGTTGTGGTGATATTTTGTATCGCACAACTTTTTGTTTGGCTCGTTGTGATGATATTTTGTCTCTCGGTTTGGTTCTCGTCCAACGCCGCAAGCCCGACACCTCTGTCATCTTCCCTCCCCTTCCACTCGACGCTGCCAGTTCCCCGCTCGCCTGCCTGCGCCGCCAGCATCGGTGCCCTTCCAAGGCTCTGGCGACCTTCTCCCCCTGACAGAAGAACTTGTTGAAGCCCCCTGAGCCTTCCAGGATCAACCACCGACGAAAAGCTTGGCCAGCCGCCGTCTTGCTGTCGGTGTCCTCCTAGGGCACCGCCGACTTCCCCTACACCCTCCTCCGGCGGATTCATGAACCTCCAACATTTTTCCTTCTTCCCGCGGGCCTGTTTCACGACTCTAGCCATCGCTGCAACCGCCCAAGGCCCGACCAGCCTACAGTGAGTTGTTCTGGCTAGCCCTCAGTCTTCCCACACTTCCAGGCAACCCCTATTCCAGGCAATACCGAGCACAGCAACGTCTTGTGGCTTCTCATTCCACCTCCCGGTGATAGTCAGTCGTTGCTACTCACCCGCATGGTATACCTCTACATTCTCTGACTCTCAACCCATAGTTTGATTTGTTAACATTTAAATGAATAGGTAATTAAAGAACATGCCCTAGTTAATTTCAATCTCATGGTTATCGTAATTTCATATCTGTGTTGTCACCCTCTTGAATGTTATGTCTGTGGAATTAGGATTT
Source organism: Platanthera guangdongensis (assembly GCA_039583875.1). Classification (NCBI taxonomy): domain Eukaryota; kingdom Viridiplantae; phylum Streptophyta; class Magnoliopsida; order Asparagales; family Orchidaceae; genus Platanthera; species Platanthera guangdongensis. The sequence goes on along the minus strand of CM077160.1, from coordinate 175,379,757 downwards.
GTGACGCTATTACGTTCGTTCGGTAGCTTTGCGTTTGCGAGCGGCTCTTAGATTGTTTTATCCGTTTAAAATATCCCGCGAAATTCCTCTCGCGGCAAAATTATTTTAAAAGATCACAATTTTATATTTCAAAACTACAACCTTAGATTTTTGGTTCACATCACCGCACTAGCACAGTAGCACACCCCATCCTCCACAGCAAATCTCAGCATTCACATTACAACATCCAAATCCAGTCGTTCACTAGTTTATTTCTACAAAAATTTCATTCCTGATCCAGTCTAGACTGGGAATTGTTAGCCTCATAGTAGCCATATCCATTACAACGTGGATCCACGCCAACTGCCGCTTCCGGATCTCTGTGATTGTGACTATTATTGTTATAATTTCTCTGTATTAAATTCTAGATGATTATTCTGTGTGTTTGGATTTTGTGATTGCTAATGCTATTATTTCATCTCTTTAAATCCTATAAAAAAATATTCGTGCAAGTTTTAGTGGAAAACACAACTTGTGAAAAGAGCGCGATTGTTTGCTTACATGCACAGAAATTATTGTGCACACTGTGTTGATTTGCTAGCCACTTATAAAATTGTAATTGCTGAAGTTTTTATTTCCGAAATTAAAAAAAAAATGCATGCATCATTTAGATTGAGCTTGATCGCAATTATTCTGCACATTCACGTAGGTTTGCATTAGTGTGTCGGCACAGTCATTTCACATTTGCGCGTGACATTGCATTAGCGTGTCAGCATCGTCATATTTTCTACATAGGGCCGTCTTGCGTCACTATGGGAGCCCAGAATTTAGTGCCTACCTCAATCCTGATTTCGAGAAAGTCCATCAAGCCTCCTACCTTATAGTTGTGTGAGTTCTAAATTTAGTTGTTAATTATTTTTTGTTGAATTGGTGTTTATTTTCTTGATTTTATCATATATTCTTTGCAACTACGTTTCCACGACATTGTGGCTAGTGTTGGTATTCATTTACTTGTTTATTTATGATTCGTGCACTATCACATTAATATGGCTACATGTGCTCTCTAATTTTTGAAGCATCTTCTATTGTGGTTCTCTTGTGCTTGTTTTTTATAAATTATAACTATTGAAAGTTAAATTCGTCGAAAATGAATCTGCATTTAGTCGTCATTCATTATTTTCCCATCATTAACCCCCGATAAAACCGTCCTGCATCACACCTCCTAAAGGTGAAAGCTAAAGGAACTCTACACTACTCACTATTTCAAGCAGAATAAATATCCTCTTAGATTCAAATTTATAATAGAGAGAACAAGATAGCACAATTTAATACGTTGATTGTCTCAATCAATAATTAACTTCATAGTGATAAATTCTAATGAATTTAAGCAAAAAAAATTAGAGCATACAATAATCTCCCCAAAGTATTCTTGGGGCCAACTCAACGCTCTTGATAGATCGGACTAAACTAGACTGTCTTACCCCGTGGAGCGGTCGAGTGCGGAAACAGGCACAAAGTAAAGAAATACACAAGACGATTTTAACGTGGCAAAAATCCCTCAACTGGGTAAAAAACCACGTGACTGGTTCGGTGTCACTCAAACTTCAATATCAGCAGCAGTTTACAAATTGTCAGTGGAATCGAGGGCAACAGGCTGCTCCTCGTTACAGTTTGGAGATGAGAGAGAATATAAATGTGTTTGGTGGGCGACAGACCACCTCACATGAAACTCAATTTCTATTGCCTTCAGGCGGCGGCTGACGCCCTTAGGCGCTGCCCGGATGTTGAACACTGTTGTGAGGTGCGTAGAGACGTAGGCGGGGACTTGCAGAATGTTGCGCACGTTGGAGACTTCTTGGAGTGGTCGGTGAAACGCCTTCTCCTCTGGAGCGTTGTGGACTTGGACAAATTCTCGGGTTGCTCGACGGGAGGAGGTGGATTGTAGGAGGATTTCGACAGAGCTCCGGCCTGAGAAAGAAGAAAGCTGAGAGGAGAAAATGTTAGAAATGAGATGTGTTTGAGGGTCTTTTTATAGTCCTCAGGTGGTGGTTATGATAGTTATGCGGCTATCCGCACACCGTAACCACCCAAATTACTGGGTGCAGACCATATTTAACATAGTTTAAATACGCATTATTTTTATAATATTTTTTTTACGTGCACACCGTAATTAAATAAATAAATCTCCCCACAACCATGGTGGTTACGGGTGATTACCCACGTAACGGACGACGACGATCGTGATGGAATAATCGAACGGTGGAGAAGGATTGCCATCGACGGGCGATAACACCTCGGCGACCGGCGACTGCCAGAGGAGGAAGAGGAGTCGTGGTCGGCGGAGCGGCCGGCCCCGAGCGGGCAAGGAGGGCGGCCGGCCCTAGCACCGGTCGCACCTTGCGGTAGCGATGCGGGCGACCGGCCCTGGCGCTGGCAGCACCCTGTGGTCGTGGCACTGGCCGCCCACAACGCGTGCAGCCGACAAAATACGTCTGGCCAGGGAGGTCGGGCGCGGCCGGCCGCAACTCGCGGCGCCATCTGCTCCACGCGGCCGCCGGTTTTGCGGCTGCGGAGGCCGGCCGCGGCGCGCGGCCGCCTCTTGCGGCTGCAGCTTTGCAACCGCAGGAGAGGCCGCGCCCGCTGGCGTGCTTCGCGGTTGCAAAGCTGAGCCTCGCGGTTTCTACAGCGTCTGCTCGCCTTGTCACGGCTATCTCCTGGTCGTTGTTGCTCCCTAGCTGCGTAGCATTTCTGATCCTATCGCTAGTGTTGACTGTCTGGCCGTCGGTCCTATCCGCCAGTTTTTTTGGCTTCTCTCTTTACAGGGGTATGCCTGTACCTCTGGCTACTGTTGCTGGCTTAGCAGCACACTGCATCTAGTTGCAGTCTCCTTCCTGGCCATTCATGGATTCCACTGAGGCTCTTTCCCTTCCTGCCCATGCTGCTACACCTATTACCAACCACGCCGCCATCGAGTTGCATTGGGGCAGGATGTATCAACGACGCAGCAACAACAATCACGAAGAACTCGATTATGATGGGGGTCGCGGAGACATGACGAGGATCACGTCATCCAAGGAGTAGATTTTTTGACTTATTATCCCATGTGTTTTAAACCCAAATGGGGGGCATGCTTTCATGATGACTAGCTTGAACTTTTTGACTTTTATTATCACATGTGTTTTAAGCCCAAATGGGGGGCGTGCTTTCACGATGACTAGCTTATTTTATTCCCACTTTTCTAAGCCTAGGCGGGAGGCCTTTTTATTTAAACATGCTATGATCTCTCTGGGAGTAAGAAGAAAAAGGTCGAAGATCTCCCTCTTTCTCTATCTCTCCCTCTTGTTCTCCCTCTTCATTCAGCGCTGACGCCAGCCATCCTCCTCTCTCGCTCTCTACCGCCTCCACCTCGATGGGATCTTGCAATCCCTTGCGGGACATAGTCCTCCATCGGCCTATTATGCGCTCAAACTTACGAGCATGTATCAACGTGACATCAGAGGTACCTCATCCCTCCCCCGACACCAGACTTCTTCCCCTACCCGCAGACATGGCCGACCACAAACAACTACTGGCACTTCTCCAACCCATCTCGGATGTGATTGCACGCATGCAAACATCTTTGGACCTCCAAGGTGCTGAACTCGCCAGCCTAAGGGCGCACGCGCATGACACCAAACCATCGGGGTCGCATATCCCATCGGATGGACCACCACCACTCCATACTCCTACAAGTCCAACTCCAGAAGGAAGTTCGACTCCGCCCGCCGACGGCCTTCCTCCGCGTTACTCGAAGATGGACTTCCCAGTTTACGTTGGCCATGAAGATCCACTTCCATGGCTCACCCAGTGCAAGCTCTACTTCTCCGCCTAACGCACCCCACCGAAAGATCAACTCGGCCTCGCTTCGTTTCATCTCTTGGGCGCAACCAAGAAGTGGTTCACGCAACTACGTTGTGAACGCCACGACCCACTTTGGGACAACTTTGCTACGACATGTACTCTCCGTTTCGGCCCACCACTACGGGGAAACTCCTTAGGGGACCTCATCGCATTACGCCAAACCAGGTCGCTCGAAGACTATCTTGAGCGCTTCCAAATTCTCATGGCACGCGTGTCCACCGTCCGCCTGGAGCAGCAGATTCCTTTTTTTACAGCCGGCCTCCATAAGAGCCTCCGCCTGGATGTTGAATTCCAAGCTTTGCCCGACCTCACTACGACAATGAATCTAGCTCGGGACTGTGAGCGCCGACTTCTTCTAGATCGCCCAATGTTGGGTCGTCGAGATTTCAACACTACTGACAGGGAACCAAACCCACCATTTTTCCTCCCCCCAAAGGCAGCGAGTCGAGCCCCTCCCCCGCCCAAGCCTTCAATTGCCAGTCGTCCACCGTATCGCCACCGGCTCCCGATATCAAAAATGGCAGACCGTCGAGCTAAAAGATTGTGTTTTAACTTTGACGAACTATTCAGCCCGGGCTATTGGTTCAAACGCCACTTTTGGGTCGAGGTGGATGACCCCTCCGATGATGATGAGAACCCATAGGACACAGAACCCCCGGAGATCTTGTTCCATGCCATCTCCGTTGCCCATAAGCTTCATGGACAAACAATACAAATGCAAGTTTTGGTGTCGAACCACACCTTCGTCGCTCTCATGGATTCTAGGAGCACGCACAACTTCATCAACTGACGCGCGGCCGAGCAACTTTATCTCCACATTACCCTGCGCTCCCGCCTTCAAGTCGCGGTAGCAAATGTCCATACCATGTCATGCTCGGCAAATGTCACTGGTGACCCTCACGGTGGGCGCCCATCAATTTCAAATTGATCGCTTGGTCATCGATCTTTAAGGTTTTGACATGATTTTGGGAGTGTGATGGCTCCGCACCTTGGGACCATAACTTGGGATTTTGACGCTCTCTCGATGTGTTGGCACCACGACAACCACTCGATCGAATGGACGAGACAAGTCCCGCAAAATCTCTGCTCGACCTTCGCCCTCCAAAGACCCACTCTTCCCACGGACTCCTCCAACGAGCCCAACCTTGAGCTCCTTCTACTAGAGTTCCCGGATATCTTCACTATTCCGGACTCCCATCCATTGGCGCGTTATCAGGATCATCGTATCTACCACATTCCAGACACCCCCACCCCCCTCTCCCCGGTTGTAGTACGCTCATACCGTTATCCATTACTAGAAAAAGATGGGATTGAGCGTTAATGCTCCCTCATGCTACAACAAGGCCTTATTTAGCGCAGCATCTCCCCATTCTCCTCTCTGGCTCTCCTCGTCCACAAGAAAGACGGCTTACGGAGCTTCTGCGTCGACTATGTGCCTTAAATCAGCAGATCGTGAAGGACAAATTCCCTATTCTGGTGGTCGAAGAATTACTCGATGAACTGCATGATGTCATGTACTTCTCTAACTTGAACCTCTGCTCTGATTATCATCAAGTGAGGATGCACCCGCAAGATGTGAAAAAGACATCATTTCCCACGCATCACGGGCACTTCGAGTTTTTGGTGCTCCCATTCGGACTCACCAACACCCCCTCCACTTTTCAAGCTTAAATGAACGAAGTTTTCCAACCACTACTCCGTAAGTCCATGCTAGTTTTTTTACGATATTTTGATTTACAACACCTCTTGGGATGCCCACTTGCGCCATCTTCGTGCGGTCTTTGAGCTGCTAGGCCGAGATTGCCTCCACCTCAAACACTCCAAATGTGTCTTCATCAAACAAAGTGTGGCCTACCTCGTACATGTGCTCCACTGCCTCGGGGTTTTGGTGGATCCTGACAAGCTTGATGGCATTGCATCATGGCCAATACCACACACGGTTCGGGGCTTGCGCGTCTTCTTGGGCCTCATGGGCTACTGTCGCCGCTTCATCACGACTATAGCAAGATCGCCCAGCCCCTCACCAACTTGCTCCGCAAAAATAGCTTCTCATGGACCGAAACGACAACCAATGCCTTCCACGACCTCCAACGGGCGCTCCAAAATGCCCGGGTGCTTCAGTTACCGGACTTCACCAAAGAATTCCTCATTGAATGAGACGCCTCTGCGTACAGTTCCGGAGCAGTTTTGCAACAAAAATAGACATCTCATCGCATATTTCAGTCAGCCCATGCCTCGACGCCAACAAAATTTGTCAGCGTACGAACAAGAGCTTATCGGCCACGCCAAGGACATTCAACATTGGCAGCCTTATCTATGTGGTCGCTCCTTTGTCATTTAGACGGATCATTTTAGCCTCAAATACTTGCTCGAACAGCGACGCACTATCGTCCCTCAATAATGATGGATCTCCAAGCTTCTAGGCTTCGACTTTCAGGTGGAACACAAGGTCGGATCCCTGAATCACGCGGCTAACGCCTTATCGCGCCGCCTTGCACCGGACGAGCCTGAAATTTTGCAACATCCCTCTTCGCGGTTTCGTAACCCCACTCTGCCTTACTCGATGATGTCCGTCGTGAAATCCAATCCTCACCAAGCCTCGCGAAATTAATGTAGCGCATCTCGGACGGGGTCACGCCACCAGCTTGGTCCAACTCCTCCGGCCTTATCCTCAACAAATATCACCTTTACCTCGATGCCACATCGCCACTGATTCCACAATTCTTGAAAGAAACCCACGGCTGATCTCACGAAGGCGCCCAGAAAACCGTGCAACGCCTCCGCCGCAATCTCTTTTGGCATGCTCTCCGACGCTCGGTCCACAACTTCATCGCAAGCTACACCGTATGCCACCAACATAAGTCCAAACATCTCCTTCCGACCGGCCTACTCCAACCCTTACCAGATCCCACTCAGATTTGGGTGGATATCTCGATGGATTTTGTGGAGGGCTTCCCTACTTCACACGACAAATCCGTCCTCATGGTCGTCGTAGATCGATTCTCCAATGACACACACTTTCTCGCTTTGAGACACCCCTTGGTCGTCGAATGAGTTGCTCGAACATTCTTTTCAGAGATTTTCCGCCTACATGGCCTCCCAGAATCAATCGTCTCCGATCACGAAAAAGTCTTTACAAGTCATTTTTGGATGGAACTCTTCCGCTTATGTGGTACTAAATTAGATTTCTCATCAACCTATCATCCCCAATCAGACGGACAAACCGAGGCGTTAAAACGCACCGTTGAAATGTACCTTCGTTGTTTCGTTGGAGATCACCCAAAGAGATGGGCTACGTGGCTTCCATGGATCGAATATTGCTACAACACCTCATATCATACGATATTACAAATGACTGTTTCGTCTCATCTACGACCGCGATCCCCCGTGCCTTATTGCGTATTACCAAGGGTCGGCCTCCCTATCCACCCTCGACCAAGAGCTTATGGACCAAGATCAACTCTCCACTCTCGCACGAGACCGCCTCCTCCAGGCCCAACATCTTATGGAGACTTGCTACAACCATGGGCACCACAACATCACCTTCAGCATTGGGGATTGGGTTTGGCTTAAAAACCAGCCCTACCGCCAAGTGTTTATCTACCCCACCCCCAGCTCACTCCACCAAACTGGGTCCCCGTTTTCACGGCCCCTTCTAGATTCTTCAACATACTGGCAAAGTCGCTTACATACTCCAACTTCAGCCTGGCAACCGCATCCACAACGTCTTTCACGTCTCGTGCCTAAAACCCTTTATTGAAGATCCCCCAGCAGGCCTGATCGTCCATCTCCCTTCCCAGCATGAGGACAAGTTGCCACTCGAGGGAGCAGATGATGATACCAACCATGCTGTCGTCGACTCGCATTGGGGCAAGACGTATCAGCGACGCAACAACAGCATTCACGAAGAACTCAATTATGATGGGGGTTGAGGCAACACAATGGGGATCACATCATCCAAGGAGTAGACTTTATGACTTTTATTATCTCATATGTTTTAAGCTCAAATGAGGGGCATGCTTTCATGATGACTAGCTTAGAATTTTTGCCTACAATCAGTATGCTCCAGCTTGCGGGGGAGTGTTGAAGGAAATGTGTAATGGCCCAAAATTAAAGGCTCATCTAGTTATTTAGTTTAGTCTCACATCTTAGGATGAGAATCCTCTCCACCTTTCTCTTCTTATATAAGTGTACAAATACATGTATTTAAATACAGGAGAGAAATTAATAAAATGTTGTCTTTATTTCTCCTTTTTCTCCCTTTCTCTACACACGAACTTTTTTAAATACATGTATTTAAATACAGGAGAGAAAATTAAGAAATTAATAAAATTTTGTCTTTATTTCTCCTTTTTCTCCGTTTCTCTACACATGAACTTTTTTCTGGTAATATTTTTTTCTTTGTCAACTTCAATATGACTGATGTTTTATAAAATCAATTCCATGGTATTCTAATACAAATGTACCTCACCATCATGCGACTCACCATCATGTGACTCATGCACTCGGACAATTGACCGCACTTACGAGAATCTCTCGGATATGCGGATACTCTTATGGAATATGAAAATATTGTATTCTTGGTTAATTAGGTGTTTGTATTTTAATGTATTTTATCTTGTAGTGAGTCTCATCAAGACAAGGAGCTCATAGTTGAAATGTGCTTATCTTTTGTATATTAGGTGTTTGGCTCCCTACGAAGAGAAGGGTTCTTAAAGGGATCATGCCCTCAAGAGTTAAGTGCGAGCATGCCTCGTTATTTGTATCTTCATTTTGCTTTACTGAAATATTATAAGTTTTGGCTTGTGTTCTTAATACATGGTTGCTAAGCAGTATCAATTGGTTTGACATGTTGCTTACTATCCCTCGTAGCCAGGAACCAGCTACCTCGCTTCCCTTCAATCATGACCACTATTACGGCCTCCCTACATCCACAGTTCGACTAAATGGATGCCACCATGGTCGACCTCCTCGCCATGCCGCATGAGCTTCGCCACTGACTCTGCTCCTTCCCTATGGCCACAGTCAATAATCCCCCTATTACCACGTCCTCTTCAGTCATGAAGGTCTCCACTTCGGGCCACCTCAACCAAAGTTTTCCCCACGAATCCACTACCTCGTCTGCCATTGCATACAAGAAAGGAGTGTCGACACAACATCTGCAATCACTACTCATCGTCCACGTGCACACTCTTATGCTACTGGCTACCGTGGATGTCATGACCATGATGAGGCGGTCAACGCACGACAATAACAGGGCTCTCAACCTACCAACATATCCAAGTGCAACTCACCCTCCACGAGCTCTATGTTTCGTCCTACAACTCTACTCCCACAATGACCTCCCCGCCAAAGCACTTTGATGATGTCACCAAACTTTTCCCTCTCAGTGTCGTCCTTGATAAGTTCCTTCAGGCTCCTGCCTTCTTTGTAAGTCCACCCCTCTCTACTCTACTATTTTGTATCCATGTCGCTTCCTTACAGTAAGCCCCATGTCATCCCACTCTCTTACCCCAATGACGTCTAGAGACACTTGTCCATTGCACCACATCCAACATGTTACCTCTGCTTCTGCTAGTTTCGAATTTTGCTGCATGTATTCCATGTCCAGGCCCATCGGGACACACCCTAGCCCCAATGGCACTGCACGCCATTCCCACCAGCTATTTACACTCTTTTACAACCTCATATTCGTCTTTAATTGCACTTAATACCCCACCCGACTGCCAATATCACTCCACTCTCCACACATTTTCACACCCCACTACCACCAAACCTTAATAATTTTATCCACCCTACCCACTTAAATGCACCAGACCCACGCCTCACATCTGTTGAGCCGTGGAATCCACCTTCTACCCACTAAAATGCACCACAACAGTCATTTGGTTTTTCTGAAATTACCATTCAATTGCACTCGATGTCTCTCCCTTGCACCCAAGTTTACGCATTTGGTTATTCACTTGCGACCATTGTCGCGTCCTCCTTGTGTGCTCTCTCTGCCGAGATTGTTATTTCCTTTCCGGATTAGTAAACATCCGATGCAAGGGTCCTCGCATCTTTTTCCTTTCCCAAGTCAATTTTTGTTGCTTCCTTCTCGCTGACTTCCAATACACCACTCCCGACATGCCTTATCACACAGATTCTATCTGGCACCAACCTCATATAGAATGCAGCTCACCACACTCTGTTTTCAAAACTTACGGCCCTCGAGTCCGCTTAGACTCACTTAATCTTGGATACAAGGTCGATTTTCAGGATGCAGACATTGATAATATACACCTCACGGTCAAGTGACTCGTGCACTCGAACAATCTACATCGCTTATGAGAGTCTATCAGATACAAAGATACCCTTATGGATAATATTGCATTCATAGTTAATTAAGTGCTTGTCTTTTAATGTATTTTTTCTTGTAGTTTGTCTTCATCTATATAGGAGCCGATAGGTAAGTGTGAGCTTATCTTTTGAATATTAGGTGCTTGGCTCTCTACAGAGAGAAACCTCTTAGAGGGACCTGACATAAGAGTTAGGTACGAGCATGTCTCGTTAAGTGTATATTTCTTTCACTCTATTGCAATATTATAAATTCTGACTTGTGTTCTTGATATGTTTTTGCTAGTCCATATCATATTATGATAGCCAAAAATTAAGAAACGATATTTAGCTTACCTGTGAACCTTTTCTCCAGTCTTTCCTCTCAATCTCTGGTAACATATGTTCAGAATATCTGCCAGCTCCATGTGGGCCAGGATCTCCAAAGCTGAAAACAGAAATGCACGTAATAGAACACTTAAAAGACATACCTGGCAGCTCGCAAAAAAAAGACAGTTAACTAGTGATTTCCAAATCATAATTAATATAGGTATTATGAAAGCTTACCAATCAACAAAACTGACATTTGTTTCCATGAGGTAGCTATATACATAATCAAAATTATGTAGTGGTACACAACTGAAGTACAAAAAAAAAAATCAAATACCAACCAACCAAAAAGGCATAGCTGAAGCACTGAGGATCAAAATGCAACACAATCACCTTTCAGAAAGTAACACAAAATGCTGATTATCAGTATCTTGGAGTGCACTTGCTAGAAGTCTCTTCTCTGCATCTACCATGGAAATTTTACCCCAGGCCACCTGCAAGCAATTACAAAGCATGATAAACACTTCAAGCCAATTGTGATGAAATGAGGACAAAGTCTTCAAAATACCATCCCAGCCAAGATTTCTATAAGAAAACATGTTAATTTTGTATTATACGGTCATTTTCTGTGGATCAGAATCATAGTAGGTAAACCATTCAGAAGAAATATCTATAATTCTTTGAATGGTTCAGGTTCATTTTATTAAATTGTGTTAGAGTAAGTATTTTACTATTAGTGAGTTTAGTCTCACACTGCCTATCGGTGTTGGGTGTCTTATTGTAATCCTATATATTGCCCCTTGTGGATGAATAAAACTTGCACTTTCCATTTTCCTTCTCCTTTCTACATGGTATCAGAGCAACGGTTCTGAGACATAAAATTTTTTTCCCATCTACTGTTTCCCCCGCTCCCGTCCCGACCTAAATCCCCCCCCCCGACCCGTGATTCTATTCTCCTCTCCAGCGCAGCTGCTCGGGCTCCCGTCGAGCCGAATCCCGCCTACTCCCGTCGACGGAATGGCCTCCTGACTCCTCGACGGGAGTGGTCCTTTTTCCCTGACGGAGGAGTCGTTCCCTCCGCTCCTCCTCGACGATCGCTACTGCTTCCGCTCGCCGACATCGACGGCTCCTCCGGCTTCCGACTGCGACATCGACGATCCCGTCGGCTCCCCTCTGCATCACCAACGCCGACGCCTCTGCTTCCAGCTTATCCCGGCGTCTTCATCGATGCTGCTTCCGCCTGCGTCCTCCTCTGCCTCCATCGTTATCTTCTCCCGACTTCTCTGCCGCTGGATGCTGCCGTGCAGCTTCTTCTTCTCCGGCTTCTGGCCTTTGCCCGTGCAGCTCTCTTCTTCTCCGTCGTTGGATGCTGCTCTGCCGCTGCTTCTCCGGCCTGCTGCTGCCGCAGCTGCTTCTTCTCTGACTGCTCTGCGAGCCGTGCTTCTCCTCCGCTGCTGCCGTGCTGCTCCTTCGTGTCGACGGATGCTTCCTTCTTCAGATCCAGCCCGGCCCGTAGGGTTTAACATTTAAATTTTTTAAAGTTGTTTGTGGTTGTTGTGTTGCGTCTCTATGATTTTCGTCTTCTTGCACGTGATCTACGTGAGGGGGAGTGTACGTCACGGCCTCTAGGCGTAGTCTATACCTTCATGCACGTATTCCACGTGAGGGGGAGTGTTGGTGATATCGGCGACTCGGATGCTTCTTTCCCGACTCCTGCCTTAGTCACACCCGGCCCCTAGGTATAACCTGTCTTCTTGCACATGATCCACATGAGGGGGAGTGTTTGTGATCATGGCGACTCGGATACTTCTTTCCCGACTCCTGCCTTAGTCACACATGGCCCTTAGGTTGATTTCATATGTTGTTTGTGTCTCCTCGTCGTTTTCTCTGGATTTGGTAGGGTTGGTTTGGTCTTGCGTGGTTGACCTTGTTTCCGCTCCGAGTGTATCCAGCGTTGTCATGGTCGGTTTGCAGACCAACGTCGTGTGGCTCTTGTCCGGTTGAAGTATCCCCGGTGACACGCGGTTGGGCCTCGGTGGTTGTTGTTTTGTCTCACGTTGCCTTCCTTCTTTTACCTTCCATTTAATGTTGTGTTCAAGCTGTAGGCTTCCCCTTCAGCTTGAGGGGGAGTGTTAGAGTAAGTATTTTACTATTAGTGAGTTTAGTCCCACACCGCCTATCGGTGTTGGGTGTCTTATTGTAATCCTATATATTGCCCCTTGTGGATGAATAAAACTTGCACTTTCCATTTTTCTTCTCCTTTCTACAAATTGGTTTGCAAAATGGAATTTAAAACATCATAAAGTAATCAGTCAATTCCAAACTATTATTTCAATGAAGAAAACTATGGGATGATAATTAGTCTTTTGGGTAGCTATCAAATTTTATAATCTAGTACCACCTTAATTTTAATACAAAACATCTTACATCTGTAAGCAATCAACAATTTATTCAAGACAGCGTGCATTTTTTTGTCGCGGGAATAATTAAATCGAACTTCCAAGCATTTGTGAGAAAGATGAATATAAATAAAGAAGGCTTCCCAAATTCTATAAGGAGCACTACAGGTTCTTTTTTAAAAAAAATCTATTTAAAATTAAATTTTGATAAATTTGCAAAATAATGAGTGAGAAAAAGCAAAAAAGCTTACCCTTTCACTGCGGATATTCCGACCTATGAATAAGTGACTCACATGAACTGGTTTATGCCTTGATGCATGTACATATATGGAAAACCTATCTTCATGGCCCTGTTACGATAGTATAAAGAAAATCAATAAACGTAGAATGTAAAGCAAGAAGAAAAGTGTGAACATATATTTTATATGGTTATCATTATGTTTCAGGAACATAATGTTGCATGGAAATGATATTAAAGAATGATGTAACAGATATTTTTATCAACTCTGCAATAAAGCAAAAGACAATGAATTGAGTTTGGAAAAGTTAAGTAAATCAGAGGAGTATAGAAACATGTATCGCAAAATTCAAGTATCAGAGGTAAATGATACTCTAAAGAAGATGAAAAATGAAAAAACGGTTGGGTCAGACGATGTTACTCTCACACATTTGCCGGGGGCGCCACCCTTCGTCGGGACCACCGGAGCACGCATATGAAAGCCGTCATGATTAATGCTCATAATTAAATGGCATTAATTAATTTATTAATATTAATTAGATTAATTAATTCCTTAATATTATTGTATTCCTTTTATATTTTTCCTCCCTCATCTATATAAGGGGAAGGGGTTTAGGCATCTTGGATGTATTAGAGTTTTGGGCTCTCTTTAGAGAGAGGGATCATTCGAGAACCCAGCCTCCTCGGTCTTGGTCGGAGTTTGCTCCGGATTGTATTTGTGTTATTTCCCGTTAATTCAATCTTGCTCGTTTTTGGTTCGTGCAATACTCTTGTTTGTAACAATGATCCGACCTGCCGGATCTGTCTGCTCGCTCCAATCCACCGGGGTTCGAGCCACAATGGACACCCGCCTCAACACCATATTCGTCTGTACGCGCCTCGATCGACAATTCGTTATGCTCGCCGACATCCTCTCCATGGCACATCGCCTCCACGCCAAGCTTGACCAACTCGACGAGCTCGATTGAATCCCTCCAGCGGTACTTGTTCTTTCGCTGCCCACACCATCACCGGCCTTCGCTCCCCCGAAAATGGATCTCGGCTACCTGTAACAATGGATCCCAGCTACCCGTCGCTTCTCGCTCAGCGTGGAGTGTTCGACCCCGCTCCGACGGCACCGCCCTCCGCAGGAACTCAGATCTGGGCCGACGCCATCACTCCGTCGTCCGCCCACAACTCACTGCTAGTGCTGGCGTCGCCTTCCCCATCATCAGCTATGTCTCTCGACCTTCGCTTCCGTCGGGAGGCTTCCCCGCAACAATGCTCGCATCCCCAGCCTCCGCCTTCGCCTCGCGTCCTCGACGGAGCTACGACCGCTCCCCCTTCTCCCAGTCAGCGTCGACTTGGTCGTGTCGATTCGATCCGGAGCAGCGGCCACGTTTTTGATCCCTCTCACATCGATGCAGCCGGCTTTGTCTTCCTCACCATCTAGCCACGCATTCTTTTTCTTTTCCGGAGTCACGCCTCCCCAAATCCTATATTCTCACCTCCTTTTACACCCACTGTTGCCCCCACTACACACCATATCACATCACAACCTCTCTCTTTATTAATGCAATCTTGCTCGTTTTCGGTTCATGTCATTGTTTCCTTCACTAGGAAATGTGCGCTCTAATTTGTTTTTGTCATTAATTATTTAACATTAATCAATTAATTAATGTCATTTAATTATAATCATTAATCACGACGGCTTCCATATGCGTGCTCTGGTGGTCCTGGCGAAGGGTGCCTCCTCCGGCAAATGTGAGAGGGTAACAGATGATATACCCATCGAAGTATGAAAATGCCTAATGAAGGAAGGGATTTTGTGGCTTACCTATTTATTCAATAAGATACTGAAAACAAAGAGGATGTCGGACCAATGGAGTGAAAGTATCTTGGTACTTTTATATAAGAACAAATAAGATATAACAAATTGTGTCAATTGCATATGAATTAAATTAATTGACTCATACCATGAGACTATAAGAACGAGTAATAGAAAGAAAAGTTAGACGAGATACCAGTATCTCAGAGAACCAATTTGGATTCATGTCAGGGTGGTCGACCATGGTAGTTATACATCTCTTGAGCGGACTCATTGACAACTATCGGGAAAGAAAACAAGATTTGCATATGTTGTTTATCAACCTTGAGAAGGCTTATGATAGGGTTACAAGAGAGGTCTTATGGAGAGTCTTAGAAAAGAAAAGCGTAAATGTATCATACATTGACATAATAAAAGATATGTATACAAATTCAGTGACGAGGGTGAGGACATCTAGAAGATTAATACGGGAATTCCCTGTCACTGTTTGTTTACATCAAGGGTCAACTTTAAGCTCTTATTTCTTTACTCTTATCTTAGATAAGCTCACCAGACATATCCAACAAGTAATACCTTGGTGTCTATTGTTTACAGGTGATATTGCCTTGATTGATGAGAAGCGAGAGGGTGTAAACGTGAATCTTGAATCTTGGTGAGACAGTAAACTTTAAGCTCTATGGTTCTGAGTGTTGGACAGTGAATTGTGTACATGAGCAAAAAATGGGAGTTGCGGAGATGAGAATGCTTAGGTGGATGTGTGGACACACGAGACTGAATAAAATTAGAAATGAATGTGTCAGGCTATATTGCACTGACACCAACACGCGACATAACACGACACGACATGCGACTCATCAATTCTCAAAAAATATCATATTCTGATACGTTGGGACACGTATATTACAAATATATTTTTTATAATTATGAAAATCCCAAAACATTTAACAAAAAATAAAAAATGAACAATCAACAAATATTCAAATAAAATACGTCGTGTTTAAATATTACTCATCAAATATTCAAATGTAAAACTTAACTAAGGTCAAAAAATAATAGAACATTAATACATTATCATTATATATCATCAGTAAAAATAATGGATTCACAAGTAAATATTTTCCCTCACTTTCAATTTTCCTTTCTCTAGAGAAAATATTCACTCCACTAGTAAATCCACTTTCACTACTTGAAATGTTAGAAGGGGGCAAAGACACTTCTTAGGAGCAAGACTCGTTATTCTAACATTCAACTCTTCTTCTAGTTTTTTCATTTCAAATAGATCACATCTTGAGACTTTTACACATTTTCCAATTTATTTTTCATCAATCATTAACAAATGTGTTTTCATTCTTGTATATAAACTTATAAAATATTTTTCACAGAAATTGCACTTCAAGACAAATTGTCACCCGCCTCACCATGAGTAGCTAACATAGGGACACACGTGCTCGATTAAGCGAGACACGTGAGTCCCTCGTAAGCCAACACGTCAAACTTCAGTTGAAACAAAACTAGTATTATTAGGGTCACATCTTGGTTATTTATAGGTGACTCCTCACATACATATTACAACACTCATCCTCAAGATTGGCAAAAGATATTCACTAAGCTCATTTTGTTACAACCCCTGATCATATCCTCTGAACTAAGTCATTTAGTCAAGTAGTCTGCAACCTGCCTCTTTGTCGGCATGTGGCTCAACTCCAGTAGCCCGTTATCAAGCTTTTCTTTGATAAAAAAAAATCTATCGATCTTTATATGTTTGGTACGATCATGTTGAACTGGATTGTTTGCAATATCGATGGCTGACTGCCTGTCACACCACAGCTTCATACTGCCCTTTTGGTCCAGCTTCAACTCCACAAGCATTCCTTTCAGCCACATGAGCTCTGCAACCCCTACTGTCATGGCTCTGTACTCTGCATCTGCCGTCGATCTGGCCACTACAGATTGCTTCTTGCTCCTTCATGAGACCAGGTTGCCTCCCACAATTATGCAATAGCCTGAGGTACACCTCCTATCATCCGCACAGCTTGCCCAGACAGAGTCGCAATAGCCTTCGATTCTCACGTATTCATTCCTCTTGAAGGTCAGCCCCTTTCCAGGAGCACTATTCAAGTATCGCAGAATCTGGTACACTGCATCCATATGGCCCTTACTTGGATCATGCATGTAGCGGCTCACCACGCTAGAAAATGAGATGTCCGGGCGGGTGTGGCTTAAGTAGATCAACTTACTAACTAGCCTTTGGTACATTTCCCGATCTACTGGTTCTCCGGCCTCTGCACTCAGTTTGCACCTTTGATGGATTGGCGTCGCAGCAGGTCTGCACCCCAACATCCCGTTTTTTAGTGAGGAGGTCCAACGCATATTTCTTTTGGGAAAGAATTATCCTCTCGACCTCATACGCAATCTCGATCCCAAGGAAATATCGAAGAAGACTCAGGTCTTTCACTTCGAACTCCTTGCCTAGTGCCCCCTTGAGACGGCTACTTTCTCGTTCATCATCCCCTGTAATGATCATATCGTCCACATACACTGCAAGCATGGTGGTGTGACCTCCATTCTGCCTAAAAAACACTATGTGATCTGCGTTAATCTGGGGATACCCCATGCCAATCATTGCTCTCCTGAATCGGTCAAACCATTCACGGGGTGACTGCTTCAGCCGAAAGAAGAATTTTTTAGTCTGCAAACTCTGTCTTTTGTCTTGGTTGTACCAAATCCCTGTGGTATCTCCATGTACACCTCCTCTGCTAGATACTCATGAAGGAATGCATTCTTCACGTCTATTTGGTGTAGGAGTCATCCTCAGTTCACTGCCATACTGATGAGAGTCCTAACAGTGCTCATCTTTGTCATTGGTGTAAATGTCTTGTCGTAATCGGTGTCGTAGGTCTGGTTGTACCCCTTGGCCACCAATCGAGCTTTGTAGTGCTCAACTGTCCATCTGGGTTCTGCTTTACGGTGAACACTCACTTGCACCCAACGACATTCTTGTCCTTTGGCAGCCATGCCAGCTCCCAGGTCTTGTTCTTCTCAAGGGCCCTCATCTCTTCCTTCATCGCTGCCTCCCACTTCGGATCGGCTTTGGCGGTCTACCAATTGTTATGTACAATAACACTATCCAAAGATGCAATGAATGCTCTATGTGTAGGGGAGATATAGTCATACGAGACAAATGATGCGAGGTCCCAACCGTATCTGTTAGGAGGATTTCTCGCATTGTCGCGAGTAGTCTTCCGTAACATAAGAGAAGAAGTAGGGAGAGGAAAAAGGATATCACCTGAGGCTTGTGGAGGTGTAGGTGTTTCAGAAGAGAGGGGTGACCTAGGCAAGAGACTAGGAGCTTGACTGGGCACCGACCCTTGATCTGGTATTGCTGGATGCTTTCTCCTTCTACTATATGTCAGCAGATCGCCCTGAGCCGTAGATCTCACACCTTGCCTTTGCTTCTCAATCTCCTCCTCCAGCTCATCATCGCTCTTCTGCTCCTCAGCAGATCATCCTTGCCATACTCCCAGATCTATCACCAACATCTCTCTAACATTGTACCTTTTTATCTGATTAGTCTAATGTAGGTTGGACTCTCTCTTGTCGGTAGTACTGTTTCGGGTTTCTAAAATGAACATCAATGCTCACAAAGCATCTTTTCTCCACTGGGCTCCAACACATGTAACCCTTTTGAGTACGAGAGTAGCCCACAAACATACACTTGACTGCTCTTGCATCAAGTTTACCAACATCCGGTTTGTTGTCCTTCACGAAGCACACACACCCGAATACCTTCAAGAGAAGTATCCCCCAATTGTGTCCCTGTAGCTGCTGACACGGAGACTTCCACCCTAGTACCTGTGATGGCATCCTGTTGATCAGCTGTGCCCCTATTAACACGACATAACCCCACAGGCTCTGAGGCACCTTCATGTTTAGCATCACACTCCTTGCCACCTCTAGAAGGTGTCTGGTCTTTCTCTCCGTCACCCCGTTCTGTGTTGGTGTGTAGGCACAGGTGGTCTGGTGCACTATCCCATGAGTTGATAAATATTCCTCCATTGCCTTACTGGTGTATTCTGTCTCATTATCTGACCTTAACACTTTAATCGTCGCACGATATTGTGTCTGTACCAGCTTATGGAAATCCCGGAAACAGGTGAACACCTCACTTTTATTTTTTATCAAATACAATCATGTAACATGAGATGCACAATCAATGAAAGTAACAAAATACTTATAACCATTTAAAAAAAATACAGTATAAGGGCCCCAGACATCAGAATGAAAAACATCAAAAGTAGAAGAGCTTTTTCGGCTCGTATTAGCATAAGAACTTCTGGTGAGTTTGCCTAAATCACATGCATCACACACCAATTTTGTATTATTTTCTGCATCAAAAACAGTAGGAAACAACCTACTTACAGTCCTGAAGGAGGGGTGGCACAACCATTTGTGATGGAGTATCAGCACATCCTCTGCACTCATCTTCTGTCCTTCACCCCCTCGTTGTCTCTACCACAGAGATCAGAGCTGCATCCAGTCCTTCCCGATCCAGATACCACAGCCCATCATGTCAAGTCTCAGTCCCAAGTATCTGCCTCGTCCCTTTCTCCTGTAACGTCACCTTAGGTATATCAAAAGAAACAACACATTTTAGCTGAATAATTATGGAACTAATGGATAAAAGGCTAACTAGGAAAGAGGGAGCATGAAAAACATTGGAAAGTGTTACCGAACCTGAACAATTAATAGTACCCTTACCGACCACTGGCTGGAACGTACTGTCCGCCGTATGGATGTTATCCGTCGTGGCTAGACGGGTATAGGAGGAGAACTCGCCCGCATTTCCTGTCACATGGCGGGATGTGCCTGAGTCGATGATCCAGTTTGATGCCCGGGAAGGAGATATAGATGTCAGTGCACGAGATCCATTAGAAGGTGGGTGGGCGTACATAGCACCCCCGCTCCTCTCTGCTCCCTCGCCAGCATGCTTCCTCTTGATACCCTTCATCATCATGCTAAGGAGGGTCTGCTCCTCTGTATAGATAACACCAAGCTCCTCCACACTAAGTCATACCCAAATTGGCCCGATAGCCTCCTCTACCACCACGGCCACGACCACGGCCACGACTACGTCCCGTCCGCCCCCCGAATCTCTCTCCTTGGGTGGCATGGAGCATGCGTGTCTCAAGTGGCTGACCTCACCACAATTATAGCACTGTCGGGTCTCTTCCCTCTGTCCAATAATACCAGGAGCCGCAACCGCTAGTGCTGACTTCACAGGCATGGACCCTCCTATCCCTGCCTACAGTTTGAGACGCGTCTCCTCCTGAATCATAGCAGAGATGGTCTCTGTAAGGGTAGGAATCGTCGTACATGATAGGAGTAGAGCTCTCCGTTGATCGAACTTGTCATCTAACACCTTCAGGAACTTCATCGTCCTTTCTTCCACGATGATTTTGGAAGCCCGACATCGTGGATCACTGCAACACATCCCACCAGAGGTGTGATCGTAGTCTACCCATAGTCTCTCCAACTCGGAGGCATACTCCTTCACCGTTTTTCCCCCTGAACAGTGTCATCAATTTTTCCCTTCACCTGGAAGACTCGCAGAGTGTTCCCCACACCATCATATGTGTTCTTCAGCTTGTCTCAAACCTCCATGATTGTCTCGAGGTCATCTACCGTGGCAGCAATCGATGGAACAACCGAGCTAAGAAGCCACATAAACACGGTCATATGGGCCGACTCTCACTCATCTCCAGCCGAGTTCTCTAGTTTCTTCAGCGCCACTGTCAGAAAACCCTCAACTTTCTTTGCTGTCAGGATCTTCTTCACACGTCATGACAATCTCAGGTAGGTCGTCGATCCATCCAGCTTAAGATGATCGGTGGAAGTTCCAATTTCGTTAGGTCGTTGCGATGAACCCAACACCCTCAACAATGTGGCCAACTCGTTCGAGACCAACATCTTGAAGACGTCCGCCATCGTTCCCTCCTTCGGTTCCATAGATCAACTTCCAACCGATCACTTCGTCTCGTTCGGTATTACGAAATACATCGGCCTGCCCTGGAACCGATCACCGCATCAGGAGTGACGCAAGGAGGCACTAAGGCACGAAGGTCGGCGGAAAAGAAGCAGTCACAGCGGCCTCCGGAGGCTACGGGATCGCTATTCCCGCAGCCCTAGAGGCGGTATTCCGACATCCCTAGACGGGCGCGAGCGGGCGAGGCGGCCGCCGATCGGGAGAAGACGGGCGCAGGCGACAGCGAGGCCTCCTCCGATCGGCGGTAGGGACGGCGCAGGCGAGGCGAGCGGGCAGCGGCAGCGGAATCAGCGTAGGGGGCTTCGTTCAGGAGAAAGATCGGGAGAAACAGCGGTCGTTCGAGAGATAGATAGGGAGAAACAGCGGTCGGCACGAACCCTCTGATACTAAGTTGAAATAAAACTAGTATTTTTAGGGCCACATATTGGCTATTATAGGTTACACCTCACATATATATATTACAACAACTTCCGACACACGTGTCGGAGAGTGTCGGAGAGTCGGACGAGTGTCGGAGAGTCTGATACCGACACTCTGGGCATTTTGAAGTGTCAGTGCTTCCTAGGTGTCAGGGCTAAGAAAGGAGTGACACCACTTGTATAAATGATGCGATAAGCTCAACTAAGATGGTTCAGACACGTACAATAGAGATCATTAGAAGCACATGTTAGGCGTTGTGAGAGTTTAGTCAACGACACTTGAACGACTTCCGGTGGACCTCTTCGAGTTGTACCTGGCACTCATCGAGAGAATTCCGATCTCAATTCATCGGGATATGAATTCTTTCAAGGCGTGGAGATTGATGCGGAGCAGAGACGATGGCGAATTTTGGGCTCGTTCGGGGCTGATTTGGCGACTTACCATATATGGCGTGCCCGGATTGACAATCGAACTTCGTAGATGTGTCCGGATTCGTGTTGTGAATAGATTTGATATATTATTTTACTATGTTTGCATTTATTTTAATGTATTTGGGTAGCCACACCTCATGTAACACCTCTTCCCAGTTTTACAATAATCAGTCATCCAGCCGGGTCAGCGATATAAAGAGAACTAGGAAACAGTATCAAACTAGTACACAGCAGGTATAAAGTAGAAGCTACTAGAAATTTTAAAACTTACAACGGAAGCTAAGAAAGTAAACTAAGGATAACCACATACCCAATATCTTGATTCACAGAGCCACTAAACATGAATAGAAGTGAAATGACTGAAATTCTGAAATAATATCATAAGTCTGATACATGGCATATAAAACATTAATAAGGTACATTGTCCACATTTACAAATATATGTTGAAAAGGAGAAAACTGAAAGTGGAAGCTACTACAAACTGACTCCACTTAATGTTCATCCTATGCGAAGTTTTTCACCTGGGTCATCTGTAAAAACATTGTCTATGAGGGGTCAGAGTAAGGAAAAATAACTCCTCCTAGTGACACTAAAAACTTTTTCTTAAATGATGAATGCATGTCTTTTTGAAAAATGGTTTTGTTCATTAAAATCTTTATTCTATGATATGTATGTGATTACAATGCTCCCTGGTTAACAGAGCTACTCGTTCTAAGCTCATGAGCTTTCATTATATTTACACAAGTCTCGGCGTTCACTAACTAGTGTACTATCTCACGTCAGGTCTATACTTGAGATCTAGGCGGTTTCTAGCCTGAACATCTACTTGGAAGGCTCTAGGCAGAGTAGCTCCTAACGCGCATCTGAAACTGACGACTCGAGAACATCTGACGAACTCAATTGTTCTAGTGTCGCGTGGACACGGTCTCGAATCTGTTAACTGTCTCAAAGGGAAGTCAACTCCCAAGACTGTACTGCTCATAGGGTACCATATGTCTTATGAGAAAGGTAGTGCGCCTCTACCTAGCACGAAAAGATTTATGTGTGCTTACCGACTTTTTTGGTCTGATGCTACTCTGCTTGGGACATCTCTTTTAGTGTACTACTGAGCGACCCTTGACTTTCTCGTGGTCGACTAGAAGGGATATTCACGCCCTTGGTTGGACAAATTCCAAACTTATGTACGCGGGTAAAAATTTTGTACCTAATGTTACTGTTCATGATCTGACTATTTTGGTCTAGGAGAAGGGTGTCATCCTACGCATTTTTCGCGACCGTTTTCCTACCACCACACCTTTCTATGTGTGGTAATGATATATGTACTAAGCCTACACATGCGTATACAAAATACATTACTTGTTATGTCTAACTAACAGGAATTAGGCTTACTTACAGTGGTGCTGCAGCGCTCGTACACTCGGTGCGGCGACATTTGATTTTCCCAAGGAATTCCGACTGCTAGGAACTTTCAGAATCTTGTCCCGAGGCTACCAAAATCCCGAAATCCAAAACAACCCTACTTTGCATATTTTCCCTTTAGGGTTTTTTTGTTAGAAAAATTCTAAATAACGCTAAGGTAACCCAAAATCAACGGATAACCTAGTGCATTACCTTTACGAGGGAGTGATTGAGGCTCTCAATGCGCCCAACTCAAAATTTGTGGTGGAATCCGTACTACAAAACCAAATTAGGACAAGAGGAAGAAATCATATTTTAGATTAACTTCCAAATCGAAGGATTTCCATGAATAAATGGAGAAAAGGGAGAAAACGAACTCACCGGAACCAAAACCTTCAACTTCCACCGGTTAGGGTTGAATCCGGCTCTTCCACGGCCAAGGAAGGAAAAGGAATACCCACCGACGCTCGTAGAGGAAGGAGGAGAAACCTGTGTTGCAAACTGGAGGGGGATCGGCCGGCGGAAGGGTTGCAGGAGGCGACGTCGCTTGCGGAAACGGGAGGCGTCGGGCTGCACTCGTGCGTCGGCTTGCGGTTAATTCCCGAGAACAAGTGAGGCGTGCGGGTTCATTCAATAGCGGGATGCGGTTTTACTTATCTTCTTATTAACTGTATTAAGAGAGGGGGAAAACTGCTATTGGCACCCCATAAGCTATTAATTTTTTATTATTTCACATTAATTCATACGAATACAAACCATCTTGTCGTGCTTCGATAGCAAAATTAAAATGTGTTACACTAAACTTATGACTAACACATTTCTCAAATTAACGGATGCGAACTTTAGGAATAGTAGCATTGTACCTCGACGTCGCGCTGGTTCGATCAAAATCCGTCGCGACTCGACCCTAAAATTAAAATTAAATTTCACGTCAAAACTTATGGATGTTACACCTCCGGCCAATCATAGTCGTTGATGAAGAATGTCTTAATCCTTGTTTTATTATAAAAAGAGGTGTTAGGGGCTGATCTAAGATATTGCAGAATTTGGAGAAAGTTATTCCCGGATTCTCGCGGTCATCCCACGGTGCCGACTCCGTGGAACCCTAGGTGACGACTTCTAGGTTGGTATCTTCCTCCTCAAGCTTTCCCCTAACCCTAGCCCTCATTATCCCCCTCCAAAACCCCTAGCCGCAACCTCCACAGCCTCCAAGCAGCAGCCGTTTTCCCCCAATTACAGCCACTGCCCAGAAGAAATCTCTTTTTACATCTACTGTGGATTTATGAAATTTAATGTTCATTCATAAGGTTTTCCTCAGCTCTTGTCCTTCGTCGGCCTCCCCTCTCCACCAGCAGCCGCCCCTTGTTGTTTTTTCAGCCCCCCTCAACCATCTGGGCCTCCTCCATCAAACCTAAAGCTGGCCACCCCTGCTACTCCCTCAGCCTCACCACCAGTGCAAGCCACTCCACCGTCGGACCCCAAATACCCACCCAGCAAGCAGTCAGGCCCTTTCCTCTCATACGCCATCTTCAAATCCCCCTCCCCTCCCGTGGATCCATTCCCCACAGCTACCCCCTTCCAAAATCAGTCAAGATCTGGAAATTTAGCTCAAAACCGATCTCAAATTATCGGATCTACCCTTCTCCGCCCGAATCTATCCATATGTGGCCCGATCTATCCATTTTTGGTCTGATTCCACCTTCCACTGTCGAGGACAACCACCTACGCTATTCTCATGTCGTGGGTCCACATAGGATCGTCGTTCAAACGCATCTGGCTCTGAAATTTTCATTGTCTTGGTCAGTTCACTACTTGGTGAGTCTTCGTTGTATCAGTTAATTATTTTCAGCATATTTGTATTAGACTGGATGTTATAGTTGTTTGGATATATTGTATTGTGATTGTTTGTTAGATAATTCTCGTGATTTACAGGATTTATTCGCCGCGCACTCTTGCTTTGGCCCTCCACGCGGAGGAAAAGCCTGAGCTTGTTTTCGCTCTGATAAAATATTTTGTCTTGTCTTGAATTATCTGCATGCGATGTTTAATTTATTATCCAATTGTGATCTAACCGTCGGACTTTTGCATAGCATGTAGGGTTAGGTCGCAGATTTTCCGCCGCCAATAGATTCGTCTGGCGTCACATATAAGCAGAGCATCTTTAACAGGTAGCCTAATTTGGCAGTAAAAATATCACTTAATACTTTCATCATAACTTCTAAGGTTAAAATCTACAAAATTAGTACAGCAAAAAAAATATTGGACTACCGTTAATACAAGCTACAAACATATTCAATAGGCTCCATTTCAATTTCATTTCCAGTATTGCTCTACATAACCAAATTTAAAATATGATCTTAAGATACCACTGTGAACAATATTATAAGTTTTCCAATGTTTAATATTCAAGTCATGCAACCTTAGAAATTTGTTTGCTAAGTTATGATATTACATGTGAAAAAAATAGAATGAATCATTAAGAAAATTATTTACATAACTCCATCCAGTAAAATCTACTCTGCTTTTTCTGCTAATCGATCGGTCATTTTAGCCACCAAATTTATGGGTAACTCCACCAAATGCAGAACATCTAGTCATGGCCTTATGGGACTAATTTTGTACATTTATATCATGTTATTTTAATTTCTCCATGTTTATACATAAGTAATATTATTTGTTTGAAGAATTATTTCTACCTTTCCTTTCTTTAACTCTAGCTATAAAAAAACTCTGGAATTTTCACTTCAAGGAATTTTTGAGTGAAAAGATATTTTGAGTGGTCTTAACCATTTTTTTCCTTTTGGGTTGCTACCAGGAAGTATCAAAGAAGGTCTCCTTGCCGGATCATAGTTTTGGCTTGAATACTGTAAAGGATGGCTATCAATTGTGACTAAACTCTTTGTTTCCAATTCATCATTATCCACTAGTCCCCACAAACAAATCATACTCCGCGTCACAGGATGTAACATCCCAACTCAGACTTGGTCAATTGAACCACCCAAGGGGTCTAGCCGTTAAATTGACCCCCCTAGAAGAGTTTAGTCAGGGTCACAGTGACCCCATGACCCGGCTTTTGTCTTTTATAATGCCGGATTTTATCTACGACAACTTGAGTAAATCAACTCGGAATTGATCCCGGTCAATAACAGTGAACTCTTGGGATCAATACGAACCCAACGACACCAATTACATCACATTCTAATGTATAATGGCGAAGTTGAATAAATTGAGTTGAATCAACAATGTGACGACCCCTTTGAGCAAACGAAATCCAAATTGACCATACTCAGTTGCATTGGACTTGTATGATTAATACGAGTGTGATGCATTTCGTTCAATTCTAACAAAATTTGAGAAAGTTTGTTGAAATGAGTGGCTTTGAGTTATGCAATGACTCGAGGATGTAAATTACGAGTAAACAGACTCAAAATCGACTTCAATTGAAATCGTCAGTTTCAAATGACCGACACGAGCGCAACGGTACCTTCCGCGCATTTTTCTCATGTGTATTTCAGGAGATACAAATTTACACATCTTAGGGATTTTATATTGTACTTATAAATATATATATATAACTTTATTATATAAATGAATATAGATATTTGGGTAGCACACCGGACTTTAAATTTCAGCTGCCCGACGTCGGATCAAAGTGCTACTTCTAATATCATTTCGTTTTCACAGCTTCTTTCTAATATCAAAGCTACCCGCAAAAGCAAAAGTCAGCTGACAGGTCTATTCATTTCGGTTTTTTTGTTTAGCAAATCCCACCTTGATACCAGCAAAAGCAAAGGTCAGCTGACAGGTCTATTCACAGCTTTTTTTATATCATTCTGATTTTTTGTTTGGCAGCATCTGGCTCACGCTCCAAACCTTCCTCCCACTTCCATGATATATCACGCTGCTCTCCATCTAATCCGTGGAAAGCACGACAGCAGCAGACAAGCTTCCATCTACTCCGCCGAAAGCAGCGACAACAGCAGGGCGCATCCGGTCATGTCTCCTCCCACGTCTCCCGCGCAGGCCAAAGGCAGCACAAATCCGCTTCCATCTACTCGCCTCCCGCACCTCTCCCAAATCGGCTTCACAAAACCCCATCCCGCATCTGAACCTTCCTCCCGCTGTGCAATTCGACTCAAATAGATCCCGGCAAGCTCATCCTCCATCGCGTCTTGGTCCTTCCTAGTCTGTGTATCCTCCATAGTTGAAGGTTTTCTCTATCTCTCCCCTCCTTACCACCCAGCTCGACTTCTCCCTGTGCTGTCATTTTCATGTTTAAGCGGCAGTTCTTAAAGTCTCCTCCTCGACAGTGAGGCTCGAGTCTCCTCCTCCATCGTGAACCCGAAGTTCCTCCTCGACAGAGCCTCAACCCGGAGGGTCCCTATACCTCTTTTGAATAGATGATGTGTTTGCTCTATCTCTCTTTCTTTCATTTTTTTTGTGAAGTTATATATACAGGAATTACTATTAATAACGATATATAATAGTCTATTGGAAGCATTTGTGTTTCTATCTTCATTTTAAGAAGCAAGTTTTAAGTAATAGTTTATTGGAATGATGCTTATATCAGCTTCTCAATAAAAAAGTCTCAGTTCAAGCTTAAAACGGGGATAGTCCAAGCTAATGTTTTTTATTATTATTTTGCACTGTTTGGCGTAACATTTTTGCAACCGCCATATAATAACTTTCATTGCTTGGTTTACTTGGGATTCATCTGTCTGATTCGTTTTTTTTAATATGATGATTTATATTACCTTTATCTTCTTGCTCTTAATGTCGTTGATTCGTTTTTTTAGAAGAGACCCTCATATATTGAGAGTAAATGATAAAAAATTGTTTAAGATGCATTTATTTGATTATGGACACTATTCTGAGCGTGATAATTTCATTAAGCATCGGGTTAAGTCTTAACAGAGCCAGGGGACTCATGCATTTTTATTGTGTATGCGCACAAGTAGGATTAAATGAAACTATTAAAGTGGTCAGTGTTTATGCGTCACAAGTAGGATTAAGTGAAGTTATTAAAGTGCAATTTTGGGAAGACTTAGATGATTTATTAAGAGAAATCTCACAAAAAGAGAAGATTTTCATAGGAGGAGACTTAAATGGACATATAGGGAAGGAAAATGTAGATTACACAGTCGTTCATGGAGGATATGAATATGGAGAAAAAAATGAAGGACGGACCATTTTAGATTTTGTCGTAACACGTGAATTAATTGTATCAAATACGATTTTCATAAAGAGGCAAGAACATTTAATTACGTTTAAAAGCGGACCAAAATAAATCACAAATTGATTTTTTTTATGACTCGCAAAATGGATAAAATGATTTGTAAGGATTGCAAAGTCATACTGGGAGAAAGTTTGATAACACAACATAGGTTAGTGGTGTTAGATGTACAAATTAAATATAATAAATTTAAGACAAAAACAAAAATGTTGCAAAAAATTTGGTGGTGGAACTTGAAGATGGAAAAACATGTTGCTTTCAAGAAGACAGTTATGAAACAACTAGTCGATGACCTTTATGTTGATTTTAACGCCTCATGAGAAGTTATGTCTTCACATTTAATAATAAGTAGAAAGAACGTACTTGGAGTATCAAAAGGTCGTGTGTCCCCAAATAAAGAATCTTGGTGGTGGAAAGAGGAAGTGCAAGACAAAGTGAGGGCAAAAAGGGCCAGCTATAAATCACTCTACGTTTATAGGAATGATGAAAACTTAGTCAGATATAGAGTCGTCAAAAAGAAGCTAAACAGACAGTAAGTAAAGCAACAAGCCAAGCTTATGAAGAATTTTATAAGCGCCTATATATCAAAGATAGAGAACGTGACATATATAAAATGCTTGAGCTAGAGAAAGAAAGACAAGAGATTTAAGTCAAGTACAATATATAAAAGATGAGACAGATACAGTTTTGACGGTTGATGTGGATATTCAGACACAATACACTGTTGTGATTAAGGTACTAAGATCGAATAATGGGAAAGAATACACTAATAGGGCAATGGAGGAATATTTATCAACCCATGAGATATTGCACCAGACCACATGCATACACACCGGCATAGAACAGAGTGGCGAAGAGGAAGAACGTACACTTTTGGAGGTGGCAAGGAGTATGATGCTCAACATGAAAGTTCCTCAGAGTATATGGGGATATGCGGTATTGACAGCAGCACAACTAATCAACAGGATGTCATCACAGGTTCCAGAGTGTAAGTCTCTGTGTCAGCAGTTGTAGGGACATAATGGGAAGATTCTTCCCTTAAAGGTATTTGGGTGTGTGCGCTTTGTGAAGGATAATCGATCGGGTGTTGGTAAGCTTGATGCGAGGGCAGTCAAGTGTATCTCTGTGGGTTACTCCCGTACTGCGAAAGGGTACATGTGTTGGAGACTAGTCGAGAAAAGATGTTTTGTGAGCATGGATGTTCACTTTAGAGAGCTAGAGCAGTATTACCGATAAGATAAATCCCTACCCACATTAGACTTGTCAGATACCGAAAATATAAGGCAAGAAAGGGAGAGGTTGGTGACAGATCTGGGAGTATGGCAGGGAGAATATATGGAGGAGTAAGAGAGTGTTGAGGAGCAGGAGGAGATTGAGGAGAGGTGAGATGATAGACCTACTTCTCCTTCTCTCACATTACGGTATACTACTCGCAGCAATTCGAGAAATCCGCCGGATGGATACAGTTAGGACCTTGCGTCTTTTGTCTTTTATGATCATATCTCCTTTTCTCACTGAGCATTCATTGCATCTTTGTATAGCATTATTATACCTAACAATTGGTTGGTTATCAAAGACGATCTGAAATGAAAGGCAGCGATGAAGGATGAGATGAGGACTCTATAGAAGAACAAAACTTGGGAGCTGGCACAGCTGTCAAAGGACAAGAAGGTCATTGGGTGCAAATGGGTGCTCACTGTGAAGCAGAACCCAAATGAACAGGTCGAGCACAACAAGTTCAATTAGTTGCCAAGGGGTACAGCCAGACCTATGACATCAACTAGGACGAGACTTTTGCACTCATTATAAAGATGAGCACTGTTAGGACTCTGATCAGCCTGGCGCCTGATGGTGAATGGTGGATGGATGTTGCACCAACTAAATGTGAAGAATGCATTTCTTCACAGAGATTTAGCAGAGGAGGTGTACATAGAGGTACCACCAGGGTTTGGCACGACCAAGACAGAAGGCAGAGTTTGCAAGTTCGACACGACCAAGACAGAAGACAGAGTCTGCAGGTTGAATAAGTCCTTCTATAGGTTGAAGCAATCACCTCGCACGTGGTTCGACATATTCAGGAAAGCGATGATTGGGATGAGATATCACCAGATCAATGTAGATCACACAGTTTTCTTCAGGCAGAATAAAGGTCACATCACCATGCTTGGATGTATGTGAATGACATGATCATTACGGGGGATGATGAGCAAGAAATTGGACGCCTCAAGGGGGCTCTGGGCAAGAAGTTTGAGGTGAAGGATCTAGGTCTTCATAGGAATTTCCTTGGGATTGAGATTGCGTATGAGGCAAAGAGGATAGTCCTTTCCCAAAGTAAATACGTGTTAGATCTCCTCACTGGAACTGGGATGTTGGAGTGCAAACTTGTTGCAACACTAATCGATCAAAGGTGCAAACTAGGTGTAGAGGTCGGGGAACCAGTAGATCGTGAGATGTATCAAAGGCTAGTTGGGAAGTTGATTTACTTAAGCCACACTCACCCGGACACCTCTTTTTCTGTAAGCATGGTGAGACGCTACATGCATGACTCAGGGATGGATGCAGTGTACCGGATTTTACGATACTTGAAGAGTGCTCCTGGAAAGGGGTTGATCTTTAGAAGGAATGAGCACGTGAAGATTGAGGGCTATTGCGACTCTGGCTGGGTAAGCTGAGCGGATGACAGGAGGTCCACTTCAGGTGATTGCATATTTGTGCGAGACAACTGATAACTTCCCAAAAGAAGTTATCTAGCCATGTTTTCTGACATATTACTCGGCATATCCGACACGAATTAACACAGAAAGCTATAGAAATGAAAGTAATTGTTTGATTATCTAATTCAAGACTAATTTGGTCTCTTTTCATTGTATGTTTACTAGTGGTGCAAGAGGAATAAGCTCATGGACGGAAATCTGTCAAAATATAAAAAATCTGGAAAAAGGTTGCAACGCACGAAAAAATAAATAGTTGCAACGTCTCACTTACTGATTGGCAATGCAAGTAGGCACAACGCAGGTGTTGCAACACCCAAAAAAATGAAGGTTGCAACGTCACCTGGGCGGTTTTCAGATTTTGAAATTCGAATTTTGCCACCTTTTCAAATTTGGAAGGAGGCATCCTTTGACATATCTGGAGACGTTTTTAAAGGACAAAAGCAAGGAAATAAAAGGAGGGGTGCTGGACGGAAAAATAGGGGGAGAAGAGGGAGCTTTTGGAGAAAAGATCCATCTTGGGAGACAAACCCTAGGCAAGAAGAAGAAGAAGGCTACTCCGGATCGTCAAGAGCGACGGATTTTGCACTTCCAAGTGAATTATTTCCTGAAACTTTTGAATTTTCCGAAGCATGTCTAGTAAGATGCATCTAATTTGGTTTCATCTCTCCGCCATGAACTAATTTCTTAGATCTTGTGTGTTGTGAGTATCTTACTTGTTGTGATGACTTGATTCAAGGTTTTGACTTAATGATTGTTTGATTTTCTATCTTTATTGGAATTGTGTTCTCTATTTGTGGATGTTTTGAGCAAGTATTCATCTTCTAGTTAGCATGGCGAGATTCGAGAGAGGAGTTATGCTAGTCTAGGGTTGAATCTTTTATATTACGTGGCGAGATTCGATAGAGGAGTCGCATATTCTTTTTAGTCAAAATTCCATCTTTTTACTGCACTGCGAGATTCGAGAGAGGAGCGGTGTAAGTGTAACCTAATTTCTAATATAACTTCGGGAGAGAAAGAGATTTCCTCTTGAGTTAGCATTGTGGATTTGTGCGCTTTTCGTTACTTTCTTTCCACCCAAGTTAGAGATAACTGGGGGAATTTAGGTGACCGGATCTCGGAAATCGAGGGATAAAGAGATCCGCTTTTGCATCCCTGCAAGATAGAAGTCAAACAACTCATGAAAGCTTTTTCTATAAAAAAAATCATCGCAATAGGTAAGGGAAACCAACATGCAAGATTGCTTCCTTAAAACTTGGATAACAATATTTTCTTGTCCGCGCATTTTAGTTCTTGTCTAAAGAGTACTTATTTAAATAAATCTAGAAATTCACCTTAATTATTGTCTTGAATTTAGAGAACGGGAACAGCTAGTAATTGTGATCACTAGGTCAATCACCTCCTCGAGGGAACGATCACTTCTCACTTTATATTACTTGATCCGGCACGTGCACTTGCGTTATTATATATATCTATTTCGGGCGTATCAAGTTTTTGGCGCCGTTGCCGGGGAGGTGCTTCTGAGTTAGTGTTACTTATTTTCATAATATTAGTGAATCCCTAGTATTTAGAGATCAAGTTTTTTTTTTTGTTTGATTGTTTGTTTGTTTGAATCAAGTTTATTTGAAACTCGGTGCAGTGCATGTCCAGGTATAGGCAAGTAGAATTATTGCCTTTGAATTCTGAAATTGAGCGTACCTGTAGACAAAACAGGAGAGACTTTAGGACCGTTAACATTATTCATCCTGCGATGGATAATCATGTGCAAAACAACGTTGATGATAATGAGGAGCATGTTGAACAAAATGTTCAACCTAATGCTCCTCGCTTGACATGCTACGACTATAATACACCTCTAGGTGGGGGTTTGCATTTCAGCATTGCTTGTCCGGCAATTGCAGGAAATAACTTTAAAATGGACCCACTAATTATGCAACAAGTTCAATACAATAAGTTTGGGGGTCTCAATCATGAGGATGCAAATTCTCATTTAAAAACTTTCTTAGCCATCTGTGATATGTTTAAGTGTAACGGGGCATCCGATGATGCAATTATGTTACAACTGTTTTCGTTCTCACTAGAAGGGAGGGCTAAGGATTGGCTAGATTCTTTACCTGATGATTGTATCGCAACTTGGACGCAACTAGTCGAAAAATTCTTACATAAATACTTTCCTCCTTCGAAGACTACAAAGCTAATAAGAGATATAACCACATTCACACAGGCAAACGGAGAGACATTATATGACGCTTGGGAGCGTTTTAAGGAGCTACTGAGAAAGTGTCCCCACCATAGGTTAGCCCTACATCAGCAAGTTTCCACCTTTTATAATGGGTTGCAAACTGCAACCATGATCTTAGTAGACGGGGTTGCTGGAGGATCGTTACTTAAGAAGTATCCCGAGGATGCGTATGCAATCCTCGAAGATCTCACTGCTAATAACTATCAAGCCTATGAGCGTCAATGGAACAACAACACGGTTGGTATTCACCAAGTGGACCAAATCACTTCCTTGGCCGCTCAAATGGCATCACAATTCAACCTAATTAATAAGAGATTAGATTCATTATCACAGCCTTCATCTAGTGCTCCATTGACGGTGGAGAAATTAAATCAAATTTCTGAAGAAGCAAATTATGTAGGAGGAGCACAAAGGCAAGGTCCACCTGGATTTGCCAATCATTATCACCCCGAGTGGCGAAATCACCCCAATTTCTCCTGGAAAAATAATCAAGGGGCGAATCACCCACAAGGTTTCAATCAAAATATGAACCACCCTCCTATCAATAATAACTCTCAACCCCAACAATTAAACCAAAGGAAGATATCAGATGAGTTTATCTTAGGCATGTTCCAAAAGTATGACTCAAGAATGGGAGTAATAGAATCTTCATTAAGATCACTAGAAACAACTATGGGTCAACTTGCAAATTCATTAAGTCAAAGGCCCATTGGAACTCTACCTTCTGATACCACACCCAATCCAACAAAAGATAATCATAATAATCATTGCAAAGCTATTGCCTTACGGAGTGGTGTAGAGATTCCAAGTGGGGAGGGGTTGCTTGAGAAAGCTAGCGAAGAAGAGGCAAGTAAGATGTCGAGTGAGTCGAGCACATTAGAGAAGGAGGTGGGAGAGAAGCAAAAAGAGAAATTAAATCAAAAGAAAGACGTAATCTACCCACCACCCCCATTTCCATCTAGACTAGCTAAATCCAAACTTGACATACAATTCCAGAAGTTTATGGATATTTTCAAAAAGCTAACTATAAACATCTCATTTGCCGAGGCCCTTGAGCAAATGCCTAGTTATGTTAAGTTTATGAAGGATATCTTGATAAAGAAGAGAAAGTTTGTTGATAAAGAGATAGTGGCGTTGACTGAGGAGTGTAGTGCTATATTGCAGAAAAAGCTGTCACCTAAGCTTAAGAATCCCGGTAGTTTCACAATTCCTTGTTCTATTGGAGTGAAGTTTGTTGGGAGAGCGTTATGTGACCTTGGAGCGAGCATCAACCTGATGTCATTATCTATCTATAAGAAGTTGGGTCTAGGGGAGATTACACCTACATCTCTTACTCTACAGTTGGCCGATAGGTCTCTTGCATTTCCTAAGGGAATTGTAGAAGACGTGTTGGTTAAAGTGGAGAAATTCATTTTCCCCGCTGATTTTGTAGTACTTGATATGGATGAGGACAAGGATGTCCCCATCATTCTTGTTAGACCATTCTTGGCCACCGGAAGAACACTCATTGATGTTCAGAAGGGTGAGCTTACGATGAGAGTTAATGATGAGAATGTGACATTCAACATCCTCAAAGCTATGAGATTTCCGGATGATAAAGAGCAGTGTCTCTCCATTGAGGAGGTGAGTGCACCTATAAGGATGATGCATAATGAAAATAATTGGGAGCACAAAATTCTTAGTGCTTTAACAAATGAAGAAATAGAAGAGGATCCAGATTCGAAGGAAACTGAGGAAACGTTATGTACTTTTGAGCATTTACCAAATGCTAACATGTTTGAGTTAATAAGCAGGTCAAGCGAGTCGGAGATCATGAAGCCTTTTATTGTAGAGCCACCTATGCTTGAATTGAGACTGCTACCCGAAAACCTAAAGTATGTTTTTCTAGGTAAGGATAACACATTACCGGTTATTATTGATGCATCTTTAGTTAAGGAGAATGAAGATAAATTGATTGCGGTTCTGTGTGAGAACAAGAGAGCATTAGGCTGGACCATTGCAGACATTAGAGGGATAAGCCCTTCAATTTGCATGCATAAAATCCTTCTAGAGGAAGAGTCAAGAGAGTCAATAGAACCCCAACGAAGACTTAGCCCACCCATGAGAGAAGTGGTCAAGAAGGAGATAATCAAATGGCTGGATGCAGGTATTATATATCCTATCTCCGATAGTCGGTGGGTAAGTCCTGTTCAGTGTGTGCCAAAGAAGGGGGGTATTACGGTAGTTAGAAATGAGAGCAATGAGTTGATTCTCACTAGAACGGTAACTGGATGGAGGATTTGTAAGGATTACCGAAAGTTGAATAAAGCGACTAGGAAAGATCATTTCACACTCTCATTCCTTGATCAGGTTCTTGATAGGTTAGCAGGAAATGAGTATTTCTGTTTCCTAGATGGTTACTCGGGGTATAATCAAATCATGGTAGCTCCCGAGGATCAGGAGAAGACAACCTTCACCTGTCCTTTTGAAACATTTGCATTTAGGAAAATGCCCTTTGGATTATGTAACGCTCCTGCCACATTTCAGCGTTGCATGATCGTCATCTTTACTGAACTAATTGATGAGGGGATCGAGATCTTTATGGATGATTTTTCAGTGTTTGGGAGATCGTTTGATGAATGTTTAGAAGTGCTAAAGAAAGTTTTAAACAAATGCATTCAAGCCAACTTAATTTTAAACTGGGAAAAATGTCACTTCATGGTCAAAGAAGGGATTGTTCTGGGACACAAGGTGTCCAAGAAGGGTTTGGAAGTAGACCGAGCGAACACTGAGGTTATAGAAAAATTACCCCCACCAACTAATGTTAAGGGAGTGCGTAGTTTTTTGGGCCATGCAGGCTTTTACCGTCGTTTCATTAAAGATTTTTCTAAAATCTCTAAGCCGCTAAGCCAGTTGTTAGAGAAAGATTCTCACTTTAATTTGGACGAGTAGTGTTTAGCCGTCTTTCATACATTAAAGCAAAGTCTAGTTTCTTCACCGATTATTACTGCACCTGATTGGTCTCTACCATTCACCATTATGTGTGACGCAAGCAATTTTGTTGTGGGCGCAGTCTTAGGACAAGTGCGCGACAAGGTTTTCCATACAATCTACTATGCTAGCAAGACACTGATCGACGCACAAATAAACTACACCACTACCGAGAAGGAACTATTAGCAGCTGTTTTTGCTTTTGACAAATTCCGCTCCTATTTAATATTGTCTAAGGTGATAGTTTATACGGACCATGCAGCTATACGATTTTTGATAGAGAAAAAGGATGCTAAACCTAGATTGATTAGGTGGGTACTCCTCTTGCAGGAGTTCGACTTGGAGATTAAGGATCGTAAGGGGGCGGAGAATCCTGTAGCAGACCACCTATCACGTCTAGAGTCTGAGTATGGGAAGCATGTAAACATTGAGATTAGGGAGAATTTTCCTGATGAAAGTCTGTTGGCAGTATCGGAGGGGAATACCCCATGGTATGCTGACATCGTAAATTTCATTGTGAGTAACATTTTGCCATCAGATTTAAATTATCAGCAGAAGAAAAGATTTTTTCATCAGGCCAAGTTTTATCTTTGGGATGTCCCCTATGTATTTAGGATATGCGCTGACCAAGCCATTCGTAGGTGCATACCTGAGATGGAAGTTCGTGATATCCTAGAAAAGTGACATGCATCTCCTTACGGAGGGCACTTTATGGGAGAACGAACTGCTATGAAGGTACTAGAGGCTGGTTTTTATTGGCCAACGCTATTTAAGGATGCTCACTTGTTTGTCAAGGCATGTGATAGATGCCAGAAAACGGGCAATATTCATCGGGGGGCAAGTATGCCTATGACCAATATTCTGGAAGTAGAGGTATTTGATGTTTGGGGCATAGATTTTATGGGGCCATTTGTGAATTCTGGAGGAAATTTCTACATATTATTGGCAGTAGACTATGTGTCAAAATGGGTAGAGGCCATTGCCACACAAAAAAAACGATGCTAAGGTTGTACTCAAGTTTATAAAAGCAAATATATTTACGAGATTCGGCACGCCTAGGGCGATAATTAGTGATGGGGGCTCACATTTTTCTAATACACAATTTAAATTACTTTTAAAAAAATATGGTGTAACACATAAAATGGCCCTAGCATATCACCCGCAAACCAATGGATTAGCTGAAGTCTCCAATAGAGAGATTAAGTCCATCTTAGAGAAGACAGTGAGTACAACCAGGAAGGATTGGGCATTTAAATTAAATGACGCGCTATGGGCTTATAGGACCGCTTACAAAACGCCCATAGGTGTGACTCCCTTTAGGATGGTGTATGGAAAGGGCTGTCATTTACCGGTAGAATTGGAACATAGAGTTTTTTGGGCGATCAAGAGACTTAACTTTGACTTTCAAGAAGCGGGTAAAAGAAGGCTTCTGCACTTGAATGAGTTAGAAGAGCTTAGATTTAACGCTTATGAGAACACGAAGCTTTATAAAGATCGGGTTAAAAATGGCACGATTTGCGACTGCAGAAGAGAGAATTTAGAAACGGACAACTTGTGCTTTTGTATAATTCACGCCTTCGATTATTTCCAGGAAAGCTGAAATCGAGATGGTCTGGACCATTCCGAGTTGTTGAGGTGTTCCCACATGGTGTAGTAACAATATGTAACGAGAAGGACGGATCAACTTTCAAGGTGAATGAACAGCGACTAAAAATTTATTATGAGGGTGGTGACCAGCGCGATGCGATGGTCATAAAATTTCATTGACGAGTACAAGGAGAGCCGTCTTGCTGAGACGATTAACTTAGGCGCTAGGTGAGAGACAACTCATCGCTTTATGTTTAGTACTGTTTGAATTTAGTAGTTTTTCTTCAAGTTTTTCTTTGGTTTTGATTAGGAGAGTAGTGGTGGAGGTGAATATCAAAGTTGGGACTGAGATGGACAGCGGTTCTAAGACACCTCACAAAAGAATAGGAAGTAGACCTTCAACGTCATCGGCCGGAAAGCGGGAGAATGTAGCAGTGTCATCCGGGGAAGGGGTCACATTGCATGAAGCTATGGATAGTATTGAGTACATAAAAGTATACTTGAGATGCCAGCACTGCTACTTCAGTTCCCGACTGGATATTATGGAGAGGAAGATTGATAGTCTCTTGAAGAAAGCAAAGTTACAGGAGGATGTAGAGCCGTTTCGATATCAGTGGCAGTTCAACAACAAGGGAGAGTTGCTAGCAGCTGATGGAGGCACTCTCGACCCAACTGAATTCGATGAAGAAGACGAGGATCAGGAGGAAGAAAGGAATCAGGAAGAAGAGGTGGAGTCAGAAGGCGAGGAGGATCAAGAAATGAATGAACCCGAAGAAGACGATGAAGGGGGGTCAGATTAGATCCTTTTGGCTTTATTTGTTTTTGGATGACTGTGTTAATGGTTGATGGATACTCTTTTGTTTCTTTTACGCTCTGGATGACCTTATTTTGAACTATTTTGTTTAACTGCATGGTGAATGATTACTCTGCACTACTCACATGATATGATATGATTTTGCGTAATTATTTGGACTCATTAAGTGCTAGATCTTTTGGAAATCCTAAATTTAATTTACCTTATTACTCTGCTCTTATGTTCAAATTGATATAACATGATTTAGGCTATTGCTATAATTAACAGTTATGACATGAATATGAAGGCGATTAAGTTATTTTGGTTCATTGTTGTTGCTAATCCATGCAGTTACGAACTTTATTAGATTGCCTCCATGTTTTGTTCTCTTCTGTCATAGCCAAGATAAAAGTTGGGCTGGTAAATATGATACGGAGTAATGTAGATCATCGGAGCACATGGGGAGCACATTAAAGAAACTCAAGAGACTTAGAGGAAATCATTTCCTTATCAGGGGAGTTTTACTGTTTTAATTTCATTTTTATTTAATTCATGCAAAGGCTGAGTAGTATAGATAGAATATTATTTCTTATATAACACATTAACCTTGTTAGGGCCTAGCAAGCCCTTAATTGTGGGGGTGTTGGCTAATATCGCCCCTGCAATTGTGGTGGTAGATAATTTGATTTGATCACTCGTAATTGCAAGATTTTGTATATTGACCCGTACTTAGTGATAAGTTATTCTTGAAGTTCAATGATAATTAATTGGTACGGCTAGGGAATCCTAGGAGTTCAGATTTTGAATTTGAAATTAGCAAGATTTTTTTTTTTTGATAAAGCACTCTAAGGCATTTGATTCATGCACATCCTTCTCCAGTTTTTGTTTACTTCTCTGAAAACTTTTGATGTTGATTTCTAAAATTAGGAAATGGGGTGAGCAAAAACTAAGTAATAATGTGAGTCAAGATAATGTTTTAGTAGCTATACCATTTTGAACTTTCATGAGATTCTTTGATTGGTTCTGTATCATTTTGCTACACACTACTGAATGACCAAATTCCCTATATTTCCCTAGTTTTATCTTAATCCACTAGCCATTTATTGGGTGTTCCAATTCAGCATTTATATAAAAACAAAAAGAGAAAAATTGTGAATTTTCATAGTGATATGCGTCCTAAGTATGTACACGCCTATCTAGAATGATCCAACTGTGACTATATATAAAAAAGAGAAAGGAAATAATCAAAACTTTTGTCATAGTGATATGTGGTCTGGGTAGGCAATTACATACTTGGAATGATCCCAACTATAGGCACAATATGTTTATATATTCAAGGCTTAAGAATTGAACCTCGTAATATGGTGAAAGATTTAGATTATTAACTAGGGAATTACCATGCCACTATTTAAGCCTATTCATGAATTGTCAACCAAGCCAAAGCTAAACCTATGCTCTCATATGCTGTTAATTCTTGTCAAGGCTAGCGTAATGACTTACTTTATTCTTACCCTTTTGAATTATTGAGGATTTTCAATAAAAAAAAGTACGGGGGAGTAAATAATCTGGAAGAAGACGCACACACTACACAAAATTCTTTAGTATGCTTTATCTTTTATCAAGCTAATGGATTTGTGATGTTTGAACTTTTAATAATAATCAAGCTTATCAGTTGAGTAAAGCGAACTTCTTGAATATCTTGGACTAATGTTGGTCAAGATAGGATTGTTCTGATTTGGAGAGTGATAATTATCGAACACCCATTTGAAATAATTATTTCTCTTTGCTCGGGACTAGCAAAGGTTCAAGTGTGGGGGTGTGATAACTTCCCAAAAAGAAGTTATCTAGCCACGTTTTCTGACATATTACTCGGCATATCCGACACGAATTAACACAGAAAGCTATAGAAATGAAAGTAATTGTTTGATTATCTAATTCAAGGCTAATTTGGTCTCTTTTCATTGTATGTTTACTAGTGGTGCAAGAGGAATAAGCTCATGGACGGAAATCTGCCAAAATATAAAAAAATCTGGAAAAAGGTTGCAACGCACGAAAAAATAAATAGTTGCAACGTCTCACTTACTGATTGGCAATGCAAGTAGGCACAGCGCAGGTGTTGCAACACCCCAAAAAAATGAAGGTTGCAACATCACCTGGGCGGTTTTCAGATTTTGAAATTCGAATTTTGCCACCTTTTCAAATTTGGAAGGAGGCATCCCTTGGCATATCTGGAGGCGTTTTTAAAGGACAAAAGCAAGGAAATAAAAGGAGGGGTGCTGGACGAAAAAATAGAAGGAGAAGAGGGAGCTTTTGGAGAAAAGATCCATCTTGGGAGACAAACCCTAGGCAAGAAGAAGAAGAAGGCTACTCCGGATCGTCAAGAGCGACGGATTTTGCACTTTCAAGTGAATTATTTCCTGAAACTTTTGAATTTTCCGAAGCATGTCTAGTAAGATGCATCTAATTTGGTTTCATCTCTCCGCCATGAACTAATTTCTTAGATCTTGTGTGTTGTGAGTACCTTACTTGTTGTGTTGACTTGATTCAAGGTTTTGACTTAATGATTGTTTGATTTTCTATCTTTATTGGAATTGTGTTCTCTGTTTGTGGATGTTTTGAGCAAGTATTCATCTTCTAGTTAGCATGGCGAGATTCGAGAGAGGAGTTATGCTAGTCTAGGGTTGAATCCTTTATATTACGTGGCGAGATTCGAGAGAGGAGTCACGTATTTCTTTAGTCAAAATTCCATCTTTTTACTGCACTGCGAGATTCGAGAGAGCAGCGGTGTAAGTGTAACCTAATTTCTAATATAACTTCGGGAGAGAAAGAGATTTCCTCTTGAGTTAGCATTGTGGATTTGTGCGTTTTTCGTTACTTTCTTTCCACCCAAGTTAGAGATAACTGGGGGAATTTGGGTGACCGGATCTCGGAAATCGAGGGATAAAGAGATCCGCTTTTGCATCCCTGCAAGATAGAAGCCAAACAACTCATGAAAGCTTTTTCTATAAAAAAAAATCATCGCAATAGGTAAGGGAAACCAACATGCAAGATTGCTTCCCTAAAACTTGGATAACAATATTTTCTTGTCCGCGCATTTTAGTTCTTGTCTCAAGAGTAATTATTTAAATAAATCTAGAAATTCACCTTAATTATTGTCTTGAATTTAGAGAACGGGAAGAGCTAGTAATTGTGATCACTAGGTCAATCACCTCCTCGAGGGAACGATCACTTCTCACTTTATATTACTTGATCCGGCACGTGCACTTGCGTTATTATATACATCTATTTCAGGCGTATCAACAACCTGATCTCCTTAAGGAGCAAGAAATAGTCAGTAGTGGCTAGATCGGTAGCAGAGGCAAAGTGCAGAGTCATGGCATTAGGGGTTGCAGAGTTCATGTGGCTGAAAGGGATGCTTGCGGAGATCAATGAGATAGGATGAAGTTGTGGTTTGACAGTCAGTCAGTCATCAGTATTATAAATAATCCAGTCCAACACGATCGAACCAAGCATATAGAGATTGATATGTTTTTTATAAAGTAAAAGCTTGATAATGGGCGTTGAGTCACGTCTCGACCAAGGGTCAGGTTGCAGGTTGCTTAACCAAGAGACTCGGTTCAGAGGATATGATCAAGGGTTGTGACAAGATGAGTTTAGTGAATACCTTTCGTCAATCTTGAGGAGGAGTGTTGTAATATTGAACATTTATGTTGAGGCTATAAATAGCCATGTGTGTGCCCTAATAAAATTTACGATTCATTTTAGCAACTGAGACATAATTCATACGAAAACTAATGTGTCTTCGAGATATAATTTCTACGGTAATTAATTTGTCTTCGAGATATAATTCATTCGGGAATATGTGCTCTGGAAAAATGTGTCTTTGGAAGAATATTGGATGGTCGTCGAGTTGTACTCTAAAGTCGTGTGACACTATGATAAAACTACATGGGTCTGAGGTCGTATGCAATTTGATATGAAGTACGTGGGGGTGGTCGTGGGAAGACCGCTACGACCCAATAGAAGTACTTTAAAGTCGTGTGACACCACGATAAAACTACATGGGTCTAAGGTCGTATGCAGTTTGATATGGAGTACGTAGGCGGTGGTCGTGGAAGACCGCTACGACCCAATAGAAGTCCAGATATCACCTCCCTTTGCAGAAACTTACAATAGTTGTCACCATTAGTTATTGTACAACCTCGTATTCGCTGAGTAGGCCCTCCTCCAGCAGGATCAGGGTATTGTGGGGCATTCAGGCCTAAGAAGATCACATTGGCGAATGAGGTAGGCTAACCTGCACTCGCCCAATGCCCAAAGGAGCACTCGCCCAGTGCCCAAAGGAGCACTCGCCCAGACTAGTAAGAATGCAATCAGGCCCTTAGGCGAGTGCAATCTTCATCACACACTCGCCCCTCAGCGCGCATGCAGGGAGACATCTCGCCGAGCCAGGCGAGTGGTTGCCCAAGCTGGCACTCGCCCTTCAGAAAGAGCCTGGGTGGCGAGTGCGCGGCTCTCCCCGCACTCGCTCCCTTAGGCGAGTGGTGTCTTCATGGACCATTCGCCCAGTGTGGTCCAGAGACAAAATTACATGTATGCCCTTGCATGGCTGCAAATAGTCTTCCAAATCAGCAGAGTTTAGTTGTTGGCAGACCACTTTTGGCTGCATATAGCTGTTTAGAACAGCGGAGTCTCGCTATTTGCAAGCCAAGCTTTGAAATCTATAAATAGACCCAAGGGGATACCTCAGAAGGCAAGCTTTTCAGTTCTCTTACTCTCTTGTCTTACAGCGCTTTCTGCGGTGCCCTTAGCTCAGTACAGGCTAAGGAGGGGA
Source organism: Platanthera guangdongensis (assembly GCA_039583875.1). Lineage (NCBI taxonomy): Eukaryota > Viridiplantae > Streptophyta > Magnoliopsida > Asparagales > Orchidaceae > Platanthera > Platanthera guangdongensis. Next base: position 175,336,126 of record CM077160.1, on the reverse strand, counting down.
AGCGCTCTAAGATCTTCCGGGTGTGTGGTAGGACCTCCGTGCTGGAACTTTGGGTCAGTTTTGAGTACTAAGTATTCGGTCAATCCGGCCTCTAGAAGAAGTAAGTGTGCGGTCATAACTTACTCAGGGGTCTGAACTCCACAGAAGCCGGTTTCTGATTTCAACAGCTATGTTTAGTGTTTATGGAGTATTAATCGAGCACAAGTTACAGGTATGATCATTCGACATGGCTACATCGAGGTGAAGGCTATGGATAAGCAATTAAGGTACAACTTAAGTTGTTGCATTTCTTTATAAAATTTGGGAGAACAATTATTATATTAAGACAATTGTCATTTGTTAGTCATATCTATATAGTTTGATTATTGTGTTACTGGACCTTACTTATGCACAACTTAAGTAGTGAATCCAATGTATATGTCTGCAATCCTAAAGATGCAGGTGTTGAGTCCTGTGAGACTAATAATATCATGTCTTCCGTTAGAATATTTGTCTTCCGCTAATTCATTGTTAAGTACAACTCAATGATTAGTTTTCCGCTAAATAAATTGTCGCTTACTCTGATAATGTATAAAGCATATTCTCTTAGCACCGTTGTTGATGTGTGGCATCGTGGTGATGAACGAAAGGGGTCAGAGGCGGTTGTACCACCACTTTTCCATTAATTGCCTCATCGTCGCGTGTCGGCGGCAGTGTGCGATAAGATTCCTCGGTTGATGCCACTTTTCCGAAGGGGGTATTATACAGGATTGACTTAAAAAGCATCTAGTTGACTGCAAGAACCCTTTTATTTATGTCTAACACCTTCCACTTGACCGAATGAAGCTTTCCTACTAGTGAGACCTTTGCAAGGTTTGAATACTACATTCGCAAACCTAATACTTGTTTGACGTCGGCGCGTCGCCTCCTACGTTGTTCAATGATCCTACAGCAGAAGCTTCTTTCACCTTTCTCCCTGTTCATTGAAGCTTCTTCCACCTTTGTCGACCAGATGATGCAAACAACATTATTTCTCCATGTCGTAAACCAAGGTTATTCTTCATGTAATCAGTTCTGATACTCAATTGTATTCGCTAGACACACACTACAAAAGTGTCATCTCATCTCCACGTTGCTATAGAAAAACTTTTAAATATCTCTCATCACAACAAAATGTCATGAAGATAATTTTACCCTCTACGTCGTGTTATTTGCTTTAACTCGACCTGCCACGAGTTGGGTGGGGGGGGTGGTGGGGTGGGGGGGGGGGGGGGGGGGGGGGGGGGGGGTAACTAACGAACTGGCTCCTCACGTTAATATTGTTTGGTGATCCAAGGAAGTTAGGGCGTTGAAATCCACATGATGATGAAATGAAATCCTAAGAAGACAATTAAGATCACAAAGGCTCGATTAAAAGAACATACTAAGCAGTAAGCATTATGAAGATGAGCAAAGCTCTGAGTCATTCTTTGAGAAGCCCTTTCACGATAGGGTTCATCAAAGAGAACCTCCAACTAGGGTGGATAGATGGGGTGGCAGATTCAAGTTCACATATTTGTGTACGCGTGAGGTTTGCAAGCAGAATTGTTCATTGATTGGTTGAACATAGCGGAACATATCTTTGACAGACAAAAATGAGAAACTCATCACTGAAACTGAATAGGCTGGAATCAACCTAATGGGAAAAACCTATAAGCGGCAAGACAAGTCGAATATCATAGATTGGGAAAACATGAAGAAGTTGAGGACGCAATTTCTGTCATTTAACTACAAGCAATTCATGTACCAACGCCTTGCAATAACTAATGATGCAGAAGATTTGTTGGACGAATCAGATGATGAGTGCATGGATTTATATAGCAGTAGATAATAAGGGAATATTGTCGTGGTGTAAGACCCTTATATGATTTTGTATTCTATGACAAATAGATAGTTAAATGGAGTGGTAACAATAATATGGATTATCGTGTTAAGTTTTTGAGCGGATCCACTATTGCGCACACAAGCCTAACATGTTACATGTCAACCACAAGTTGCTGACATGTAACAGTTTTTTACTTAGTTGCATACCAAGAGAACGATGAAGAAGAAGAAGTAAAATCAAAGCCGATTTTTTAACTGAAGGTGGATTCTCTACAACTCTAAGAGGACGTTGCAGTCATCTTACCTGCATATTCATTAGTCAACTCAATCAGAGCAAGATGTAGAGCATCTGGTCATAGGAATATTTTTTTACATTTATTTAATGTGCCTTTAATTTATGCATGTTTATTTTAGCACGATGAAATCTGTTTCGGGACATATTTGTACTTTTTTTCTAGCCCTAGCTATAGAAGGCCTGGAAAGTGTCTCTTTGAAGGATCTTTTGAATAAAATGAAATTTTTAGTTGTTTTAACATTCTTTCTCCTCTTCAATTTATTGAGATGTAATTTTTTGTCGTTTATGATGGGCGGGATTAGAAGGGTAGCCTTGGCACACCGGTTAAGGTGTCGCCGTGTGACCTTGAGGTCACGGATTCGAGTCATGTAAGCAGCCTCTTGCAAAAATGCAGGGTAAGATTTGCCTACATTTCACCCTTGGGGTAGGATCCTTCCCCGGACCCTCACTGCGCGGGGATGCTTTGTGCACCAGGCTGCCCTGCCCTTTTTTATGATGAGCTGGATTGACGATTTTTGTGCCAATACACTTGGTTTTCAAGCAATATATTTAGAGTTTTGATGCTTTGTTCGCACCTTTTCGTGATGTTGTTCCCTCTTTTGTTGTCATATTATCTTTTCTTTGTCGAGTGTCTCTCTAGGTAAGGACGAATGTAGCTAATCTAGAAAATTCATCCAAGATCTATGGGATCGGATCAAGTTAGATAAAGGACTATAACACCTGAAGACTTGAGAAATAACTGGAGGTCGTGGAGGATGAAGAAAGAGAAACTATTAGACGAAAACCAAGGGCGAATATGCAATGCCCAACATAGCCCGATGTGTGGAATAGGAAGAAAATAAATTAAAAGATTGTGTTGACTCATCGACAACCACACACATGAGAAATACATGATGGAAAGGATTTGATCCAAGTAACATGAACACCACACTGAGATGAAATGCCCCATGTACGACTAACATGAGCTCTTCATTCCACGTAGAATATTTTGCAGTGTATAAAATCAGTTGTTATCTCTAAATATAAGTTTGTAATGTGGCATTCGATCTTCTTAGGTGTAGTATCTTTTGTCGGAGAATATTGATTTGGGATTTTGGCCTTTTGGGTATAATTTTCTTAAGGGGGATGTGAGAGTTTCAAGGGTTTCGTTGACGGGAATATTTGACGGTTTTGTGTTATGGACCGCTCATTCACGGCCTAATCCCGACGGTCGAGCTCACAACATGGGTCGCGGCTCTGCACACTCATCCCTTCTCCGCACTGTTGGAAACGTGTATGGGTTCCTGCTACCTCGAAAATCTCTAAGTACTCGGCGAGACCAACTTTGCAAGACCTCCAAGTCGCGCGGCTAGACCCCGGCGAGACCGCTACAAACCGCGCGGCCTCAAACCTCCTGGGCGAGTACCAAACCGCGCGGGCTCCTTCCCCCCTATAGGCGAGTACCACCTCTCGCGAGCGAGCTCCCACCACCACTCGCGAACACAACCAGGCGAGATCGCCTTCACCACCTCGCGCCCAAACCACCAGGCGAGCCTGCACCCCACTCGCGGTCCGCCTACTCGAGACCGGCTCCCGCGCGCGCCACCTGCGAGAGCTACACCAACCCTGCGAGCTTCCCCCTTGGCGAGATCACTCGAAACGCGAGTCACACAAAACCCGCGAGCTCCTTCTCTCGCTGCGCGCTCACCAGACCGCGCGGCTTCCACTTCTATTCGCCCGGTCAAAACTCAACTCGCCCGGCTAGCCTTCTAACCGCCCGGACAGAAACAATACTCCAGCGCTGCTGCGCTCCTCTCTCTCACTAAAACAAAATATGGGAGCTTCTCTCACTAATTTCATCAATCTTCAAACATGTACAAGGGTGCCTTTATATAGGCAAAAAGGAAAACAAGAAAAACTCTCTCATCATAAATACACAACTTCTCACCTACCAAATTAATGCAACCTCTCATCTACCCATTTAAAACAAACATAAAAGAAATGCCAACTCCAATACTGGTGGGGCCCGGTCACCATAATAACTCCAGCAAACTCCCCCTCAAACTTGGCAGCACATGCCGAGTTTACCTTTGAGCTTCAGGAACGTGTCCACCTTCAATGCCTTGGTGAAGATGTCCGCGACTTGCTCTCCGGTCGGGCAATACACCACTTCCACGGTCTTCTGCTCCACTTGTTCACGGAGGAAATGATACCTCGTCTCGATGTGCTTACTCCTCCCGTGCAGCACCGGGTTCTTGCTAGCTGGATGGCCGACATGTTGTCAACATACATTGTCATAGGCCCATCCTGCGGATGATGTAGTTCCTCCATGATGTTCCTCAGCCAGATCGCCTGGCAGGTACAGGCCGCTGCTGCTATGTACTCCGCTTCGCATGAAGACAAGGCAATCGTCGCCTGTTTCTTCGAACTCCATGAGAACACTCCCGTTCCCACATGAAAAGCATACCCGGAAGTACTCTTCCGGTCATTTACATCACCTCCATAATCGCTGTCTGAATACCCGACTAGCTTCAGCTCTTCACCAGTAGAGTACCTCAGGTCGTGGTCTCGAGTCCCATTCACATACCTCAGGATCCTCTTCGCTGCTGTGAAGTGGTCCTGCTTGGGCTCCTCCATGTGCCTGCTTACTACCCCGACCGCATACATGATGTCCGGCCTAGTGAAAGTCAAGTACCTTAGACTTCCGACCAGGCTCTTGAACATAGTTGGGTCCACCGCTCCTTCCTTCGAGTCCTTGCTCAACTTCAGTCCTGGGTCGGCGGGAGTAGAAATGGGCTTGCTGTTCTCCATCCTGAACTTCTTCAGGATCTCCTCTGCGTACTTCTTTTGTGAAATGAAGATCCCATCTTCACTCTGCTTTACCTCCACTCCCAGAAAATAGTTGAGCTCTCCCAGGTCCGTCATCTCGAACTCCTTCATGGTTCTCTTGAATTCTTCAAACATTACGGGGCTGTTGCCGGTGAAGATCATGTCGTCTACATATAGACATATGATCATCATGTCTCCACCCTTCTCCACCTTGGTGTACAAAGCGTACTCATAGGGGCACTTCTTGTAACCGTGCTTCTGGAGGTAGGCATCAATCCTCCCATTCCAGGCGCGAGCCCCCTGCTTCAAACCATATAGGGCCTTGTCCAGCTTGCACACTTTCTTCTCTTGTCCCTTCACGACGTATCCTGGAGGTTGTTCGATGTACACATCCTCTTCTAGGTAACCATTCAGGTAGGCAGAGACCACGTCCATCTGCATGATCTTCCACCCATGATGCGCTGCCAGTGCGATGATCATCCTGATAGTGTCGATTCTCGCCACTGGGGCAAAAACTTCATCATAGTCCACCCCTTGGACTTGCCGGTACCCCTTCACGACTAGCCGCGCCTTATGCTTCTCCACGCCCCCATCTTTGTTTTTCTTCACCTTATAGACCCATTTCACCCCGAGGGGTTTTTGGCCTACAGGTGGATCCACCAGCTTCCAGGTGTCGTTCTTCTTAATGGAGGCTATCTCCACATCCATAGCACTCCTCCAAGTTTTCTCTTTGGCTGCTTCCTCATAAGAGTATGGCTCAACATCTGCTAAAAGACAATATAAAGAAAAATTGTTAGCGGTTGGTGCCGTCTCCTCGTAGATCTCCTCCAACCTCCTCATCCGAGGTTGAGGACGATACTCCTTGCTCCCGCTGGTACTTGCTCTACTGGAACCACCTCTACTAGTGCTTGCTCCACTAGAGTAGGGAGTGAGAGCTCCCCCTGGCTCCCTGCTGGGTGGTGATGGTGGCTCAGCTCCTCCCATCTCAGCCTCTGCTTCCTGACCATCCTCTTCTTCATCATCCTCGAAGAACATTCCTTTGATCCCTCTCGTTGCTTCATCCCAGCTCCAGCTACTCCCTTCTTCAAACACCACATCTCGTGAGATAATGGCCTTCTCCGTCTCCGGCTTGTACAACTTGTAAGCCTTGCTCGCAGGAGCGTAGCCTACAAAAATGCACTTCTCACTTCTATCGTCCAGCTTCCTCCTCCTCTGGTCCGGGATGTGAGCATAAGCTACACACCCGAAGACTCTCAGGTGCTTCACACTGGGCTTCCTCCCACACCAAGCTTCGAATGGAGTCTTGAACTTCACACTCTTGGTTGGGCAACGGTTTAGCAAGTACACCGCTACCTGTACTGCTTCCGCCCAGTACTTCTTTGGCAACCCCTTGTCCTTCACCATGCTCCTCGCCATGTTCATAATGGTTAGGTTCTTCCTTTCCGCCACTCCGTTTTGTTGAGGCGAGTACGCCGCCGTCAGCTGGTGTGAGATCCCCCATTCTCTGCAGTAGTCATCAAACAGCTTAGAGGTGTACTCCCCTCCTCTATCTGTCCGGAGCACCTTCAGTGGTTGCCCAACTTCCTTCTCAGCCATCGCCTTGAACTCTTGGAACTTGTCCAGAGCTTCTGCCTTCTCCTTCAGAAAGTATACCCAACACTTCCTACTGAAGTCGTCGGTGAACGTGATGTAGTATCTGCTTCCACCTATTGAAGTAGTCTCAAACGGACCAGCGATGTCCGAGTGAACCAACTCCAATGGCCTTGTTGCTCTCCGGGACTTGCCACCCTCGAAAGTTTCTCTCCTATGCTTCCCCTTCGTGCATGCCTCACAGACCCTTTGAGGAGGTGTGATCATAGGCAGCCCTTCCACCATCTTAGATCCAGACAACAGCTTCAGGCCTGTGAACCCCAGATGCCCCATCCGGTGGTGCCACAGCCAAGCTTCCTCCTCTTCTCCTGTCTTCGCAAGACATGCCGTCTCCTTGGCATCCAAACTTAGAGGGAAGAGGCGGTTCGTCGCCATCTTCACTCTTACCACCTCTCTTCCTTGGCTATCCTTCATCGCTAAGGTGCTATCCCTCAACAGGACGCGATAGCCCTTCTCCACCAGCTGTCCAAGACTTAGGATGTTACTCCTTAAGCCCGGTACATAGAAGACGTCGTTGATGAGCACCACCTTCCCATTCATCGTCACCGCGATCACTCCTCTTCCTTCCACAGAGATCTTCGAGGCGTCGCCAAAACTGACATCTCCTCCATTCGGCTCAAGGCTGGTGAATAGCTCCTTATCACCACACATGTGGTTACTTGCTCCAGTATCTAGGTATCATACTCCATTCCTCCCTCCTGCAGCGCCTTGGATAGTAAGGAACATCATCGGGTCTCCACCCGTGTTGCTAGCCTCCGCATAGTGGTTGGCTTCACCACCTTTCCTGGGAGCCCAGCAGTCGTAACTCATATGTCCAAACTTGTTACAGTTGTAACATTGAGTTTGGGACATATCTCTTCCTCCTCTTTGACTTCTTCCCTGGTCTCTTCCCTGTCCTCTGCCTTGACCTCTGCCTTGGCCTCTTCCTCTACCTCCTGCATCTTGCCTCCAACCATGATGTTGCTCTACCGCTCCCTGGTTGAACTGATTTCTTCCAAAGTCTCTTCCACCTCTTCCTCCTCTACCTCTGCCTTGGTAGCCTCGACCACGCTGGCCTCCTCTTCCTGAACTCTCTCCAAAATTGAGTTGAGTCTGAAGTGCTTTCCCCAAGCCACTCGACTCCTCCTCATCTTGCACCATCCGATACTCATGTGCTTGTAGCGAACCTATCAGTTCATCCGCCGTCATCACTGTGAGGTCCTTCGATTCTTCGATGGCCACCACCACGTGTCGGAACTTCTTAGACATAGAGCGCAGGAGCTTCTCCATGAAGCTGACCTCGTCTATCGTCTCCCCGTTTCTCTTCATCTCATTTGTGATCGTCCGCAGACGGGTCACATAGTCGCCAACCTTCTCTGAACCCTGCATCTTCATCACTTCATATTGAGCTCGAAGGGACTGCAGCTTCACCTTCTTTGCCTTATCGACTCCCTGCATGGAGCGTTGTAAAATCTCCCATGCCTCCTTCGAAGTCTCGGCGTCCGAGATCTTCTCAAACGTTGCTTCATCCACCCCTTGGTACAAGATGAACAATGCCTTCTTGTCCTTCTTCTTAGCTTCTCTCAGTGCTGTCCTTTGTGCGTTCGTCAACGCGGCTTCTGCTTCAGCAGTCAGCACCTCCACACCATCCTCTACTACCTCCCACAACTCCTTGGAGGCTAGTAGTACCTTCATCTGGATGCTCCAGTTCCCATAGTTGGTCTTCGTCAACTTGGGAACTTGCCCCGGCACGGCACCTCCAAACTCCATCTCTCCCCTACTTCAAATCTTCCGAGGGTCCGAACCTGGCTCTGATACCACTTGTTGGAAACGTGTATGGGTTCCTGCTACCTCGAAAATCTCTAAGTACTCGGCGAGACCAACTTTGCAAGACCTCCAAGTCGCGCGGCTAGACCCCGGCGAGACCGCTACAAACCGCGCGGCCTCAAACCTCCTGGGCGAGTACCAAACCGCGCGGGCTCCTTCCCCCCTATAGGCGAGTACCTCCTCTCGCGAGCGAGCTCCCACCACCACTCGCGAACACAACCAGGCGAGATCGCCTTCACCACCTCGCGCCCAAACCACCAGGCGAGCCTGCACCCCACTCGCGGTCCGCCTACTCGAGACCGGCTCCCGCGCGCGCCACCTGCGAGAGCTACACCAACCCTGCGAGCTTCCCCCTTGGCGAGATCACTCGAAACGCGAGTCACACAAAACCCGCGAGCTCCTTCTCTCGCTGCGCGCTCACCAGACCGCGCGGCTTCCACTTCTATTCGCCCGGTCAAAACTCAACTCGCCCGGCTAGCCTTCTAACCGCCCGGACAGAAACAATACTCCAGCGCTGTTGCGCTCCTCTCTCTCACTAAAACAAAAATATGGGAGCTTCTCTCACTAATTTCATCAATCTTCAAACATGTACAAGGGTGCCTTTATATAGGCAAAAAGGAAAACAAGAAAAACTCTCTCATCATAAATACACAACTTCTCACCTACCAAATTAATGCAACCTCTCATCTACCCATTTAAAACAAACATAAAAGAAATGCCAACTCCAATACTGGTGGGGCCCGGTCACCATAATAACTCCAGCACGCACGTGTTTTCAGTGCGGCGGGATGTTGAGGCCGGGTCTCGAACCCTTTACCTCCTTGATGTAAGCTCTTAACGCTAGCTCACATCACCAACTGTCATGAAACACCGACACTTCAAAATGCCCAGCGTGTCAGTGTCGGACTCTCCGACACTCTGACACTCGTGTCGGAAATCCGACACACTGGCTTACGCGGGACTCGCGTGTCCCGCTCAATGGGACTCGCGTGTCCCGCTCAATCGGACACGCGTGTCCCTCTCAATCAGACATGCGTGTCCCTAAGATAGCTACTCATGGTGAGGTGGGAGGAAATTGTCTTGGAAGTGTAATTTTGGTGAAAAATATTTATAAGTCTATATATAAGAGTGAAAACACATTTGTTAATCATTGGTGGAAAAGAATTGAAAAGTATGTAAAAGTTTTAATGAGTGATCTATTTGAGGTGAAAAAAATTATAAGAAGAGGTAACGTGTTAAAGTTCTATTATTTTTTTACTTTTGGTTAATTTTTGCATTTGAATATTTGATGAATAAATATTTAAACATATCTAAGTTTATTTGAATATTTGTTTTTTTCTTTTTTTTTAATTTATTGTCAAATATTTTAAGATTTTCATAATTATAAAAAAATAAATATTTAATATACGTGTCTCAGGGTGTCGAAATATGATATTTTTTGAGAATTTACGAGTCGCGAGTCGTGTCATGTCGTATTGTGTGTCGCGTGTCGGTGTCGGTGCAACATAGGCAACTGATGCTCATGAGTAAGAAAGTGGAGGGAAAGATAATTACTATGATTTTGATTAGAAGTTGATCAACCTATGTATGGATATGCTACCATGATTAAGATTATGTAAAACAAAACGGCATTCTTGTGCAATTTGCGATTTTGTTGCCTCCTTTTCGATTATTTCACTTCAGCGTTCTTTTTTTGGATCGCTTTTTAAGCTCTTTTTTATTGTTTTACATTATTATGGCAGTTTCGTTTAAGGGTTAGTCAATGTATTTGCTGTAAATGGATGACTGTGGTGTGGGTTGCTTTCTACTTAGGTCGTTGGAAGATTTTGGATTATTGCTTTGCTATAAGCGATAGGACGACGACAAAATCTCATTGATGGATAACAAAACACGCATATACCATTATAAACTATATATATTAAATCTTCAAATTCATGTCTTACAAGATAAGTTCATGCACGGAGGACACGATTCCACAAATGTTAATTTAATAAAATAGATACATCATCAAATATCATAAAGAACATGTATAATGTACAATTTTAACAAAAATGAGTGGAAAATAAAAAGAATGTTATTTTTCAACTCTGTTTATTACTGTTGGAAGCGAATGTGGGCACTCCCGCTCAATCCCAACTGCCGAGACCGCCTTGACAAGCCGCCTACTCGCGCGGTCTCCCTCCTGCGAGACGACCAACCAACCCGCGCGAGTTCTCCTCAGCGAGAACACCTAAGCCGAGTTCACCACTCCAAACCGCCACAAACCGCGCGACCTCACTCCCGCTGGCGAGTAGTCCACTCGCGAGGTCGCCTCTGCGGGCACTCCAGCGGGCCTATCCCTTCTCGCGAGCTGCACACCTCTCGCGAGCACGCAAGCCGCAAGCTCCCTTCTCGAGGCGAGATCAAACCGCGAGCTCCACTTCGCGTGACGAGATCGCCAGTCCGCGCGGCTCCGCCTTCTAACCGCCCGGTTAGATCTTGCTCCAGCGCTGCGGCGCTTCTCTCTTCTCCCTCTCTAAAACCGAAATAAGGGAAGAACAACTTTTTATTCCAGCAACATTTGAAATGAATTACAAGGGGCCTATTTATAGGCAACCAAAAACAACCAACTTCTCTCTCCTATTTAAGACATATTCTCTCTCATATTAACTAATACATAAAATAATAAAATAACACAAATTTGACTTAGTCAAATAAAGACAAAATCCAACACACTCCCCCTCAAACTTGGCAGACCATGCCGAGTTTGCTTTTCATCTTCAGGAACGTCTCTACTTTCAAAGCCTTGGTAAAGATGTCCGCGACTTGCTCTCCGGTCGGGCAATACTTCACTTCAACCGTCTTCATCTCCACTTGCTCACGGAGGAAGTGGTACCTTGTCTCTATGTGTTTGCTCCGCCCATGCAGCACCGGGTTCTTCGCGAGTTGGATGGCCGACATGTTATCAACATACATTGTCATAGGCCCATCCTGCGGATGATGTAGTTCCTCCATGATGTTTCTCAGCCAGATCGCCTGGCAGGTACAGGCCGCTGCTGCTATGTACTCCGCTTCGCATGAAGACAAGGCAATCGTCGCCTGTTTCTTCGAACTCCATGAGAACACTCCCGTTCCCACATGAAAAGCATACCCGGAAGTACTTTTCCGGTCATTCACATCACCTCCATAGTCATTGTCCGAATACCCGACTAGCTTCAGCTCTTCACCAGTAGAGTACATCAGGCCGTGGTCTCGAGTCCCATTCACATACCTCAGGATCCTCTTCGCTGCTGTGAAGTGTCCTGCTTGGGCTCCTCCATGTGCCTGCTTACTACCCCGACCGCATACATGATGTCCGGCCTAGTGAAAGTCAAGTACCTTAGACTTCCGACCAGGCTCTTGAACATAGTTGGGTCCACCGCTCCTTCCTTCGAGTCCTTGCTCAACTTCAGTCCTGGGTCGGCGGGAGTAGAAATAGGCTTGCTGTTCTCCATCCTGAACTTCTTCAGGATCTCCTCTGCGTACTTCTTTTGTGAAATGAAGATCTCATCTTCACTCTGCTTTACCTCCACTCCCAGAAAATAGTTGAGCTCTCCCAGGTCCGTCATCTCGAACTCCTTCATGGTTCTCTTGAATTCTTCAAACATTACGGGGCTGTTGCCGGTGAAGATCATGTCGTCTACATATAGACATATGATCATCATGTCTCCACCCTTCCCCACCTTGGTGTACAAAGCATACTCATAGGGGCACTTCTTGTAACCGTGCTTCTGGAGGTAGGCATCAATCCTCCCATTCCAGGCGCGAGCCCCCTGCTTCAAACCATATAGGGCCTTGTCCAGCTTGCACACTTTCTTCTCTTGTCCCTTCACGACGTATCTTGGGGGTTGTTCGATGTACACATCCTCCTCTAGGTGACCGTTCAGGTAGGCAGAGACCACGTCCATCTGCATGATCTTCCACCCATGATGCGCTGCCAGTGCGATGATCATCCTGATAGTGTCGATCCTCGCCACTGGGCAAAAACTTCGTCATAGTCCACCCCTTGGACTTGCCGTACCCCTTCACGACTAGCCGCGCCTTATGCTTCTTCACGCCCCCATCTTTGTTTTTCTTCACCTTATAGACTCATTTCACCCCGAGGGGTTTTTGGCCTACAGGTGGATCCACCAGCTTCCAGGTGTCGTTCTTCTTAATGGAGGCTATCTCCACATCCATAGCATTCCTCCAAGTTTTTTCTTTGGCCGCTTCCTCATAAGAGTATGGCTCAACATCTGCTAAGAGACAATATAAAGAAAAATTGTTAGCAGTTGGTGTCGTCTCTTCGTAGATCTCCTCCAACCTCCTCATCCGAGGTTGAGGACGATCCTCCTTGCTCCCGCTGGTGCTTGCTCCACTGGAACCACCTCTACTAGTGCTTGCTCCACTAGAGTAGGGAGTGAGAGCTCCCCCTGGCTCCCTGCTGGGTGGTGATGGTGGCTCAGCTCCTCCCATCTCAGCCTCTGCTTCCTGACCATCCTCTTCTTCATCATCTTCGAAGAACATTCCTTTGATCCCTCTCGTTGCTTCATCCCAGCTCCAGCTACTCCCTTCTTCAAACACAACATCCCTTGAGATAATGGCCTTCTCCGTCTCTGGGTTGTACAACTTGTAAGCCTTGCTCGCAGGAGCGTAGCCTACAAAAATGCACTTTTCACTTCTATCGTCCAGCTTCCTCCTCCTCTGGTCCGGGATGTGAGCATAAGCTACACACCCGAAGACCCTCAGGTGCTTCACACTTGGCTTCCAGCCACTCCAAGCCTCAAACGGCGTCTTGAACTTCACACTCTTGGTAGGGCAACGGTTTAGCAAGTACACCGCTACCTGTACTGCTTCTGCCCAGTACTTCTTTGGCAACCCCTTGCCCTTCACCATGCTCCTCGCCATGTTCATAATGGTTAGGTTCTTCCTTTCCGCCACTCCGTTTTGTTGAGGCGAGTACGCCGCCGTCAGCTGGTGTGAGATCCCCCATTCTCTGCAGTAGTCATCAAACAGCCTAGAGGTGTACTCCCCTCCTCTATCTGTCCGGAGCACCTTCAGTGGTTGCCCAGCTTCCTTCTCAGCCATCGCCTTGAACTCTTGGAACTTGTCCAGAGCCTCTGCCTTCTCCTTCAGAAAGTATACCCAACACTTCCTACTGAAGTCGTCGGTGAACGTGATGTAGTATCTGCTTCCACCTATTGAAGTAGTCTCAAACGGACCAGCGATGTCCGAGTGAACTAACTCCAACGGCCTTGTTGCTCTCCGGACTTGCCACCCTCGAAAGTTTCTCTCCTATGCTTCCCCTTCGTGCATGCCTCACAGACCCTTTGAGGAGGTGTGATCATAGGCAGCCCTTCCACCATCTTGGATCCAGACAACAGCTTCAGGCCTGTGAACCCCAGATGCCCCATCCGGTGGTGCCACAGCCAAGCTTCCTCCTCATCTCCTGTCTTCGCAAGACATGTCGTCTCCTTGGCATCCAAACTTAGAGGGAAGAGGCGGTTCGTCGCCATCTTCACTCTTACCACCTCTCTTCCTTGGCTATCCTTCATCGCTAAGGTGCTATCCCTCAACAGGACGCGATAGCCCTTCTCCACCAGCTGTCCAAGACTTAGGATGTTACTCCTCAAACCCGGTACATAGAAGACGTCGTTGATGAGCACCTCCTTCCCATTCATCGTCACCGCGATCACTCCTCTTCCTTCCACAGAGATCTTCGAGGCGTCGCCAAAACTGACATCTCCTCCATTCGGCTCAAGGCTGGTGAATAGCTCCTTATCACCACACATGTGGTTACTTGCTCCAGTATCTAGGTACCATACTTCATTCCTCCCTCCTGCAGCGCCTTGGATAGTAAGGAATATCATCGGGTCTCCACCCGTATTGTTAGCTTCCGCATAGTGGTTGGCTTCACCACCCTTCCTGGGAGCCCAGCAGTCGTAACTCATATGTCCAAACTTGTTACAGTTGTAACATTGAGTTTGGGACATATCTCTTCCTCCTCTTTGACTTCTTCCCTGGTCTCTTCCCTGTCCTCTGCCTTGACCTCTACCTTGGCCTCTTCCTCTACCTCCTGTATCTTGCCTCCAACCATGATGTTGCTCTACCGCTCCCTGGTTGAACTGATTTCTTCCAAAATCTCTTCCACCTCTTCCTCCTCTACCTCTGCCTTGGTAGCCTCGACCACGCTGGCCTCCTCCTCTTCCTGAACTTTCTCCAAAATTGAGTTGAGTCTGAAGTGCTTTCCCCAAGCCACTCGACTCCTCCTCATCTTGCACCATCCGATACTCATGTGCTTGTAGCGAGCCTATCAGTTCATCCGCCGTCATCACTGTGAGGTCCTTCGATTCTTCGATGGCCACCACCACGTGTCGGAACTTCTTGGACATAGAACGTAGGAGCTTCTCCATGAAGCTGACCTCGTCTATCGTCTCCCCGTTTCTCTTCATCTCATTTGTGATCGTCCGCAGACGGGTCACATAGTCACCAACCTTCTCTGAACCCTGCATCTTCATCACTTCATATTGAGCTCGAAGGGACTGCAGCTTCACCTTCTTTGCCTTATCGACTCCCTGCATGGAGCGTTGTAAAATCTCCCATGCCTCCTTCGAAGTCTCGGCGTCCGAGATCTTCTCAAACGTAGCTTCATCCACCCCTTGGTACAAGATGAACAAAGCCTTCTTGTCTCTCTTCTTAGCTTCTCTCAGTGCTGTCCTTTGTGCGTTCGTCAAAGCGGCTTCTGCTTCAGCAGTCAGCATCTCCACACCATCCTCTACTACCTCCCACAACTCCTTGGAGGCTAGTAGTACTTTTCATCTGGATGCTCCAGTTCCCATAGTTAGTCTTCGTCAACTTGGGGACTTGCCCCGCCACGGCACCTCCAAACTCCATCTCTCCTCTACTTCAAACCTCCCGAGGGTCCGAACCTCGCTTTGATACCACTTGTTGGAAGCGAATGTGGGCACTCCCGCTCAATCCCAACTGCCGAGACCGCCTTGACAAGCCGCCTACTCGCGCGGTCTCCCTCCTGCGAGACGACCAACCAACCCGCGCGAGTTCTCCTCAGCGAGAACACCTAAGCCGAGTTCACCACTCCAAACCGCCACAAACCGCGCGACCTCACTCCCGCTGGCGAGTAGTCCACTCGCGAGGTCGCCTCTGCGGGCACTCCAGCGGGCCTATCCCTTCTCGCGAGCTGCACACCTCTCGCGAGCACGCAAGCCGCAAGCTCCCTTCTCGAGGCGAGATCAAACCGCGAGCTCCACTTCGCGTGACGAGATCGCCAGTCCGCGCGGCTCCGCCTTCTAACCGCCCGGTTAGATCTTGCTCCAGCGCTGCGGCGCTTCTCTCTTCTCCCTCTCTAAAACCGAAATAAGGGGAAGAACAACTTTTTATTCCAGCAACATTTGAAATGAATTACAAGGGGCCTATTTATAGGCAACCAAAAACAACCAACTTCTCTCTCCTATTTAAGACATATTCTCTCTCATATTAACTAATACATAAAATAATAAAATAACACAAATTTGACTTAGTCAAATAAAGACAAAATCCAACAATTACATCTTGCCTGTATGTATACACAACAAGGAGAGCTAAACATGCAATTGGAGGTGTTGGACTAAATACAGAAAGGAGGATACCGCTAACTGCACACCATTTTGAGCTATTTACGCACAAAATACAAACAAAATGCAAAGTTCCAATCAAGATGAAAACTGATTCCTTGAAGAAATTCATCCAACATGACCATGTTAATACTTAATACTACCAGAAATAGTTAATAAAGGAATGGTCTACAGTTCCTACTGCATGAGAAAACTAAGGTACCCAAGTTATAATCACATCAGCAATTTAAAACAAAAGGAAACCTCTGATGCCAATTGGTGAATAAATCAGGATGCTCCACAAAATCCAGTTTGCAACAGAGTAAAGAGATCTTAATTAATCATTTATAATAAAATTGAATTACAGTATTACCAGGAAAAACTTATCCCATAGCTTCTCGAAAGGCAAAGATCCCGGAGTCAGGAACATGAAAGCAATCTTAGGGTTCTTTGATGGAACAGTCGGCATAGAGATAATGTCCCTCATAACAACCCTTGCGGTCAGCTCATCATCGTTTAGAACTTTGGCGGATATCGGCGGAAGCCAGTACTCGAAATGACCGCAAACTTTTGATGATAGTAAGTAGCAGGAAGAATACTGCTGGGGCGGGTACAGATAAACCATGATCAACAATATGCACACCAGAGAAACTAGGACGATGATCCACATGGGCCTCTTCGAGGAGGATTTCGAGCGTGACATGGGCGATATTCGAAATCCTGGGAACACCTTCATTTACAGCACTTCGGCAGTGCAGGATCTCTGTGGGTGTTTATCCTTCATTCCCAGCTCAAAACTACGCCCCTAGATTCAACATCCCAGTTCTACTACACTGCAACTGAAACAGAACGTACGTGCTTTCAGATTCAAGTGGTAAGAGGGCTCGTAAGAAATTTAAATGAGAAATCTACTAATTACAAACTGCTAAACTGTAACTTTAGTATTAAAGATGGTTAGGTAAAATTACAAATGGCTTCGATCTTCCTCGTTTCCTCTAGTAAAGTTTCTGAGTTTTCAACATTCAACGCTAAGAAAACAGCCAGTCAGAGCTAATTCTATGACCTCCCGAGCTACCAGCAGACGAAATCCACCTCAAGAGGAGAGAGAGAGAGAGAGAGAGAGAGAGAGAGAGAGAGTAGTTTCTAGAGAATAAATCCAGCTGCGGCGTCTAATATTCCGGGAAACCGGAAAATGGGAGAGGGGCAGGAATGATGGGAAATACCAGGAGTCGAGCCCACAGATCGATGCAGGGGAGGCCGGAGTTTGGAGATCTCGCCGGCGACAGCAGCGGGCGGAGAGATCTCCTTTGGAGATATCCGATTTGGGTAAAAAGAAATCAGGAGGAGAACAGGAGAACAGGGGAGGTCGACTGTTTATGACCAAAAAAACAGTCATACAACTTTATAGACGAGAAATTCACATGCATGTCGGCGCATTTTTACACTTAGCACCCTTAAAAGTATCTTAATTTCATTAATATGTCCGAAAACATTGGTTATCACCAGCTCTGCATTGTTGAGAACTATTATCAACTATATATTAATTCTCACAATTACATTGTTTTTTACTTTTTTATCTTTTATAGATCTCACTAGTCACTGCACTATTTTCTTATTTTTTTACGGGTCGGGCTTGGTCGCAGGAACCCTTTAACTAGCAGACAGTGCATAATTTTATGCAGAAATAAGATTACGTTTCCTTTTGTATTTTAGTAATAAATAAATAACATTATGCCAAGGCTCAATAAATAATAGGCACAAAAATGTGCCTGTTTAAATTTAAATAAGAAATCAGATAAATTGAGCTATTTCAGAAAAAAATGTGACATATTTTTCTCTTTGTAAGTACAAAAATAGTTTAGGCAAAGGGAGTTGATGGGGTTGAGGGGTTCCCCTAATTAGCCGCTTCGATCAAACCAATAGGACCTAAGCGTGACCCCACCTGGACCGCACGCAACCGCCGGACCGCGGGCAAGTCAGCATGTGCCGCGTCGCGGGCAAGGCCCCGTCTCGCCATGCGCACACGCATGTACCCTAGCCATGTGCAACCTTAGCCGCGCGCGCCTCTGCGAATACCATTGGATGCGTACCCCGGGAGCGTGGCCTCACCGCCCTCCGGTCGCTTGGAAACGGGCGGTCGTTTCCCGCCTGGGGCGACGGCGACGCGGTTGCCCCGCCCTCTGGCCGCCCAGATTTGGGCAACCTCTTGGCCGGTCTAAAATCTAAGTTAGTTGATAGCTTAATAATTGTACAACTCCGTATTCGCGGAGCGGGGTCCCAAAGAAGGCATAAGACTTGTTTCACATATTTAAGCTTTTTGGGGGTTTTGCACTCCTGGGGGTCAATTTATTGTTGATCTACTAGATATACTAGTAGCGGGAGGAAGAACTTGTCTAGCTTGCTAGTGCTTGGAGTACTTTTCAAGTGGCGGGTGCGGCGGGAGGACGGCACCCGCCCTAGCCTCTCTTCATGGGGCGAGTGGGGCGGGAGGCCGGCACTCGCCCCAGCCTTGTTCTAGGGGGCGAGTGCGGCGGGATCCGGCACCCGCCCTGGCCCCTCTTCAAGGGCGAGTGCGGCGGGAGGCCGGCACTTGCCCCGCCTTGTTCTAGGGGCGAATGCAGCGGGAGGTCGGCACTCGCCCCGGCCTTGTTCTAGGGGGCGGGTGCGGCGGGAGGCCGGCACCTGCCCCGGTCCCTCTTCAGGGGCGAGTGCGGCTGGAGGTCGACACTCGCCTCGGTCTTATTCTAGGGGGCGGGTGCAACGGGTGGTTGGCACCCGCCCCAGCCCCTCTTCAGGGGGCGAGTGCGGCGGGAGGTCGGCACTTACCCCGGCCTTGTTCTAGGGGGCGGGTGCGGCGGGAGGCCGGCACTCGTCCCGGCCTTATTCTAGGGGGTGGGTGCGGCGGGAGGCCGGCACTCACCCCGGCCCCTCTTCAGGGGGCGAGTGCGGCGGGAGGCCGGCACCCGCCCCGAGCTTATTTTAGGGGGCGGGTGCGGCGCGAGGCCGGCACTCGCCCCGGGCTTGTTTTAGGGGGGTGGGTGCGGTGCGAGGCCGGCACCCGCCCCAGCCCTAGAGCTCGCCCGGCTTGAGCAGCTCGCCCGGCTTGAGGGTCTGCTATTTTGCCCCTTGTGGGCTGCGAATAGCTGTTCAGAACAGCGGAGTTTGGCTGTTGGCAGACCAGCCCCGGGGTATTTCAGTAATTTCAGAGCAGCGGGATTGCGTTATTGGCAGGTCATCCTCAAAAACCTATAAATAGACCATTGGGGTGCCTTGGAGAAAGATCGGGTTTTCATCACTGCTCATCATCTTCCTTCATCCTCCAAAGCACCTAGCTTAACATTGGCTAGGGAGGGGGAGATCTCAAAGGTCTTCCGGGTGTGGGGTGGGATCTTCACGCTAGAGCCAAGGGTCATTCCCCAAATTCAAGTCTCTCACCAAGGGACGGCTTGTGAGAAGTAGGTGTGAGCTGCACCCTAGGTCCGAACTCTAGGTGGAGCCGAATCTCGGTTCCAACGTTTTGTTGCGGTGAGCGTGGACCGTGACTCATAGAAGTTCTTAAGCAGGTTTCATGGCGGGAGATAATGGAGGTGGTGATGACCCTAATCAGCTTCCTAACCCAACACCCTTTGTAGGGTGGGAAGAGTATGGTGTCCATCTGAGGCATCATGGAGATGCTGTGAAGTATTGCCCCTTAGGTTGACTGCCCAACTCCCACCCCCCAGGATCTAGTTCCCAGGGGTCTTGGCGAGACAGCCTCCAGGGTCTCGGCGAACCAGCTTCCAGGGGTCTAGACGAGATGACCCCGGGAGGGGTAGAAGAAAGTGCACCATGAAGATGGCCCGGGAAGGAAAGGATGGGAGAGGGGGTCGAGCGAGACCTTACCGGCCGGGAGTTATTCCCCAGCCCGGCAAGTGCTAGCCTCCCAGGCGAGCAGGTAGCGCGAGTATAGCATGCGAGACCACCAAGTAGGGGGTCACCCTTCAGCGAGCTGATTGTCTCAGCTCCCGTTCCCGAGGGGTTCAGAGAATCTGACATGACTTACTATACCGGGAAGGATGACCTCGTCCAGCACCTACAGTGGTTCAAAGATGCGGTCTTTATTAGGTCGATGATGGATGCATTCAAGTACCGCCTCTTTGCGATCACGTTGAAAGACGGGACAAGGGATTGGTTCCATCAACTCTCAGCGAGATCGATCTACGAGTTTGAAGACTTGAGCCGGAGCTTTCAGCTTCACTTCTCCACTTCTAAAAAAAGGAAGAAGAGTCCTGAGTCCTTCTTCCTGATAAGTCAGAGGCGGAGGAGTCGTTGGCCCAATATGTGGACAGGTTCCAAGAAGAGATACCAGACATCCAGGAGATGTCGAGGTATGCCCTCCAGACGGCGTTTACGGTAGTGTTGCGTGAAGGGTTCTTCAAGATGAGTCTGACCCGAAAGGCCCCCTATCCTTCGGGGAGTTGATGGAAAGGTGGCAGAGAAGATAGCAACTGGGGCGGCCAACCTGGCGTTTGTCAAGAAGTTGGCAAGGTTAATAAGGGCAGAGTCGAAGGAGTAAGGTGGCTCGAGGCATCAGGATGGGAAAAGGAGAGAGGAGCAGAGAGCTCAGGGGTTCCAGGGACCTCAGGACGGTCTGGAGTCAGGTTGGAGGCAACAGGGGGGCCCGTTCAGGGTCCAGGAAGAGGTCTCGTCCAGGGTGGGGGGAATTTCCATGGAGGCCAAGTGAGGTTCAACTTCCAAAGGCAAGACCTAGACAGCTCCTACCCACACCGCAGCAAGCCATGGAGATAGGAAGAAGGGGAAGAGGTAATGGGAGAAATCACCCAGCCCATCGAAGAAGGGAAGGAAGAGTGTTACCGTACTGCGACTTCCACCAGCTAGAGGTTCACGTCACAGCTACCTGCCCCGAATTCCTGGAAGTGAGAGAGGCGAGAGTCCAAGCCCAGCAGCAGACGCCGGTGCGGATTGAAGAAGTTCTACCCAGAGATGGTGGAGATGACGTATGTGAGGACCAGGTCGACGTAGGAACCCGAGGAGGTATATGAGTGATCCATGGTGGAGTGGAGATTGAGGCCACTCGGAAGGCAAGCCTCCATGTCATGTACCATCGGAGCGTCGCTTCGACATCCCAGAACCCACCCCCAGAGGAGAGGATCACCTTCTCAGTGAAGGACATGCCGGATCATGAGGATCCGTTCCTGCGATGCGCTAGTCATCCAGGTAGTCATCGAAGGCTACACCGTCTCTCGGATCTTGGTTGACAACGGGAGCTCCATCAACGTCATTTTCAAGAAGGAGTTGATGGAATGAAGGTGGAACCAAGGAGGGTGTTTGTTGAAGCCAAAATTTGACTTCGACAAAAGTTCGAAAAATAGGGGAGAACTGTTGAAGCCAAAATTTGACTTCGACAAAAGTTCGAAAAATAGGGGCGTAGCCTACACCTACTCGTCCCAAGCTCTGACCTCCGACTGGTCCGTAGAACTAGAAACCGGCCAAAAGCCTCAGTAGGGAGGTCCCACCGCTTACCGGAAGATCTCTGAGAGCTTCCTCTCCAAAGCCAAAAGCTGGGTTTGGAGCTCCTTAGAGAGCACTGATTAATCCTCTTAGTCCCGAAAAAAAGTGCTTCTGAAGAACCTCTATGGGTTTATTTATAGTTTTCTGAGTGGATCTGCAAATAACTACACGGAGCTGACCTGAAATTATCAAAGTACCCTGGTTGGGTCTGCCAACAGCCAAACTCTGTTGTTCTGAGGAGTTATATGTAGACCCACCTCGGGCAAAGGGTAAAATTACCCGGGGCAGAAGAGTAAAATCTCACATGGGTATAGAATTGCCAAAACGGCGGCCTCTCTCTATATGGCGAGTAGGGAACACCCATCGGCGAGACGAGCCCTCTTGGCCGTCTCGCAGGCATCCTTCGCCACGGGACCCTCTCACCTATAAAGGCCCACTCGCATCCCAAAAGGGGCGTCTTGCCCACTGTAGGGATTGCCCATCTCGCTTTATGCGAGTGGATCGGACCATGTGGTCTCACTCGTCTGTCAGTTCCTCATGCCCGCTTTTACTGTTCGCACTCTGAGGGCCTCTCGCGAGCCCGAGGTTGTACAGTGTTGGCCTCGGACGGACCCGTGTTCGGATTTTTAGGGGAAAGGAAGAAGGTAGAAGATGGAGTTGGACTCTAGGTGAAGTTGGGGGGACCTCAAGGAACTGTCGGTTTATCATTGTTAACGCTCCGAGCAGTTACAATGCCATCTTCGGAAGACCCATCATCAGCGCCTTCCATTATGTGTCGTCGTCCTTCCACCAGTGACTCAAGTTTAATACTGGACGAATCCAAGTCAGGGTCAGAGGAGACCCCAGGATGGCAAGGTAGTGCTACGTTACGGCCGTCAACACCATCTCCTGGCTAGTCAGGGCAGAGGAGATGGAGAAGATCATGAAGAGCTTGGGAAGGATAGAGGTATCAGAGGAGAAGGAGGCGAATGACGACCACCATGCCCAAGCAGCTGAAGAAACCTTGCTTTGGTGCGGACTTTTTCCCTTTCATGTTGTTTTTGTAATGAGTCTACCCCTGATCGAAAGAGTCAGGAGGTCATCTATCTTAAAATTTTCCTGTTTAAGGATGTTGAATTTAGTATGGTTCGAATGACATGTCTAGTTCCAACCTCCGAGAGGATCTCCTCACCCAGGCTCCCACTAGCTGGATGAGTCGAATGTGCCTCGGTGGCAAGAAGGAACCAATCCCCAAGAGAATCTCCTTACCCAGGCTCCAACTAGCTGTATAAGTCGAATGTGTCACGGTGGAGAGAAGTTCCAACCCGAGAGGATCTCCTCATCCAGGCTCTCACTAGGTGGATGGATCGAATGTGCCTCGGTAGTAAGCTCTTGTCCCGAGAGGATCTCCTCATTCAGGCTCCTACTAGCTGGATGATTCGAATGTGCCTCGGTGGCGAGAAGGAACCAACCCTCGAGAGGATCTCGTCACTCAGGCTCCCACCAACTGGATGAGTCGAATGTGCCTCGACGGAGAGAAGGTTCCAACCCCGAGAGGATCTTCTCATCCAGGCTCTCACTAGTTGGATGGGTCGAATATGCCTCGGTGGAGAGTAAGTTCACCCCCGAGAGGATCTCCTCACTCAGGCTCCCACTAGCTAGATGAGTCGAATGTTCTAGGGGGCGAGTACGGCGGGAGGCCGACACGCGCCCCGGCCTTGTTCTAGGGGGAGAGTGTGGTAGGAGGTCGGCACGTGCCCCGACCTTGTTCTATGGGGCGAGTGCGGCGGGAGGCCGGCACGCGCCCCGGCCTTCTTCTAGGGGGCAGGTTCGGCGGGAGGACGGTACCCGCCCTGGCCCTCTTCAAGAGGCGAGTGTGGTGGGAGGTCGGCACTCGCCCCAGCCTTGTATCTGTTTTGTGAAGTGAAGATCATATAGTCGATATTAGGCGGGGGATCTTGGCAGTTGTTAAACCTTGCATCTCTTCGATTCTTATCGTGGTAGGTGCGTCATTGCGTGCTTTCGCCCGTTTGACTACCTCTGTGGTGTTTTTAAAAGACTTGGGGTCCGCTTAGTGGTGGCGAAAAATCTTTGTTCATTTGCGCCTCAGGAGAACCTGGGTCCGTTCGGGTGGAGGAGACAAAGAACTTGTTCGTTCTCGCCTTAGGAGGATCGGGGTCCATCACAGTAAAGGAGACAGAACCTTTGTTCATTCGCGCCTTAGGAGGACGGGGTCTGTCCAGGTGAAGGAGGCAACAAACCTTTGTTTGATCGCACCTCAGGAGGACCGAGGTCATGATAGGGAGAGTTTGTTCTTTAGGGGGCCCTTCCTTACTGCCTCGAGGTTTCTAAGGATAAGCTCTTCGAGACTTGTTAGTAGCAGGTACGTGCCTACTCCTCGGCTCTCGATGTACCATCGATTTACAAGATCCACAGTGTGGGAGTCACGCCGTCGGAGCTGGGCACATCCTCTACTGGGATTGTGCACTCCACTGTAAAATCTGAAAGGACTTGAGATTTGATGACTAGTCTTGGAAAGAACTAGATGTCAAACTATCACAGCTCCACTACCCATTCTACTAGCCTTCCTGACACCTCTGGCTTTTGCAGGATCACGCAGAGTGGTATCTGTGTGAGCACTTTGATGGTGTGGGTCTGGAAGTACGACCAGAGATTTCTTGCAGAAAATACTAAGGCGAGCGCAGTTTTGTTTACTGAGGGATATCTGCTCTCGGTGTCAGCTAAGACCTTGCTACGGTAGTACACTGAGTGCTGAATCCCTCCTGTTAAAATTCAACAACCTGGCACTACTACCACATTGAATTTTCTCCAGGTGGTTAACAAGATAGTCTGATGCCAATTATTATTCTCAGTACTATCAAGATCACACCTGATCACGCCGAAAATTCCCTGTAACCTGGAGTGAGCAGGGGTTATCTCAACTAAAGCCAGTCAACCAGCAAACACATGCAGCACAAGAGTCTTTATTGATTCACAGCAATCTTTTTCTACACTGCGAGACATACATGGCGGGACATGCTTCACCAAACAACCACCCAAGGGAAAGCAGAGAACTACAAGACAAGACAAGTTCACACAAGCCGCGCGGACTCAAACATCAAGCCACTGGTCTACTGCTGTGGAGTCCGCACAGTCCGCCAGTCGCCAGACCGCAACCCAAGCCGCGCGGACTACCCCTTATTCCAATGCTAGCTTTAGCTGCCGATCTGCAAGCCGCCTGACCGCGAGGTCGCCTAGCCGCCAGACCGCACATGCTGCGATGCCGAATAGAATAATCCGCCTGAAGCAGGCGACTTATTGAACCCCAAATCAAGTTGTCAAAGAGAAGACCGTCTGGTCGCTGTCCGCGACCTGCTGTTTTTCGCTTGTTGCTTAACCGCAGAGTCCACACTGTCCCTGACTGCAATCAGAGTCAAGTCCTGCTTTCCAGCGCTATCCGCACAACTGGCACAGCACAACCCGGTCAACTCAACCTATAAAACCCGTGTCTGGCGAGTGAGGTCGACAAGAACCACACCGGGCGGTCCAGATCATCCAAGCAACAGTCAGCCCCGCAAAGGACTGAAGATTGTGGCGAGCTCGGCAAGGAGATGTCGAACCCGAGCTCGGCATTCGTCGACCGCAAGCTCTGTATTTGCTGAGCTAGACCAGAATCGTCAAGCTCAGATCAACTGATGGCGACAAATGGATGGGCGAGCTCGCCGTCCCAGCTCGCGCCCTCGCAGAGGAGCTCGGCAACAGCAGGCGAGTAGGATCTGCCGAGGTGGCTAGGCTCCCAGCTCGCCCAGATATACGAGGTACTTTTTACTGTTTTGCCCCCGTTGGTCTGCCCATAGTCATTCAAAACAGCGGAGTTTGTTGTTGGTAGACCCAACCAAGGGTTTTTTGGTAATTTCAGGTCAGTTCAGTGTGGTTATTGATAGTTCAGATTCTAAAAACTATAATAAGACCCACGGGGTACCCCAGAAGACATGCTTCCTATGCTCTCCTGCTCTAGTTTTCAAGTGCTTTCTGAGGGTACCTTAGCTCGGCCTCTGGCTAAGGAGGGAAGCGCTCTCAGATCTTCCGGGTGTGTGGTGGGTCCTCCCCGCCGAGCCCTTGGGTCGGTTCCCCTTGTTCCTTTTGTTGTTTTGCTTGCAGGAGTGAAGTAGACGCGCGACCACCACTTCCCCGAGGGTGAACTCCACATGAGACCGATTTTCGGTTTCAACATTTTGGTGCGGTGAGCGTGGATCATGGTCAGTGCAGAAAAGCTTCAGTGAGCTCGATGACAGGAGGACAGGGATCTGACAGGCCGGCACGCCCGCCCCCCCCCCCCCCCTCTCACCACAGTGAGGATGTTCGAGGATTTCAGGAGTGAGGTGCTGAACCTCGTCAAGTTTGCACTCGGCACGCGGGCCGAGTGCTCGACTCCAGCAGCCCAGATCGCAGCCGCCCCCTCTCTAGGTGAGGACGCCCCCGGCAGGCGAGCTGGGAAGGAGGTGGCCGAGGAAGGCCGGGGGTGCGAGCTCCCCGGGCGCGAGCTCTTCCCTGGCTCGGCAGGCCGAGGCTGATTCGACTAGCTGGGCTCGCAAGACTCACCAGCTCGCCCGGTGGGTGGAGGAAGCCCCTCAGTGACTTGGTTTCCTCCGCCCCAGTTTCAGATGGGTTCAGGAACCCAAATGTCCTACTACACCGGGAAAGGAGACTCGGTTCAGCACGTTCAATGGTTCGAGGATGTGGTTTCAATCCGGCAGATGTCGGATGAGTTCAAGTGTCGACTCTTTGCTATCACCCTCAAGGAGAAGGCAAGGGAGTGGTTCCACCAGCTACCGGCCAGCTCCATCTACTGTTTCGAGGACCTGCGGTATCGGGGATTCATGTTGAGGTTCACTACCTCAAATAGGAGGAAGAAGGAATTGGAATCCCTATTCCACATCAAGCAGGAGGTGAATGAGCTCACGCTGGGAAGCTATGTGGATCGGTTCTAGGAGGAGTTTACCCAGGTCCAGGAGAGCGTGTCGGGCCATAGTTTAATGATGGCCTTTACCCTGGGCCTGAAGCAGGGATTCTTCAGGATGGAGCTGAAGAGAGTTCCCCCCTCTCCTACGAGGAGTTGATGGAGAGGGCGGCGAGAGAAGTTGACGGGGAGACGTCAAACCCGCAGTTTGCGCAGAAACTGGCCAGGTGGGCCACGGAGGAGGAGAAGGAATCGAGAGGAGGAAGGGGACGGGAAGAGAGGAGAGGAGAGCCCCGATAGAGGGAGCAGAGGCAGCTCCAGGGGCCGCAGCAGCCTAGGTGGGGGCGTCAGGAGCTCGACCGTCGGCTGTGCTGGAGGCCTGAGTGGCAAGGGCAGGGGCCACAGAGAGGATACCCAGGAAGGGATCTTCATCAAGGGGGCAAGATCAATTCCACCCCCGGGGCTGGAGGCAGGCCCAGAGGCCCCGACTCCCCGATCAAGAAGAGGCTATGGCCATAGCCTTGAGGGAGAGGAGGAGAGTAGCAAGGAAGGCGGAGGAGGAGAGAAGTTAGGGTGGAGTTGCCCTATTGCGACTTCCATCAAGAGGAGGGGCACGCTATGGCCACGTGCCCGGAGTTTCCTTGAAATGAGAGGGAACAGGGAACAACAGCAGCAGGGGTGCCAGGAAGTGAGGATCGAGGAGGTCCTACCTCGGGCAGAGGAGAACCGTTGCGAAGACCGGGTGGACGTTGGTACCCAAGGAAGGATCGGAGTGATCCACGGGGGGGGGGGGGGGGGGTCGAGGCTTCCCGAAAAGCGAGCCACCACACCATGTATCGTCGGAGCGTTGCCTCCGCATTGTTGAGATTATATTAGCCAGCAGGACACGTGTGTGTGGGACCGCATGTTTGGGCTTTCCCCATCGCGTTCCAGGTCTGGGTGTTGACCCCTGGTGGGCCCCCCTTGTGTGGCGGAATATCCCCGCGGTCCTGTGGTTGGGGTTAGTCCCACATCGCCTGCAGTAGGCGATCCTTTGTGTTCATGTACCCCCGTCCCCCCTTACCATCACCTCGGGGTTTTGGGAAGATGTGTGGTGACGGGTGGTTTCCACATGGTATCAGAGCGAGGTTGTCCTGCTGCGGGGTGTGCTGAGATTATATTAGCCAGCAGGACACGTGTGTATGGGACCGCATGTTTGGGCTTTCCCCATCGCGTTCTGATACGCCCGAAATGTATATATAAAATAACGCAAGTGTACGTGCCGGTTCAAGTAATATAAAGTGAGAAAAGAATCGTTCTCTCGAGGAGATGGTGGATTCAGTGCTTGCAATTATTAGTTATGCATTTTCTTTTAATTCAAGTAGATTAAGATGATGGTTTTAGAATACTAAAATCTTCAAAACACAATTTATAATTAATGAAAAAAACTAAAGATCCGGAAGGAGACTATTTTGTGTTAGTGATTAAAGATAATCTCGTATCATGATTTCCTAAGTTTAGTGTGACAACCTTTTGAATATAGTTTTTTGTGAGGACGAGTGGTGAAACGTCTTGCAACAATTTTAGAACAAAAATCCGTACCTCTCGATATCGGAAGTTCCTAGTTCTCTATTACCCCGTAGATGAAATAAGAACCGCTTAAAGATTGAAAACCCAAGTTGCTAAACCAAGGGGAAATCTCTTTTCCCTTCAAATGTTATACCGAATCTACATATACTTACGCAACTGCTCTCTCGATTTATGAAGCGTAGTAGTAAAAGTTGAGATTTTGGCCAAAAACCTCGAATTAAAGATCATAAATTCAGTACAAACATTCACCAAGCATTCACAAATTAAGAAAAGTTAATAAATTGTCATCACAAGAGACGAAGTATTCTCACAATACGAGATTAAAGCAAGTTAGTTCATCACGATGGATGAAGCACGCCAACAAACAAGAAAGATCTTACAGTGCATGATGAAGGAAAAGCAAAATAATGCAGGAATTCGTTCTCCGAAGTGTGTTGAACCGGTCCGTCTTCAAGATCTGATGTGCCCTAGTCCTTCCTCCAAGATGAGTTCCTCCCTTCCTCTCCTCCTTTTCTTTCTTTTATATCCTTCCAAATGCTGGCCGAAAATCTCCCATTAAAGAGGTGTAACCGTCCATCCTTTAAGAGGTGTAACCGCTCATATTTGAAAAAGTGTAACCGCCCCTATTTTATTTAAAAATCTAAATTTTCGGAAAAGACAATGTTGCAACATCGAAAACAGGTTGTTGCAACAACTTCCTTAGGCAAAAATTGAGAATTTCCTCTTTTCTTCTCCAAATCAATTTTCTTGGTTTCACCTGCATAGAAACTATGCAATATGATCAAATAAGTAGAATATTTCCTAAATATAAATTTTAATCATATTTTTATCAATTAACTTCAATTTGTTCTCCTTTTTTAATAAATGTCAGTAGAAATAATGGGCTTAGATAACTTCAATTAAGAAGTTATCACGTTCCAGGTCTGGGTGTTGACCCGGTGGGCCCCCCTTATGTGGCGGAATATCCCGCGGTCCTGTGGTTGGGGTTAGTCCCACATCGCCTGCAGTAGGCAGTCCTGTGGTTGGGGTTCATGTTAAAAGTAGCGAACATGCAACAACAAACGGATAGAATTTTGAATAATTGAAATTTTATTATCCAAAAAAGATATCATTTACAAAGGTATGACCTCCCTTTTATAGAATGGAGGAGATATGAGAGAGTATAAACAAATAATGTGGGACTAAACATGTACAGGGCTGAGCGGCTTAGAAATAAAGGAGACCGCACAGGCCGCGAGGTTAGACAGATGAGTTAACCGCTCGGCAACTCCAGCAGGATAGAACAAGCCGCAATGGGAGACCGATAGACAGCCCGGTCTCCAAGCTCCTGAGTGAGACCGCCAGACCGCTCGGTCAACAAACCGTCAGACAAGACCGCAAGGCCGCCCGGTCTAATACTTCAACACTCCCCCTCAAGCTGGAGCATAGATATCAATCATGCCCAGCTTGTCACAAATGTGGAAGAAGGAAGTAGAGACCGGCTTTGTGAAGATATCTGTCAATTCCTTGTCAGAGGTGACAAACTGAGTACAAATCTGTTTCTTCAAAATCTCTTCCCGAATGAAGTGGCAGTCAACCTCTATATGCTTTGTTCTCTCATGGAAGATTGGATTTCTGGATATATATATATAGCGGCCTTGTTGTCACAGAACATAGGAACAGGATAGTCATAGACCTCTCCTAGGTCAAGCATGAGAGCCCGCAACCACTTTAACTCACACGTGGTTGACGCCATACTCCGGTATTCGGCTTCTGCACTGATCTGGAGACAACAGACTGTTTCTTGCTCTTCCAACTCACAAGATTTCCTCCAACAAAAGTACAAAAACCTGATGTGGACTTACGATCGCCTTTATTATCCACATAACTTGAATCTGAGTAGGCCTCAACCCTCAGATGACCATTCTTCTGAAAGATTAGCCCTTTGTCTGGTGCTGCTTTGACATACTCCAAAATCCTCAAGGAAGACTGAAGATGGCACTCCCTGGGAGCTTGCATAAACTGACTGACCTTGCCTACAGCATAGGAGATGTTCGGGTCTAGTCACTATGAGATAGATGAGTTTGCCTACCAAACGTCTGTACCTTGTGACATTAGATAGAAGAGGCGAGTCATCCGTCCACGTTTTGTCTTCTCCAATAGCCATGGGAAACCGAGCCGGTTTGGCACCTGTCAATCCTGGTTCTTATAGAAGATCAAGGACATACTTCCGTTGGGAGAGAACCAACGAGTCAAGTTTTCGGGAGATTTCTATCCCCAAAAAGTATTTCGGGGAGTCTATATCCTTCGTGACCAAGTGTTGACGGAGGTGCTTCTTCGTCAAGTTCACCCCATCTTTGTCATCGCCAGTAAGAAGAATATCATCCACATATACTGCCAAAACCACCAGTCCCGAGGCCGTTTTGCGAATGAATAAGGAGTGATCTGTCGAACTCCTTGTAAAGCCGATGGTAGCCACAATACCACTGAATTTGTCGAACCACGCCCGAGGGCTCTGCTTTAGGCCATAATGGCCTTCTTCAAACGACATACGCGTGTCTCCCCCTGAGCAACATACCCAGGAGGTTGCTCCATGTAGACGTCCTCCTGAAGATCGCCATAGAGAAAGACATTCTTGACATCAAGCTGGGAAATAGCCCAATCCCGATTAACAGCCACAGAGAGAAGAACCCGGATGGTGCTGAGGCGAGCAACCAGAGAAAAAGTGTCAAAGTAATCAATGCCGTAATTCTGAGTGAAGCCTTTGGCCACCAGCCGGGCCTTATAGCGATCCACAGTGCCGTCGGGGCGAAATTTCACAACAAAGACCCAGCGACAGCCAACCACATCAGTGCCCACTAGAGGAGGAACAAGGGTCCATGTACCCCTTTCAGTAAGAGTAGCCATCTCTTCATCCATGACAGATTTCCAATGAGGGATAGCAAGAGCCTCCTGGTAGGGTGTGGGGAGTAGAAGTAGCGGAGATAGCCAAGGCAAAACACCTGCGAGAAGGAGAAAGCCGATCATAGGAAACAACTGCCGCAAGCGGGTGTTGAGTACACGCC
This sequence comes from Platanthera guangdongensis, assembly GCA_039583875.1. Classification (NCBI taxonomy): domain Eukaryota; kingdom Viridiplantae; phylum Streptophyta; class Magnoliopsida; order Asparagales; family Orchidaceae; genus Platanthera; species Platanthera guangdongensis. Next base: position 175,305,055 of record CM077160.1, on the reverse strand, counting down.
CACACCCCTTTGCGAAGAGCAATGGGAAGATCCAGGTCGACGGGTGTGTCAGCGACCGGAGCGTCCCGTGGAGGAGAAGGCTGGCCCGGGACTAGAGAGAGACGGCGCCGGAGAAGAGGGAGGAGGGGTGGGTGGGGAGACAGACAGGGAAGGAGACGGTGGAGGAGAGGACGGAAGGGGGGGGAGATGTTGAGAGGCGTGGAGGGAACGGAGAGAGGCGGTGGAGAAGCAGAGACACAGGAGGAAGGAGATGAGGTAGGAGAGAAGTAGGAAGCATTCTCGAAAAATGTCACATCTGCGGAGACAAATTGCTTGCGTAGAAGGGGGTCAAAACAGCAATAGCCTTTTTGAGTGGTAGAGTATCCCAAAAAGACACACTTGGTGGAACGGGGGGAAAGCTTGTCGCGGGTAGCGGAGGGAGCGTGAACAAAAGCCGTACAACCAAAGACACGGAGAGGAAAAGGAAAAAGTTCCTTGCGGGAGTAGAGAATGGAGAAGGGGGTCTGGTTGTGGAGAACCGTGAAGGGAAGACGATTGATGAGATAGCAGGCGAGCAGCACAGCATAGCCCCAGTAGGAGCGAGGTACTTGCATCTGCATCATGAGAGTACGAGCAACATCAAGGAGGTGACGGTTTTTTACGCTCCGCCATCCCATTCTGCTGGGAGGTGTAAACACAAGTAGTTTGATGAAGAAGTGCATGTTGTTGAAAGAAAGAGGAGAACTCATGATTAAGATATTCCTTAGCATTATCAGAGTGTAAAACTTTAATAGAAATGTCAAACTGATTCTTAATCATAAAATAAAATGATTGCCAACCAGAAAAGAGTTCAGAGCGATCTTTTAATAGATACACCCAGGTACATCGTGAAAAATCATCTATAAAAGTGAATAAATAGGAACTACCCCGATCAACAGTGAGGGTAGGAGCAGGACCCCAGACATCAGAATGAATGAGATCAAACGGGCGAGAGGAGCCACGGCCTTGCTTCGGTGGGAAGGAGGAGCGATGATGTTTGCCAAGCTGACACGCATCACAGTTGAGCGGAGGACTGGTCGGAGGTAAGTGGGGCAGAAGCTGTCGAAGAATCCGAGGAGGAGGATGTCCAAGGCGAAGATGCCATTGAAGCAGATCTGTAGCGAGAGGAGGAGTAGGCGGACAGAGCAGAAACGTCGTCAAAAAATAGAGGTCGCCGCTCTCAGTCCCAGTAGCAATCGTCCGCTGGGTCCTCGGGTCCTGAAAAGAACAAGAAGTGGGAGTGAATAAGACAGAGCACTGTAGTTGTCAGCATAAAGTAGTAACAGATAATAAATTGCACGGGAACTTCGGGACATAGAGAGTGTCCTCCAAGCGAAGCGACGGGGTGACTTGAACCATGCCCGTCCCGAGCACCGGGGACGGTGAACCATCCGCCACACGAACTGGGGGTAGGCGGTCATGCGTTTCAAGGAGAGAGAAGCAATGAGGGTTGCCAGTCATATGATTTGTAGCACCCGAGTCAATCAGCCATTTACCTTGGGTAACAACGTGGGCACTACCTGAAGTCGTGGCCACAGAGGCAGACGGCCGAGAGGAGGCAGAGGTCGAGGAAGGAGCATCACCAGAAGGGCGAAGACGAGAATGTTTCTGCCAGCAGCGGTCAACAGAGTGGCCGGTACGACCACAGTAAGAGCAGAGGAACTTGGACGAACCACGCCCGCCGGAGTGGCTGCGGCCACTAGGACCCCCCCGCTGAGCCTGGTGAGCATAGGAGTCCTGGGAAGGGGGGAGGCCAACAGAGGCCGTTGGAGCAGCGAAGTAATAACGGCAATGCGAGCCGCAGTGGCATCCAAAGTAGGAGATTCCGCCTCACCCAAGATCTGCTGGCGGATCATATCATAGGAATCGGGAAGACGGAGAAGATAATAAACAACCAGGAGTTCCTGGAAGTGTTTGTGCTGGTCAAGCAAGTCCACGGAGAAGGGACGATTCTGTAGGATCTCGGCGCCAAGAGCCTGAACTTGCTGGTAAGCTGCAGCAGGAGACATGGAGGGGCAGAGGGCAAAGAGGTCCGCATAAAGAGTATAAACGCTCTGCGGGACGTCCTGGCCCCCCTTCGAAGAATAGAGAGCAGCAAGGTGAAGCCAGGCGGCCTTGACCGTCTCATCATGGCGAATGACAGGAAGGCACTCATCAGAGAGACTGTTGGCGAGCCAAGTGCGGACAATGGCATCACTCGCATCTCAGTCATCAAATTCAGGAGACAGGAGAGGTACGAGGAGGAGGGTCATCAGTGAGGTGATGACGCTTGCGCTGTGAGCGAAGAAGAAAGGTGAAAAAGACGCTCCAATCGTGATAGTTGGAGCCAACAAGCTTAGAAAGCGTGCCAAGGTTGCCCGAAGGAGTAGGTGGAGGAGGAGCGCGCGGGAGTGGTGGAGATAACGGGGTGGAGAGACCGGAAGTAGTCATAGGAAATCGCGTGGAGAAGAAGAGAAGCCGCGAGGAGAGTAAAAAGGAGAGCAACCCGCGCGAAACCGCAACGGTTTAAAGGGAAGAAGTCGCGCGAACACTAGCGGCCAGGAAGCAGACCAAGGTACAGTGGGGAAGAGGTCGCGCGTACTGAAAAGTCCGAGCGAACAGAAGAGAAGAGGAAGCAAGAAGCAGCGGCGACAACAACAAGTCGCAAGCCGGGCGAACAGAATCAGGCCGCACAACTAGGGGAAAACAGGCGGCTAGAAGGAAACAGGTCGCTGCGACAAATAAACAGGTCGCGGCGACGAAGAGCAGCTAGAAAAGAGAAGCAACAAGCTGCGCGAACAGGGCAGCGGGCGAAAGAGAAGGCAAGCAGCGAAGACAGGTCGCGTGAAGCAGAAACAAGCCGATCGAGAATCAGAGAGCGCACACAATCATGAGGAAAAGACCGTGTCCTCTGATACCATGTTAAAAGTAGCGAACATGCAACAACAAACAGATAGAATTTTGAATAATTGAAATTTTATTATCCAAAAAAGATATCATTTACAAAGGTATGACCTTCATTTTATAGAATGGAGGAGATATGAGAGAGTATAAACAAACAATGTGAGACTAAATATGTACAGGGCTGAGCGGCTAGAAATAAAGGAGGCCGCACAGGTCGCGCGGTCAGACAGATGTGTTAACCGCTCGGCACTCCACTCCAACAGGATAAAACAAGCCGCAATGAGAGACCGATAGACCGCCCGGTCTCCAAGCTCCTGAGTGAGTCCGCCAGACCGCTCGGTCAACAAACCGTCAGACAAGACCGCAAGGCCGCCGGTCTAATACTTCAACACACATCTCAAGCCCCACCCCCAGAAGAGAGGATCACCTTCTACAGAAGCGACATGTCGGATTACGAGGGTCCATTCTGTGATGCACTGGTCATCAAGGCAGCCATCGAAAATTTTACCGTCTCTCGGATCCTCGTTGACAACGTAAGCTCTGTCAATGTCGTCTTCAAGAAGGCGTTTGACGCGATGAAGGTGGAGGCGAAGAGAGTGCTGGCCTCGGACGGACCCTTGTTCGGGTTCTAGGGGGAGAGGAAGGAAGTGGAGGGAGGAGTCGGTCTCCATGTCACCCTGGGGGGGGGGGCAGTCCAGGAACTGTAGGTTCGTCATTGTGGACGCCCCCAGCATTTACAGCGCCATATTTGGGAGGCCACTTATCAGCGCTTTCCGCTGCGTCCCCTCGTCATTCCATCAGTGCTTGAAATTCAATGCTGAGGGGATTCAGGTCAGGGTCAGGGGGGACCCCAAGGTGGCGCGAGAATGCTATGTCACCGCTGTGAACTCCATCTCTTGGCAAGAGGGAGCCGAGGAGATGGGGCGAAGAATGGAGGAGCCTGAGCAGGAAGCTGGCAGGGAGGAGCTGGAGGTGGAGAGCTGCACTGAGAAGGAGGCGGCATGAAGAGATCAGGAGGAGACGGCCGAAGTGATGTCCATGGAGGAAGAGGTGGAGGTGGAGGTCCCCGTTCCGAAAGAAAGGGATGCTGAAGGATTGGGGGAGCAGTCCATGTTGGAGGCTGCAGAAGAAGTGGTGGAGTTGGAGGTCCTCACCCGTGGAGGCAGAGTGGAGAAGGTCCGCGTCAGCGGAGGGCTGACCCCGAAGACCAAGGCAGGATGCTGGAGTGCATCCAGAAGAATGTGGACATCTTCGCATGGAACGCCGCGGAGATGTCGGGGGTTGACGCGGATGTGACCTGCCACCACCTCAACCTGGACCCGGGAACACGCCCCGTCCAACAAAAGAAGAGGTCCACTGCGGACAAGCTGATAGAGCCCATCAGAGAGGAGGTGGCAAAGCTCCTAAAGGCCGGCTTCGTGTCCGAGATCCAATACCCCGGCTGGGTCTCCAATGTGGTCATGGTCAAAAAGGGAGACGACCGGTGGCGAATGTGTATCGATTTCTCTTTACTTAATAAAGCTTGTCCTAATGATTGTTATCCTTTGCCTCGGATCGACGCGCTGGTTGACTCAGCCGTTGGTTTTTTCTGTAATAAGTTTTCTAGATGCTTTTTCAGGTTATCATTAAATCAGCATGCACCCCCCAGACATCAAGGATGTCTCGTTCATCACGGGGGACGGATGCTACTGTTACAAGATGATGCCCTTCGGGTTAAAGAACGCAGGGGCGAACTACCAGAAGATGATGGATATGGTCTTCAAAGAGCAAAAGGGGAGGAACCTGGAGGTGTACGTAGATGACCTCATGATCAAGAGCCAGGATGTGGACTCCCACCTCCAGGACCTAGAGGAGACATTTGCTACCCTGCGTAAGTACAAGATGCGATTGAACCCCCTGAAGTGTGTTTTCGGGGCTAGTCGGGGGAAGTTCTTGGGGCATCTCCTCACCCCCGCGGGGGTCGAGCCGAATCCTGACAAGGTCAGAGCCATCATGGAGCTAGGGTCGCCACAGAATACCAAGGAGGTGCAGCGCCTGATAGGGAAACTGGCAGGGCTAAGTAGGTTCCTCTCCCGGGCTGGGGAAAAGTGCTCCCTTTCTTCAAAATGCTAAGAGGCGGTCAAAGGTTTGAATGGACCAAGGAGTGCGAGGAGGCATTCCAGACCCTCAAGATGCAGTTGACCCAGGCTCCGCTGCTCCAAGGGCCCAAGGAGGGGGAAGACCTGTTTTGTATCTCGGGATCGGGGCAGAGGCCTTGAGCTCCATCCTAGTTCGGAAGGAGGGGAAGAAGCAGCTCCCTATTTACTACTTGAGTCGTGTCCTGAGGAAGGCCGAGCTCTGGTATCCAATTTTGGAGAAGCTGGCTTTCGCCCTGATCATCTCCGCCCGAAGGTTGCGACCTTATTTTCAGGGCCACTCAATCCGAGTGGTGACTAACCATCCTCTCTGCAACATATTTGAGGGGGTGGAGCATTCTGGTAGGCTGGCCAAGTGGTCGGTGGAGTTGAGTGAGTTCGACGTTTCCTTCATTTCGCGCCTCTCGATCAAAGCTCAAGCGATGACCGACTTCTTAGCTGATTATGTGATTAAGGTGGCAGAGGAAGAGCTCACTCGTCCGACTCCTTGGAAGGTAAAGGTGGATGGCGCCTTGGGGAGCAATCCCTAAGAGTGGGGGTGATCTTGGAGAGCCCACAGGGGACTAGGATTGAGCAGACGTGGTGGTTCACTTTCCCATCACCAGCAATCAAGCCGAGTATGAGGCCGTGATAGAAGGTTGCGCCTGGATAGAGGGAGCTGGGGGTGCTGGACGTAGGTCCTTACCGAATCCATAGTGGTAGCTTCCCAGATCAACGGAGAGTTTGAAGCAAGAGAGCCTACCATGCGATTGTACTTATCCAAGGTAAAGGTGGTTATCGGCACGTTCCAAACTTTTGTCATCTAACACGTGCCCCGGGAGGAAAATGAGCAGGTCGATCAGCTCGCAAAGCACGGTCCTCGAGCGGGGGGGTACCATCACCGACCTATTCCGTCCCTCCATCGAAGAGGGGGAGCTCATGGAGATAGATCAGCGGACTTCATGGATGGACCCAGTTGTAACTTTCCTTTCCACGGAAGAGTATCCGAAGGGGGCAGATAAGAAGAAGCTTAGGCATAAGTCAGCGTACTACCTCCTTCAGGACGGGCAGCTATACAGGAAGACACTCTCGGGGATGTTGGCTCGTTGCGTGGCCGAGGGGAGGTACAAAGAATCTTGGAGGAAGTCCACTCCGGAGAGTGTGGGAGCCACTCCGGGAGTCAGACGCTGGAAGGAGGATTGTTAGGCATGGGTACTTATGGCCCATACTGAGCCATGATGCAACGGAGTTCACAAAAAGGTGCCACAAATGCCAGCTGTTTGCCCCCTCCAGCTACAGACTCAAAAGTATCACGGCCCCCTGGCCCTTTGCCATTTGAGGAATGGATTTGGTTGGGTCGTTCCCCCAGGTCAGTGGGCAGAGGAGGTTCCTCCTATTATGATCGATTACTTCTCCAAGTGATTGGAAGTGAAGGCGCTGGCCAAGGTGACCTCCTAGGTTATCAAGAACTTTGTTTGGGGGGAGATCATCTGCCGCCATGGGCTGCCCCAGGCCGTTGTCACGGACAACGGGCCCCAGTTCGCCAGCGTTGAGTTCACCAGTTTTTGCGAGCAGCTTGGAATCGACCTCAGGTTCGCCTCGGTACATCACCCCAGGAGCAACGGGCAGGTGGAGGCCGCGAACAAGATCATTGTCAACCTCCTGAAAAAGAAAGTGGAAAAATCTGAAGGGAAGCTGGGTGGAGCAGCTCCCCGCGATTCTCTGTGCCCTGAGACCCCCCCAACACAGCTACCAGAGAGACCCCCTTCAAACTCTCTCGTGGGTGCGAGGCAGTGCTCCCAGTGGAATTCGAAGTTCAGACACCTCGAGTTGTTGCGGCCAAGGAAGGCATGGTAGAGTGGCAAGCTGAGAACGAGGAGGAGCTGCGGCTCTCCCTTGACATGGTGAAGAACTGCAGGATCTTTCCGCCATCTGGCAGGAAGAGGTGAAGAGACAGATGGCCAAGTACTTCGACAAGCACGTCAGAGTCAAACAATTTGTGGAGGGGACTTAGTGCTGAGGAAGGTGGATGCAGCAGGGAGATCGACAACCGTGGGGAAGCTCAACCCCAGCTGGGAAGGCCCATTTATTGTAAAAGAGGCGTTGAGATCAGGGGGGTATCAGCTCCAAAATGTGGAGGGCGAGACTCTAAGTCTCACCTGGAGTGGTGACGACTTAAAACGTTTTTTCTCTCTGAAGCTTGTAAGTTGTGCCTTGATTTTTAATGAAAAATCTTTAATATGCCAATATTGTCGCTATGAGTTCGCATGAAGAAGTGAAGTGAATTTGGACCCCGAGCAGATCCCGCTGGCAGGCTCTCACCTAGCTGACAGAGCTGGAAGTCACTCGGTGTCATCCTTGAGCCTCGAGCAGATCCTGCTGTCAGGCTCTCACCTAGCTGGCAGGGCTGGAAGTCCTCGACGGAATTAGTAGTGGACTCCGAGCAGATCCCACCGCCAGGCTTTCACCTAGCTGGCAGGGTTGTAAGTCACTTGGTGTCATCCTTAGGCCTCGAGCAGATCCTGCTATCAGACTCTCACCTAGCTGGCAGGGCTGGAAGTCACTCGATGATATTAGTAGTGGACCCCGAGCAGATCCCGCTGTCAGGCTCTCACCTAGCTGGCAGGACTGGAAGTCACTCGTGTCATCCTTGGGTCTCGAGCAGATCCCGTTGTTAGGCTCTCACCTAGTTGGTAGGGCTGGAAGTCACTAGATGGTATTAGTAGTGGACCCCGAGCAGATCCCGCTGTCAGGCTCTCACCTAGCTGGAAGGGCTGGAAGTCACTCGGTGTCATCCTTGGGCCTCGAGCAGATCCCGCTGTCAGACTCTCACCTAGCTGGCAGGGCTGGAAGTCACTTGATGGTATTAGTAATGGACCCCGAGCAGATCCCGTTGTCAGGCTCTCACCTAGCTGGCAGGGCTGGAAGTCACTCGGTGTCATCCTTGGGCCTCGAGCAGATCCCGCTGTCAGGCTCTCACCTAGCTGGCAGGGCTGGAAGTCACTCTATGGTATTGGTAGTGGACCCCGAGCAGATCCCGCTGTCAGGCTCTCACCTAGCTGGCAGGGCTGGAAGTCACTCAGTGTCATCCTCGGCCACGAGCAGATACCGCTGTCAGACTCTCACCAAGCTGACGGGCTGAAGGTCACCCAAAGAAGTCCCCCTAGGTAGTACCTAACAAACCTGGCCCTTCCATGAGAGGAGATCTCGGCATGGGCGAGTTCGAGCTCGCTGCCCCAGCTCGGGCTCGACAGAAGATCGGCAAGCTAGAGCCTTGGACCTCACCAAGAGGAGACGGGTACCGCCGGGCCACCTCGTCCCCCCACTATGTTTTTACTCAGGAAAATTTAGTAAAGTTGGTCTCACATCGATAAGATGGCGGACAGCTCGCGAGCAAGCTAGGGCGAATCCTGAGAATTGGCAAGCCAGGCCCTGGGACCTCGCCAATGGGAGGCCGATCCCGCCGAAAGGCCCCGCCCCGCTTTATTTTACTTGGGAAAATTCAGTTTTATTTTTGATTAAGAAGGCCAAGGACAGCTCGCGAGTGAGCTGCGGTGAAGCCCTGGGAATTGCCGAACACTCAAGATACTCTCTCACGGGCGCGTACTAATGACTATCCTACTCGGTACCTGTCTATGCGAGGTCGCCTGGGGAAGTACTCGCGAATATGCAGAACACGGCAAAAAGGAAACAAAGAAAATGGAACGGGTATGATCAAGTCTTTTTTCATTAAATAAAGGTGTTTACAGGGGCTCGGCTCGACGAGTAAACAAAAAAAGAGAAAGAAGAAGAATATACAAATTCAGACCTCGACCCCCCCCCCCCCCCCCCCCGCCGGACCGGTCCTCCCCTTCGCCCGATTGATCCTGGAAGCCCTTCCCGAACATCGCGTCCAGGCTACCCTCCTTCTCGCTGGGCGGTGTCACCGGGAACAAGCTCGGCATCAGGTCCTTGGCGGAGATCTCCTCGCACCCCTGCACCACACCACCCCCGTGTCCTTCATCATTTGGAGGGTGCACTCGGCCGCTTGGATGAAGTTGATCCACAGCCTCTCGGCGAGGTCGGCCTCGCCAAAGACCCGCGACCTCTTTATAGGGGAAGGTAGGGTCGACGTCGCTGGCCGGAAGAAGATCTCTGCCTGGCGGCGGGCCTCGCGGCTGAGGTTCTGTTTTCCCTCCTTCAGCCTCGCATTCGCCCCCGCCAGCTCGGCAAGCCGAGCGCGCAGCTGGCCGATCTACTCCTCCTACTCGGCATTGCGAGCCCACAGCTCCCCGGCAGCCTTGGCATCCTGATAAAAGAGAGAAATTCGTCAGCAGCGCAAAATATTTCAAGTAAAATAGGGAAGGGGCCTGAAACTCACCAACCCGTCGGTGGCCTAGGCGAGGAGACCCTCGGCGATGCCGAGCTGCCTCGCCTGGTCGGCGACCTTGTCCTTGGCGACATCGCGAGCCTGCTCGGCTTTTAGGAGTTGATTGCTGAGGGCAAAGCTGCGGCGAGTCAGCTTGTGGTGGAGCTCCTTGGTCCGCAGGTGGGCCTGCAGACCCTCATGGCCGAGCTGCGGTAGGGTCATGTTCTTGTAGGCCTCGGCATCCTCGCGGCCATAGAGGCCGAAGTCGAGGGCGTAAGCATGGCCAGTGCGGTCTCTCGCGATCATGCCAGGATGGATGCAGCGTGGAGATGGAGACCGGATGGGCCAGCTCATCCCACTGCACCATGGGCTCCCCCGCCGTCCTTCCACCGCCCCCCCCCCGAAGTTTGAAGAGGGGATGTTGTTTCGGCTCCCCACGCTCGCGAGCCGTCCTCTTCGCCGAAGGAGTTGGGGAGATCGCCGCCGCAGAAGAAGGAGCCTCGCTGCCCTTCCGGCCTTTGCTAGCGATCTCCTTCAGCGGGCTCTCCGGCGACGCGTCGGGGGGGGGGGGGGGGGGGTCTCAGTCGAGCTTATGTATTTTGGGCTGGATTGATGTTGTTGATGTTGTTTTCCCCGCGGAGCGAGAACGACCTTCTTCATCTTTTTTGCTAATGGCTGGCGGTGTGGGCGGGTTCGACCCCGCATCCTCAGGCCGTCTCTTGCTGGAAGAGGGTTGTGAGAAGGCCGCCTCATCTCGGCAGGCCGCCGCCGTCGCCTTTTCGCGAGCAAGGCGGTCCGGGTGCGACCCCGGGTCCGCAAACGGCGGGTTCGCTGGAATCAACCGCTCCCCTGCAAGGAAAAACTTGGAAAAAGTTAGAAGATTTTCAACAAGCAATACGGTGAGCTCGACAGTCTGGCGAGTTCGGCAATGTGGAGAGAACAATACCTTCGCCGGGTAGAACAGGGAGGAGCGCATCGAGGCCCCTTCGCAGGAAGGCGACCTCGAAATCCTTGTGGATGAAGTATTTGCGGAGCTCGGCATCATTGCCGGATACGGCCGGCGGGCGGTAGACCTCCTCGTCTTTTCTACTGCGGCGAATACGGGATGTTGCCGAGATCGCCCTTGATAAAGGCGATCCTGGTCATCCAGTTGTGGTGCTTGTTCGCGATCTCGCGAACTTTGATCAGCGAGCCGCCGAAGTAAGTGACCTCATCTGGCGTCGCCTTGTAAGAGAAGAGCTTCCTGAACACTGTCAGGTTGAACTCTATCCTCTCTCGCCGGAGGTAGCTTGCGAATGCCACCATCATGACGATGGCGTTGGAGTTCAGCTGCGGCGGGTACCGCGCCGTAGTACTTCAGAATTTACCGGACCTCCGGCCGCAGGGGGAGGCGCAACCCCATCTCAAAATGAGAAATGGGAAGGCGAGCTCGTCGTCGTAGAATGTGTTGATGGCCTCCCCCTGCCTCGGTCGGTGCGCCTTGAAGTCCGACGGCACGAATTCCGTCTCGAACTCCGCGAACTCCTCCTCGCTGGTATGCCCCTCGAAGAAGCAGTAGTCGGTGAAGTGCTGGGCACACTTGCTGCGGCCATCAGCGTCAGGGTTGGTCTTGCCCATGCTCGCAAAAGAAAGACGAGGCGCGAGTAAGAAGAGGAAATAAGCGCAGAGAGAAAGAGAAAGCAATAAAAGCACAGTACGGGGGTTGGTGGGGGGGGGGGGGGCTATTTATAGAAAAAGAAATCTGGGGTTAGGCCACGCGCGGAGCAGCTCGCGGATCCTCCCCGAATTCCTCTGCGCCACTGAGAGGCCATTGTCTATTTCGTTCAGAAGCCGGGAAGGGAACATCAGCTCGCCAGCCTGGCCGCTTCGCACCTCGTTGGCAAGACGCGCGTAATCGCGTTGTAGCGTCTCTTTGACCCCTGCACCTCGCGCAGCCCGCACACCAGTTTCTTGAGAAGCTTAACCTCCCTCCTCGTCAGCTCGCCTTGATCCACTTCGGGGCCCAGGTAAGAGTCCAGCACGCTCTGGGAGGGGAGTGGAGAATAGTGGGCTGCCCGCGAAGACTCCTCGACAGTGGATTGGCTGGGTGGAACTGTGGAGTCAAACGTCAGCAAAAATATGAATGCAAAAAAAGCTCATGGGGCAAGAATCCAAGCAAAATTGACCTGACGAGCTCGGCAACTCGAAGGAGATGCGAAGAGGGATGAACCTCAGATCCTTCCCGCGACCTGGGTCTCGAGTCCCCGATGAGAGAAGCTCGAATCCTGGGGTAGGGATGGTTCCCAGACCCGCCCCAGCGGCCACGTCAGTTAGCCGAGGAGAGGGGGCGCGCACCGGCGAGCTCGGCCTCTGTGAGCTCAACCCCAAGGTCCCAAAGGGAGGGGACAGCTCCCGGTGGCGGTTTTCTGGAGTCATGAACCGCGAGTCCCCAAGAGTGGTCTTGGCTCGCAGGGTGGCGTCTCGCGGCGCGGTGTCTTCTGCACCATCAGGGCGGCGGTCTGGGCCGTCGCAGACCTCGACAACGTTCCTCCCTCTTTCAGAGGCAGTTAGAGTGGAGGAGCCGGTCTCGTGCTCCAAGGTGGCCCTCAGGTCGTTGTAGATGGGCTCGGCCGCGTGGGGAACAGTTTCATCTTCTTGGAGCTGGGCTCGACAGAGCCACCCTGCGGCACAGCGACAGGGATCGCCGTCAGGGCGGCTACGCGAGCTGCAGAAGCCTGGCGAGCTCGGTCTAGACGCTCTTGAATCTCCTTGGGGAGCGGCATCTTGGCAGGGTTAGAGCAAAGGGAATGACAAGAGTCAGACAGGTAAGCAGGTGCATATATATAGCCGCAGGTGGGCCCCACCCGAAGATTCCCTCCAGCCCACCGCGCACTCGCCAAACACTTGGGGTTGGATGTTTCTTTCTGAGCTTTGTCAAGCTCAAAAAGAGCGGGGATTATGTACAACCCCGTGTCTGGCGAGTGAGGTCGCCAAGAACCACACAGGGCGGTCCAGATCGTCCAAGCAACAGGCAAGCCCCGCAAAGGACTGAAGATTGCGGGCGAGCTCGGCAAGGAGATGCCGAACCCGAGCTCGGCATTCGTCGACTGCAAGCTCGATATTCGCCGAGCTAGACCATAATCGTCAAGCTCATATCAACTGATGGCGACCAATGGATGGGCGAGCTCGCTGTCCCAGCTCGTGCCCTCGCAGAGGAGCTCGGCAACAGTAGGCGAGCATGATCTGCTGAGGTGTCCAGGCTCCCCAGCTCGCCCAGATATATGAGGTACTTTTTACTGTTTTGCCCCCGTTGGTCTGCCCATAGCCATTCAAAACAGCAGAGTTTGGCTGTTGGCAGACCCAACTAAGGTTTTTTTTGGTAATTTCAGGTCAGTTCAGTTTGGTTATTGGCATTTCAGATTCTAAAAACTATAAATATGACCCAAGGGGTACCCCAGAAGACATGCTTCATGTGCTCTCCTGCTCCAGTTTTCAAGTGCTTTTTGAGGGTACCTTAGCTCAGCCTCTGGCTAAGGAGGGGAAGCGCTCTCAGATCTTCTAGGTGTGTGGTGGGTCCTCCCCTCTGAGCCCTTGGGTCGGTTCCCCTTATTCCTTTTGTTGTTTTGCTTGCAGGAGTGAAGTAGGCGCGCGCGACCACCCCTTCCCCGAGGGTGAACTCCACAGGAGACCGATTTTCGGTTTCAACACAACCAAACCCACGAACACCAAACGCAGTCTGCAGTAACTTGTGCGGGCTCAAGTTACTGTTCACTTACTTCGGTTGTTCCTCCTGTTACTGATGTGACATGGGTCCTATTTATAGGCACGATGATGAGTGTGGTCACACCCCTAGCCGATAAGATTACCGCCACATCCTGCAACAAGACTTCTCCACAGTCTGCGGATACATACCAGTCCGTCGCACCTGTGCAAGATAGCCAGCCTGCCTATCTTCTCCAAGGCCGGACACAATCGCCAGTCTGCCTTATCGCCAAAGGCCAAGCCGCCAAGATACCACCAAGGCCGGACAGTAACACCAGTCCGCCTTGTCGCCGATGGCCAATCCAGGACCGCTATAGCCGGACACCGCAACAACAGTCCGCCAATCCGCGGACACAGCACCAGCCTGCTTATCCCGAGCCAACAGCCTCGCCATCATGGTACCTGCTGGACTCAGCGGACACACAACTTCAGTCTACCAATCCCGATTCCCGAGCCACGGCTTCGCCACCAAGGCACAACCCGACTCAGCGGACACGCCGATCCAGTCCGCACATACTACGGACAACTCGAGTCTGCATATCCCTGCAGACGACTCCAGTCCGCATATCCTAAGTCCACAGCCACACCAACAAGGCAACTGTCGGACTCAGCGGACTTCAGCTCCAGTCCCCACACAGTTGCGGACACAATCTCCAGTCCGCTTCTCCCAACTTGCAACCAAGGCACACATCACTTCTGCCGAGCTTGGCGGACCGAGAAGCAGTCCGCGCTCTACTGCATGAACTCCCCGGACTGAGTCAAACATGGACTTGGTTCAGACCCAACCAAGTCCACACCACTGGCCACAAGTGCCAGTCCGCACTTACTGGCAGACACTGGATCCAGTCCACCTGTCCCGACAAAATCCAGTATCAGTCCGCACTGACTGGCGGTCTCCGCGGCTTCTACTTGCCGCTGCACCAGAGCAAGACCAAGGCAACTGCCAAATCGGTCTGCCGAGCTCCAGTTATTCAGTCCGCTTCATGCCGGACTCCGCAGATAGAGTTTCTATCCGCCCGGTTACTTCCTGGGATCCAACAGCCTGCTAAGCACAAGCCGGCCTGGCTAACCGCCGCTGGTGTCCGCGTAGTCCGCGCGAAAAGATCGCCTAGGCGCTCCAGAACAAACCGTCTGCAACATCCCTGCCGACCTATTAGTCCGCCAACCCTGTCCGCGTAGTCTACGCGAATAGGTCCACGTGCTCCATTCACCCACTTTCACTTCATAAATTTCAAACTCCCCACTTGAAGTGGGAAGTGGTGAATAACTCCAGCAGCTCCCGTAACCTTGCACCTGATCCCTCCGATAGCATCTATGAAGAAATGTCAAAGACATAGTCCTCGCCCCGCATATCATGGACCATGAGGGAGACCTCCAGCATCTCCTAAAAGGAGCCATGCTTCCCTATGCCTTCTTCTTTAGCTTCAACCTCCACTCATGCATCAAAGTAGTATCACTAACAACCTTGTGCACAAAAGCCCAAGCCTCGTTACCTCTGAGAGAAGTCACCTCTTCAGCCTTGGTGTCAACCACCTCCTTGATTCTAGTGGGGTCATCACAGTCAGAGGGTACTCGCTCGACCTGAGGGCTTGCAAGGAAACATGGACCAAGCCCACCGTGTTCCCTTCACTATATCAAGCTGGTGGCTTACTGATCCTCTTCGATCTCCGAAGAACCTGATCATGGCTAACCACCTCCACTGCTCCTGAACCAGCTCTGTTCCCGGGCAAAACCAGAACAATGCTGCCCTCGCTTCCTGAACAAGACGCCTCCTCACTGGAACCAGGAGCACTTGGAGCAACGCTCCCCTGCTACCTGAACCAGAAGTCTCCGCTCTCGAACAAGAACTACCTGGAACATTGCTCCCCCTGCTTCCTGAACCAGAAGCCTCCGCCTTCTAGCCAGAAATACCTAGAGCATCGCTCCCCTGCTTCCTGATCCTGACGCCTTTGCCCCGGAGCTAGAACAACCTGGAGCTCCTGGCTACTCAGGCAGCTCCACCTGAATCTTAACAGTAGCCTCCTTCAGCCCACCATCTGACCTGCTCATCTCTAGCTCCACATAAGAGCTATCCCAATACGACATCAAATCATCGAAGACAACGTCTCTTGACACGATGAGTCTCTTCGTCGCAGGATTCATACACCTCCATCTTCTCCTCTGCTCATCATACACAATAGAGACTAGCTTCGTCTTGAGAGCATCCGGAGTGTGTACGTAGCAGGTAGATCCAAACACTCGTAGGTGCTTTACACTGGGCTTCACTCTGGATATCAAATCATAAGGAGTCTTCATATAGATCAGACTAAGAGGCATCTGATTAATGACATGAGCAGCACAAGCCATCCCTTCTGCCCAAAGAGCCTTAGGAATGCCTTTACTCTGAAGCCAACACTTGCATGTCTCCGTCAACCAACGATCATCCGAGCTGCAACACTACTCTGCTGTGAAGTATGTCCATAAGAAAGCTCCTTCCGGATCCCTTGCTTCCTGCAGAAGTTTGAGAACTCGGTTGAGCCAAACTCACCACTGATGCTTGTCCTCAACTTTTTGATTCGCAGGCTAAGCTGGCCTTCCACAAGCTTCTTGAACTCCACAAACAAGCGTATCGTGTTGGACTTCTTCTTCATGATGTATACCCAAGTATACCTTGAATAGTCATCAACCAATATCAGCATGTACCTGCTGCCTCCAAGACTGGCGGTGACGGTCGGTCCAACCAGAGCACAATGGACAACCTCCAAAGGTGCTTTACATCTAGATTGTGCCTTATCAACCATAAAATGATAAACTTCACTTTACTGACATCCCGCACACCCTTGACCATCGCCATAGGATGACAATCTAGGCAAGCCTCTTACGAGTCTTCTTTCTTTCTGCTATTGCTTTCAGCTTGTCCATCCCTACATGCCCCAGTCTTTCATGCCAGATAGCTGCACTATCACTGGCCTTCATCCGATCAGCACCAGAACTTGTTGATGACCCAACAAATCTCTTCTCCTTGCCTCCAACATGAGCTACGTTCACCGAGAGCAAGATAACCTTGCACTCTTTCCTGAGATGACCATGCTGCTTGCATTTATATCACCTTGGTCCTTCCTTTCTCTTCCCATCATGCCTAGAAGAAACACTCCTATCTTACTGATATGAAGTAGAAGGACCATCCTCTGCAGCAACCTTCACATCCTCCCTGAACAACCCATCAAGGGAAGTCCAAACCTCCAGAACTGACCGACATCCACTGATGGGTCCAAGAGCTCCGATGAGATCACCTGCTTGAGAATAGACTCTGCTTTAGCATTTGTCTCCTTCCAAGCTCTCATCTCTTCAACATTGCCAGCAGTAGCCTCTTGTCTTTCTGCTCCGCATACAACCTCTCAAAGGTCCTCACCAAGAAGAAAGCTCTCCATACAAGACTTCCACCTATCAAAGTTCGTCTCTGTAAGGAGATCAATTCCAAGACAACTTGCATCTTCCACTGCCATGGTTCTACCACTGGTTCCCTCTTCAAAGAGTAACAACACTTCAGTTGATCACTACTTATCCACTTAAGTCCAGCTCTGATACCATGTTAAAATTCAACAACCTGGCACTACTACCACGTTGAATTTTCTCTAGGTGGTCAACAAGATAGCCTGATGTCAAATTAATATTCTCAGCACTATCAAGATCACACCTTGATCATGCGAAAAATTCCCTAGAACCTGGAGTGAGCAGGGTTATCTCAACTAAAGTCAGTCAACCAGCAAACACATGCAGCACAAGAGTCTTTATTGATTCACATCAATCTTCTCTACACAGCGAGACATACATGGCGAGACATGCTTCACCAAACAACCACCCAAGGGAAAGCAGAGAACTACAAGACAAGACAAGTTCAGACAAGCCGCGCGGACTTAAACATCAAGCCGCCGATCTACTGTTGTGGAGTCCGCATAGTCCGCCAGGTCGCCAGACCGCAACCCAAGCCGCGCGGACTGCCCCTTATTCCAATGCTAGCTCTAGCTGCCGATCTGCAAGCCGCCTGACCGCGAGGTCGCTTAGCCGTCAGACCGCACATGCTGCGATGCCAAATAGAACAGTCCGCCTGAAGCAGACGACTTATTGAACCCCAAATCAAGTTGCCAAGAGAAGACCATCTGGTCGCTGTCCGCGACCTGCTGTTTTCTGCTTGTTGCTTAACCGCAGAGTCCGCACTGTCCCTGACCACAATCAGGGCCAAGTCCTGGCTTTCCAGCGCTATCCGCACAACCTGCACAGCATAACCGGTTAACTCAACCAAACCGCGCGGACAGAAAAACGCAGTCCGCAGTAACTTGTGCGGGCTCAAGTTATTATTCACTTACTTCGGTTGGTTCCTCCTGTTACTGATGTGACATGGTTCCTATTTATATGCACAATGATGAGTGTGGTCACTGCCCTAGTCGATAGGATTACCGCCACATCCTGCAGCAAGACTTCTCCATAGTATGCGGATACATACCATCCGCCACACATGTGCAAGATAGCCAGCCCGCCTAGCTTCTCCAAGGCCGGACACAATCGCCAGTCCGCCTTGTCGCCAAAGGCCAAGCCGCCAAGACACCACCAAGGCCAGACAGCAACACCAGTCCGCCTTGTCGCCGAGGGCCAAGCCAGGACCGCCACAGCCGGACACCGCAGCAACAGTCCGCCAATCCGCAGACACAGCACCAGCCCGCTTATCCCGAGCCAACAGCCTCGCCATCAAGGCACATGCCAGACTCAGCGGACACACAACTTCAGTCCGTCAATCCCGAGCCCACGACCTCCCACCAAGGCAACAACCAGACTCGCGCGACACGCCGATCCAGTCCGCACATATTGCGGACAGCTCTAGTATGGATATCCCTACAAACGACTCCAGTCCGCATATCCCAAGTCCACAGCCACGCTAGCAAGACAGCTGTCGGATTCAATGGACTCCAGCTCCAGTCCGCACACAGTTGCGGACACAATCTCTAGTCCGCTTCTCCCAACTCGCAACCAAGGCACACATCAATTCTGCCGAACTTGGCGGACTGAGAAGCAGTCCACGCTCCACTGCGCGATCTCCCCGGACTGAGCCAAGCATAGACTTGGTTCAGACCCAACCAAGTCCACACCACTGGCCACAAGGGCCAATCTACACTTACTGGCGGACACTAGATCCAGTCCGCCTGTCTCGGCGAACTCCAGTATCAGTTTGCACTGACTGGCGGTCTCCGCGGCTTCTACTTGCTGCTGCACCAGAGCAAGAATAAGGCAACTGCCAACTAGTCTGCCGAGCTCACAGTTCTTCAGTCCGCTTCATGCTGGACTCCGCGGATAAAGTTTCTATCCGCCCGGTCACTTCCTGGGATCAACTGTCTGCTGAGCACAAGCCGGCCTGGTTAACCGCCGCTGATGTCTGCGCGAACAGAACCGCCCAGGCAGCTACAGAACAAACCACGTCCTGCAAACATCCCTGCCGATCCCAACAGTCC